>CM051007.1:4820845-4828345 GCA_027704905.1 Muraenolepis orangiensis
TAGATCACAGTAGATACCAGTAGATCACAGTAGATCACAGTAGAAACCAGTAGATCACAGTAGATACCAGTAGATCACAGTATATACCAGTAGAGACCAGTAGAGACCAGTAGAGACCAGTAGATCAAAGTAGATACCAGTAGAGACCAGTAGAAACCAGTAGATCACAATATATACCAGTATATTATAAACCAGTAGATCACAGTAGATCACAGTAGATCACAGTAGATCACAGTAGATCACAGTAGAGACCAGTAGATCACAGTAGATCACAGTAGATACCAGGAGAGACCAGTAGATCCCAGTAGATCCCAGTAGATCCCAGTAGAGACCAGTAGATCACAGTAGATACCAGTAGATCACAGTAGAAACCAGTAGATCACAGTAGATCACAGTAGATCACAGTAGAAACCTGTAGATCACAGTAGATACCAGTAGATCACAGTAGATACCAGTAGATCACAGTAGAAACCTGTAGATCACAGTAGATACCAGTAGATACCAGTAGAGACCAGTAGATCAAAGTAGATATCAGTAGAGACCAGTAGAAACCAGTAGATCACAATATATACCAGTATATTATAAACCAGTAGATCACAGTAGATCACAGTAGATCACAGTAGATACCAGTAGAGACCAGTAGATCACAGTGGATCACAGTAGAAACCAGTAGATCACAGTAGAAACCAGTAGATCACAGTAGAAACCAGTAGACACCAGTAGATACCAGTAGATCACAGTAGATCACAGTAGAAACCAGTAGATACCAGGAGAGACCAGTAGATCACAGTAGAAACCAGTATATACCAGGAGAGACCAGTAGATCACAGTATAAACCAGTATATACCAGTAGAAACCAGTAGATCACAGTAGAAACCAGTAGATCACAGTAGAGACCAGTAGATCAAATTAGATACCAGTAGATACCAGCAGATCACAGAATAAACCAGTAGATCATAGTAGATACCAGTAGATCACAGTAGATCACAGTAGAAACCAGTAGATCACAGTAGATACCAGTAGATCACAGTAGAAACCAGTAGATCACAGTAGATACCAGTAGATCACAGTATATACCAGTAGAGACCAGTAGAGACCAGTAGAGACCAGTAGATCAAATTAGATACCAGTAGAGACCAGTAGAAACCTGTAGATCACAATATATACCAGTATATTATAAACCAGTAGATCACAGTAGATCACAGTAGATCACAGTAGATACCAGTATAAACCAGGAGAGACCAGTAGATCCCAGTAGATCCCAGTAGAGACCAGTAGATCACAGTAGATACCAGTAGATCACAGTAGAAACCAGTAGATCACAGTAGATCACAGTAGAAACCTGTACATCACAGTAGATACCAGTAGATCACAGTAGATCACAGTAGATACCAGTAGAGACCAGTAGATCAAAGTAGATATCAGGAGAGACCAGTAGATCACAGTAGAAACCAGTAGATACCAGGAGAGACCAGTAGATCAAAGTAGATATCAGGAGAGACCAGTAGATCACAGTAGAAACCAGTAGATACCAGGAGAGACCAGTAGATCACAGTAGATACCAGTAGAGAACAGTATATCACAGTAGATATCAGTAGATACCAGCAGATCACAGAATAAACCAGTAGATCACAGTAGAAACCAGTACATCACAGTAGATACCAGTAGATCACAGTAGATACCAGTAGATACCAGTAGAGACCAGTAGATCAAAGTAGATATCAGGAGAGACCAGTAGATCACAGTAGAAACCAGTAGATACCAGGAGAGACCAGTAGATCACAGTAGATACCAGTAGAGAACAGTATATCACAGTAGATATCAGTAGATACCAGCAGATCACAGAATAAACCAGTAGATCACAGTAGAAACCAGTAGATCATAGTAGATACCAGTAGATCACAGTATATCACAGTAGATATCAGTAGATACCAGCAGATCACAGAATAAACCAGTAGATCATAGTAGATACCAGTAGATCACAGTAGATCACAGTAGAAACCAGTAGATCACAGTAGATACCAGTAGATCACAGTAGATCACAGTAGAAACCAGTAGATCACAGTAGATACCAGTAGATCACAGTATATACCAGTAGAGACCAGTAGAGACCAGTAGAGACCAGTAGATCAAAGTAGATACCAGTAGAGACCAGTAGAAACCAGTAGATCACAATATATACCAGTATATTATAAACCAGTAGATCACAGTAGATCACAGTAGATCACAGTAGAGACCAGTAGATCACAGTAGATCACAGTAGATACCAGTATAAACCAGGAGAGACCAGTAGATCACAGTAGATCCCAGTAGAGACCAGTAGATCACAGTAGATACCAGTAGATCACAGTAGAAACCAGTAGATCACAGTAGATCACAGTAGATCACAGTAGAAACCTGTAGATCACAGTAGATACCAGTAGATCACAGTAGATACCAGTAGATACCAGTAGAGACCAGTAGATCAAAGTAGATATCAGTAGAGACCAGTAGAAACCAGTAGATCACAATATATACCAGTATATTATAAACCAGTAGATCACAGTAGATCACAGTAGATCACAGTAGATACCAGTAGAGACCAGTAGATCACAGTGGATCACAGTAGAAACCAGTAGATCACAGTAGAAACCAGTAGATCACAGTAGAAACCAGTAGACACCAGTAGATACCAGTAGATCACAGTAGATCACAGTAGAAACCAGTAGATACCAGGAGAGACCAGTAGATCACAGTAGAAACCAGTATATACCAGGAGAGACCAGTAGATCACAGTATAAACGAGTATATACCAGTAGAAACCAGTAGATCACAGTAGAAACCAGTAGATCACAGTAGAGACCAGTAGATCAAATTAGATACCAGTAGATACCAGCAGATCACAGAATAAACCAGTAGATCATAGTAGATACCAGTAGATCACAGTAGAGACCAGTAGAGACCAGTAGAGACCAGTAGATCAAATTAGATACCAGTAGAGACCAGTAGAAACCAGTAGATCACAATATATACCAGTATATTATAAACCAGTAGATCACAGTAGATCACAGTAGATCAAAGTAGATACCAGTAGAGACCAGTAGATCACAGTAGATACCAGTATAAACCAGGAGAGACCAGTAGATCACAGTAGATCCCAGTAGATCCCAGTAGAGACCAGTAGATCACAGTAGATACCAGTAGATCACAGTAGAAACCAGTAGATCACAGTAGATCACAGTAGAAACCTGTACATCACAGTAGATACCAGTAGATCACAGTAGATACCAGTAGATACCAGTAGAGACCAGTAGATCAAAGTAGATATCAGGAGAGACCAGTAGATCACAGTAGAAACCAGTAGATACCAGGAGAGACCAGTAGATCACAGTAGAAACCAGTGGATCACAGTAGATACCAGTAGAGAACAGTATATCACAGTAGATATCAGTAGATACCAGCAGATCACAGAATAAACCAGTAGATCACAGTAGAAACCAGTAGATCATAGTAGATACCAGTAGATCACAGTAGATCACAGTAGAAACCAGTAGATCACAGTAGATACCAGTAGATCACAGTAGATCACAGTAGAAACCAGTAGATCACAGTATATACCAGTAGAGACCAGTAGAGACCAGTAGAGACCAGTAGAGACCAGTAGATCAAAGTAGATACCAGTAGAGACCAGTAGAAACCAGTAGATCACAATATATACCAGTATATTATAAACCAGTAGATCACAGTAGATCACAGTAGATCACAGTAGAGACCAGTAGAGACCAGTAGAGACCAGTAGATCACAGTAGATACCAGTATAAACCAGTAGAACACAGTAGAAACCAGTATATTACAGTAGATACCAGTATATTATAAACCAGTAGATCACAGTAGAAACCAGTAGACCACAGTAGTAACCAGTAGATCACAGTAGATACCAGTATATTATAAACCAGTAGATCACAGTAGAAACCAGTAGATCACAGTAGATACCAGTATATTATAAACCAGTAGATCACAGTAGATACCAGTAGAAACCAGTAGATCACAGTAGATACCAGTAGATCACAGTAGATACCAGTAGAGACCAGTAGAGACCAGTAGATCACAGTAGATACCAGTAGAGACCAGTAGATCACAGTAGATCACAGTAGATACCAGTAGAGACCAGTAGATCACAGTAGATACCAGTAGATACCAGTAGATCACAGTAGATACCAGTAGAGACCAGTAGAGACCAGTAGATCACAGTAGATACCAGTAGAAATCAGTAGATCACAGTAGAAACCAGTAGATCACAGAAGAAACCAGTGGATCACAGTAGATACCAGTAGATCACAGTAGATACACAGTAGAAACCAGTAGATCACAGTAGATACCAGTAGAAACCAGTAGATCACAGTAGAAACCAGTAGATCACAGTAGATACGAGTATATTATAAACCAGTAGATCACAGTAGAAACCAGTAGATCACAGTAGATCACAGTAGATACGAGTATATTATAAACCAGTAGATCACAGTAGAAACCAGTAGATCACAGTAGATACGAGTATATTATAAACCAGTAGATCACAATATAAACCAGTAGATCACAGTATATAGATCACTCCCTCAGACCTCCCCTGGTTTGTATATGTTATATATGTCAGTAGATGATGTCAGTAGATGATGTCAGTAGATGATGTCAGTAGATGATGTTAGTAGATGATGTCAGTAGATGATGTCAGTAGATGATGTTATAGATTAAACTAAGGGATGTTATTGTCTTCAGACCTACTCTGGTTTGTTCTGCGTCACCGTCAACCCGTACAAGTGGCTTCCTGTCTACTCTGCCGCCGTGGTCAACGCCTACAAAGGGCGTCGCCGTGCAGAGGCCCCGCCCCACATCTACTCCATCGCCGACAGCGCCTACAGCGACATGCTAAAGAGTGAGTGACCGCTCGCCGCTGTGGAGAGGCTTAAGGCCCGATAGTATCAACAATATCAACTATATCAACCGTTTTTTGGCCCGTATCTAGCAGTGAAAACCGTCTGTATTTGGCAAATTGAGGGCCACTGTACCAAACTCATTCATATATACTCATATGCAATCCTTAATAACTTTTGTTTAAATATAATCATATAATCAATCATAATGCGTCAACCACGCACAATACATAATATACAGAGTTAAATTGGTGGTGGTAATTCTTACCTAGAGGCCGCTAGAGGAACTACATTGTAGTACATCTAACGGCCTCTAGGTGGTTCACGGTAGAGACTAGCATGTAGTTACTACATGCTGGTCTCTACCGTGAACCACCTAGAGGCCGTTAGAGGAACTACATGCTGGTCTCTACCATGAACCACCTAGAGGCCGTTAGAGGAACTACATGTTAGTCTCTACCGTGAACCACCTAGAGGCCGTTAGAGGAACTACATGGTAGTCTCTACCGTGAACCACCTAGAGGCCGTTAGAGGAACTACATGCTGGTCTCTACCGTGAACCACCTAGAGGCCGTTAGAGGAACTACATGCTGGTCTCTACCGTGAATCACCTAGAGGCTGTTAGAGGAACTACATGTTAGTCTCTACCGTGAACCACCTAGAGGCCGTTAGAGGAACTACATGTTAGTCTCTACCGTGAACCACCTAGAGGCCGTTAGAGGAACTACAAGCTAGTCTCTACCTGAACCACCTAGAGGCCGTTAGAGGTACTTCATGCTAGTCTCATGATCCTTAAGGGTGTAGGGATGCGTGTAGATCCAGACTCACCGTGTTCTTCTGTACTTTCAGACCGAGAAAACCAATCCATGCTCATCACGTGAGTCGCCATGCTGGAGGAGAGAGGAACACCTCCTCACACCTCCTCACACCTCCTCACACCTTCTCACACCTCCTCACAGCTCCTCACTCCTCCTAACACTGACTCCCACCTCCTCACACCTCCTCACACATCATCACACCTCCTCACAACTCATCACACCTCCTCACATCCCCTCACACCTCCTCACAACTCATCACACCTCCTCACACCTCCTTAAACCTCCTCACATCTCCTCACACCTCCTCACAACTCATCACACCTCCTCACACCTCCTCAAACCTCCTCACACCTCCTCACATCCCCTCACACCTCCTCACAACTCATCACACAACCTCACATCCCCTCACACCTCCTCACACCTCCTCACATCCCCTCACACCTCCTCACAACTCATCACACAACCTCACATCCCCTCACACCTCCTCACTCCTCCTTAAACCCCCTCACACCTCCTCACATCCCCTCACACCTCCTCACATCTCCTCACAACTCCTTATACCTCCTCACAACTCCTTATACCTCCTCACACCTCCTCACAACTCCTTATACCTCCTCACACCCCCTCACACCTCCTCACACCCCCTCACACCTCCTCACAACTCCTTATACCTCCTCACTCCCCCTCACACCTCCTCACTCCCCCTCACACCTCCTCACACCTCCTTAAACCCCCTCACACCTCCTCACATCCACTCACACCTCTTCACATCTCCTCACAACTCCTTATACCTCCTCACAACTCCTTATACCTCCTCACATCTCCTCACAACTCCTTATACCTCCTCACAACTCCTTATACCTCCTCACACCCCCTCACACCTCCTCACACCTCCTCACACCTCCTTATACCCCCTCACACCCCCTCACACCTCCTGGCCCCTCTTATATGTGTGTATCCTGTCCTCCTCAGAGGGGAGTCTGGAGCAGGGAAGACGGTCAACACTAAGAGAGTCATCCAGTACTTTGCCATCACCGCTGCTGTAGGGGAAGCTGTGAAGAAAGGAGTAAGTCTTGCACTGCTCCCTTATCTCCTCCTCTATCTCCTCCTCTATCTCCGCCTCTATCTCCTCTATCTCCTCCTGTATCTCTCCCTCTATCTCCTCTATCTCCTCCTGTATCTCTCCCTCTATCTCCTCTATCTCCTCCTCTATCTCCTCCTCTATCTCCTCTATCTCCTCCTCCAGCTCCTCCTCTATCTCCTCCTGTATCTCTCCCTCTATCTCCTCTATCTCCTCCTCTATCTCCTCCTGTATCTCTACCTCTATCGCCTCTATCTCCTCCTCTAGCTCCTCCTCTATCTCCTCTATCTCCTCCTGTATCTCCTCCTCTATCTCCTCTATCTCCTCCTCTAGCTCCTCCTCTATCTCCTCCTCTTTCTCCTCCTGTATCTCCTTCTCTATCTCCTCTATCTCCTCCTCTAGCTCCTCCTCTATCTCCTCCTCTTTCTCCTCCTCTATCTCATCCTCTATCTCCTCCTCCTCCTCCTCCCCAGGGTTCTCTTGAGGACCAGATCATTGAAGCGAACCCGGCGATGGAGGCGTTCGGGAACGCCAAAACCATCCGCAACGACAACTCCTCTCGCTTTGTGAGTGGCCGTGTGTCACCATGGTTACCACCCGTCATCCCATAATATAATCAGATGTAAGATAAGATAAGCCTGTCGGTCTGTCTCTGGTTCAGGGGAAATTCATCAGGATTCACTTTGGACACACG
>CM051007.1:4838345-4843345 GCA_027704905.1 Muraenolepis orangiensis
ACTGACCACGACTAGGAGGGTGGTAGGTGACACGAGACATGGCACTGACCACGACTAGGAGGGTGGTAGGTGACACGAGACATGGCACTGACCACGACTAGGAGGGTGGTAGGTGACACGAGACATGGCACTGACCACGACTAGGAGGGTGGTAGGTGACACGAGACATGGCACTGACCACGACTAGGAGGGTGGTAGGTGACACGAGACATGGCACTGACCACGACTAGGAGGGTGGTAGGTGACACGAGACATGGCACTGACCACGACTAGGAGGGTGGTAGGTGACACGAGACATGGCACTGACCACGACTAGGAGGGTGGTAGGTGACACGAGACATGGCACTGACCACGACTAGGAGGGTGGTAGGTGACACGAGACATGGCACTGACCACGACTAGGAGGGTGGTAGGTGACACGAGACATGGCACTGACCACGACTAGGAGGGTGGTAGGTGACACGAGACATGGCACTGACCACGACTAGGAGGGTGGTAGGTGACACGAGACATGGCACTGACCACGACTAGGAGGGTGGTGGTGACACGAGACATGGCACTGACCACGACTAGGAGGGTGGTAGGTGACACGAGACATGGCACTGACCACGACTAGGAGGGTGGTGATGACACGAGACATGGCACTGACCACGACTAGGAGGGTGGTAGGTGACACAAGACATGGCACTGACCACGACTAGGAGGGTGGTAGGTGACACGAGACATGGCACTGACCACGACTAGGAGGGTGGTAGGTGACACGAGACATGGCACTGACCACGACTAGGAGGGTGGTAGGTGACACGAGACATGGCACTGACCACGACTAGGAGGGTGGTAGGTGACACGAGACATGGCACTGACCACGACTAGGAGGGTGGTAGGTGACACGAGACATGGCACTGACCACGACTAGGAGGGTGGTAGGTGACACGAGACATGGCACTGACCACGACTAGGAGGGTGGTAGGTGACACGAGACATGGCACTGACCACGACTAGGAGGGTGGTAGGTGACACGAGACATGGCACTGACCACGACTAGGAGGGTGGTAGGTGACACGAGACATGGCACTGACCATGACTAGGAGGGTGGTGGTGACACGAGACATGGCACTGACCACGACTAGGAGGGTGGTGGTGACACGAGACATGGCACTGACCACGACTAGGAGGGTGGTAGGTGACACGAGACATGGCACTGACCACGACTAGGAGGGTGGTAGGTGACACGAGACATGGCACTGACCACGACTAGGAGGGTGGTAGGTGACACGAGACATGGCACTGACCACGACTAGGAGGGTGGTAGGTGACACGAGACATGGCACTGACCACAACTAGGAGGGTGGTAGGTGACACGAGACATGGCACTGACCACGACTAGGAGGGTGGTAGGTGACACGAGACATGGCACTGACCACGACTAGGAGGGTGGTGGTGACACGAGACATGGCACTGACCACGACTAGGAGGGTGGTGGTGACACGAGACATGGCACTGACCACGACTAGGAGGGTGGTGGTGACACGAGACATGGCACTGACCACGACTAGGAGGGTGGTGATGACACGAGACATGGCACTGACCACGACTAGGAGGGTGGTAGGTGACACGAGACATGGCACTGACCACGACTAGGAGGGTGGTGATGACACGAGACATGGCACTGACCACGACTAGGAGGGTGGTAGGTGACACGAGACATGGCACTGACCACGACTAGGAGGGTGGTAGGTGACACGAGACATGGCACTGACCACGACTAGGAGGGTGGTGATGACACGAGACATGGCACTGACCACGACTAGGAGGGTGGTGATGACACGAGACATGGCACTGACCACGACTAGGAGGGTGGTGATGACACGAGACATGGCACTGACCACGACTAGGAGGGTGGTAGGTGACACGAGACATGGCACTGACCACGACTAGGAGGGTGGTAGGTGACACTGGTTTGATGATGGTTTGATGATGGTGAAGATGATGGTGATGATGATGGTGAAGATGATGGTGAAGATGATGGTGAAGATGATGATGAAGATGATGGTGAAGATGATGGTGAAGATGATGGTGAAGATGATGGTGATGATGATGGTGAAGATGATGGTGATGATGACGGTGAAGATGATGATGAAGATGATGGTGAAGATGATGGTGAAGATGATGGTGAAGATGATGGTGATGATGATGGTGATGATGATGGTTTGATGATGGTTTGATGATGGTGAAGATGATGGTGAAGATGATGGTGAAGATGATGTTGAAGATGATGGTGAAGATGATGGTGAAGATGATGGTGAAGATGATGCTGGTTGTAATGTGCTAGTCGTGATAGCGGTAGTGTTGTAGTAGTGGTGATGGTGTTAGTAGTGATGGTGGTGATGGTGTTAGTAGTGGTGATGGTGTTAGTAGTGGTGATGGTGTTAGTAGTGATGGTGGTGATGGTGTTAGTAGTGGTGATGGTGTTAGTAGTGATGGTGGTGATGGTGTTAGTAGTGGTGATGGTGTTAGTAGTGGTGATGGTGTTAGTAGTGATGATGGTGTTAGTAGTGATGGTGTTAGTAGTGATGGTGTTAGTAGTGATGGTGTTAGTAGTGGTGATGGTGTTAGTAGTGGTGATGGTGTTAGTAGTGATGGTGTTAGTAGTGATGGTGTTAGTAGTTGTGATGGTGTTAGTAGTGGTGGTGTTAGTAGTGGTGATGTTAGTAGTGGTGATGGTGTTAGTAGTGGTGGTGTTAGTAGTGGTGATGGCGTTAGTAGTGATGGTGGTGGTGTTAGTAGTGATAGTGATGGTGTTAGTAGTGATGGTGGTGATGGTGTTAGTAGTGATGGTGTTAGTAGTGGTGATGGTGTTAGTAGTGATGGTGGTGGTGTTAGCAGTGGTGGTGTTAGTAGTGGTGATGGTGTTAGTAGTGATGGTGGTGGTGTTAGTAGTGATGGTGGTGATGGTGTTAGTAGTGATGGTGTTAGTAGTGGTGATGGTGTTAGTAGTGATGGTGGTGGTGTTAGTAGTGGTGGTGTTAGTAGTAGTGATGGTGTTAGTAGTGATGGTGGTGGTGGTGTTAGTAGTGATGGTGTTAGTAGTGATGGTGTTAGTAGTGATGGTGTTAGTAGTGATGGTGATGATGTTAGTAGTGATGGTGTTAGTAGTGGTGATGGTGTTAGTAGTGATGGTGGTGATGGTGTTAGTAGTGATGGTGTTAGTAGTGATGGTGGTGATGGTGTTAGTAGTGATGGTGTTAGTAGTGATGGTGTTAGTAGTGATGGTGGTGGTGTTAGTAGTGGTGATGGTGTTAGTAGTGATGGTGGTGGTGTTAGTAGTGATGGTGGTGATGGTGTTAGTAGTGATGGTGTTAGTAGTGATGGTGGTGATGGTGTTAGTAGTGATGGTGTTAGTAGTGATGGTGTTAGTAGTGATGGTGTTAGTAGTGATGGTGATGATGTTAGTAGTGGTGATGGTGTTAGTAGTGATGGTGTTAGTAGTGATGGTGATGATGTTAGTAGTGGTGATGGTGTTAGTAGTGATGGTGTTAGTAGTGATGGTGTTAGTAGTGATGGTGTTAGTAGTGATGGTGATGATGTTAGTAGTGGTGATGATGTTAGTAGTGGTGATGGTGTTAGTAGTGATGGTGTTAGTAGTGATGGTGGTGATGGTGTTAGTAGTGATGGTGTTAGTAGTGATGGTGGTGATGGTGTTAGTAGTGATGGTGTTAGTAGTGATGGTGTTAGTAGTGATGGTGTTAGTAGTGGTGATGGTGTTAGTGGTGATGGTGTTAGTAGTGATGGTGGTGGTGTTAGTAGTGGTGGTGTTAGTAGTGGTGATGGTGTTAGTAGTGATGGTGTTAGTAGTGGTGATGTTAGTAGTGGTGATGGTGTTAGTAGTGGTGGTGTTAGTAGTGATGATGGTGTTAGTAGTGATGGTGGTGGTGTTAGTAGTGATAGTGATGGTGTTAGTAGTGGTGATGGTGTTAGTAGTGATGGTGTTAGTAGTGGTGATGGTGTTAGTAGTGATGGTGTTAGTAGTGGTGATGTTAGTAGTGGTGATGGTGTTAGTAGTGGTGGTGTTAGTAGTGGTGATGGTGTTAGTAGTGATGGTGGTGGTGTTAGTAGTGATAGTGATGGTATTAGTAGTGGTGATGGTGTTAGTAGTGATGGTGTTAGTAGTGGTGATGGTGTTAGTAGTGATGGTGTTAGTAGTGATGGTGTTAGTAGTGATGGTGTTAGTAGTGGTGATGGTGTTAGTAGTGATGGTGTTAGTAGTGATGGTGTTAGTAGTGGTGATGGTGTTAGTAGTGATGGTGTTAGTAGTGGTGATGTTAGTAGTGGTGATGGTGTTAGTAGTGGTGGTGTTAGTAGTGGTGATGGTGTTAGTAGTGATGGTGGTGGTGTTAGTAGTGGTGATGGTGTTAGTAGTGGTGGTGTTAGTAGTGGTGATGGTGTTAGTAGTGATAGTGATGGTGTTAGTAGTGGTGATGGTGTTAGTAGTGATGGTGTTAGTAGTGATGGTGGTGGTGTTAGTAGTGATGGTGTTAGTAGTGGTGATGTTAGTAGTGGTGATGGTGTTAGTAGTGGTGGTGTTAGTAGTGGTGGTGGTGTTAGTAGTGATGGTGGTGATGGTGTTAGTAGTGATGGTGGTGGTGTTAGTAGTGATGGTGTTAGTAGTGGTGGTGTTAGTAGTGGTGATGGTGTTAGTAGTGATGGTGGTGGTGTTAGTAGTGATGGTGGTGGTGTTAGTAGTGGTGATGGTGTTAGTAGTGATGGTGTTAGTAGTGATGGTGTTAGTAGTGATGGTGTTAGTAGTGATGGTGTTAGTAGTGGTGGTGTTAGTAGTGATGGTGGTGGTGTTAGTAGTGATGGTGTTAGTAGTGATGGTGTTAGTAGTGATGGTGTTAGTAGTGGTGGTGTTAGTAGTGATGGTGTTAGTAGTGGTGGTGATGATGTTAGTAGTGGTGATGGTGTTAGTAGTGATGGTGTTAGTAGTGATGGTGATGATG
>CM051007.1:4848345-4855845 GCA_027704905.1 Muraenolepis orangiensis
ACACAGTGTGTTCTACTGTGAATACATACTATAGTCTACTGTAAACACACAGTATATTCCACTGTCAATACATTGTATATTTAAATGTAAACACACCATTTATTCTACTGTCAAAACATACTGTATTGTACTGTAAACACACAGTATATTCAACTGTCAAAACATACTATATTTTACTGTAAACACATACTATATTCTACTGTCAAAACACAGTATATTCTACTGAAAACACATACTACATTCTACTGTAAACACAGTACATTCTACTGTCAACACATACTGTATTGTACTTTACACACACAATATATTCTGCTTTTAAGACCTTATATATTCTACTGTAAACACAGTATATTCAACTGTGAATACATACTATATTCTACTGTAAACACAGTGTATCCTACCATCCATCAGATATATTACATGAGATCTTGTTTACAGTATGATATATACTACACTCATGCTATATATAATATACTTGTTGGTTATATGACTGGAACAGTCTAGAATCAGGTCATCTCTCTCTCCGTCTTCTAATTCTAAGTTATTTCCGTTAGGGAATTGGTTATCAATACGTTAGTATATCAGAGTAAAGGAGGTGTGACAGAAGCAGAGCAGCAGGTGTGTGATGGCGCGGGGTCTCCCACTGTGTTCTGCAGGGACCATGGACCCCTTCCTCATCCTGCACCAGCTGCGCTGTAACGGGGTGCTGGAGGGCATCCGGATCTGCAGGAAGGGCTTCCCCAACCGCATCCTGTACGCCGAATTCAAGGACAGGTCAGTCCCCATGCTGACATGTGTACTCCCCATCAGTACACATCTTCCCGTCAAGTCTTAATGAACGAGTACAAGTCTTACTTAACCTAATAATAAGTCTTAATGAACCAGTAACAGTCTTGATGAACCAGTAGAAGTCTTAATGAACCAGTAGAAGTCTTAATGAACCAGTAGAAGTCTTAATGAACCAGTAGAAGTCTTAATGAACCAGTAGAAGTCTTTATGAACTAGTAGAAGTCTTAATGAACCAGTAGAAGTCTTAATGAACCAGTAGAAGTCTTAATGAACCAGTAGAAGTCTTTATGAACTAGTAGAAGTCTTAATGAACCAGTAGAAGTCTTAATGAACTAGTAGAAGTCTTAATGAACCAGTAGAAGTCTTAATGAACCAGTAGAAGTCTTAATGAACCAGTAGAAGTCTTAATGAACCAGTAGAAGTCTTAATGAACCAGTAGAAGTCTTGATGAACCAGTAGAAGTCTTAATGAACCAGTAGAAGTCTTAATGAACCAGTAGAAGTCTTAATGAACCAGTAGAAGTCTTGATGAACCAGTAGAAGTCTTGATGAACCAGTAGAAGTCTTGATGAACCAGTAGAAGTCTTAATGAACCAGTAGAAGTCTTGATGAACCAGTATAAGTCTTGATGAACCAGTAGAAGTCTTGATGAACCAGTAGAAGTCTTGATGAACCAGTAGAAGTCACCGGTGTCAATTAAATATACAGATACATATAGCATGTATGTGGTATGTGTTGGTGGTATGCTACACGGTACATATTACGTTTACATACTACCTGTGCTGGTGATGGTATGCTATGTGCTACATGCTACCTGAGATGTATGCTTCCTGGGGTGTGGTGGTGTGCTACATGCTATCTAGTATGTGGTGATATGCTACATACTACATGCTACCTGGTATGGGGCGGTGGTCTGCTACATGCTACTTGGGATGTAGTGGTTGTATGCTACATGCTACCTGGTATGTGGCGGTGGTCTGCTACATGCTACTTGGGATGTGGTGGTGGTATGCTACATGCTACTTGGGATGTGGTTGTGGTATGCTTCATGCTGCTTGGGAGGTCGTGGTATGCTTCATGCTACCTGGTATGTGGTGGTGATATGCTACGTGCTACCTGGTATGTGTGGGTGGTATGCTACATGCTTAGGTGCTACCTGAAATGTGGTGGTATGCTACATACTACCTGGTAATGTGGTGCCGGTATTGGACATGCTACCTGGTATGTGGTGCTGGTATGCTACATGCTTCATGCTACCTGGTTCTCCAGGTATCGTATCCTGAGCCCATCGGTCATCCCAGAAGACTCGTTTGTGGACAGCAGGAAGGCTGTGGAGAAGATGCTGAGCTCTCTGGACATTGACCACACCCAGTACAAGTTTGGAGAATCTAAGGTACTAAATACTCATAGTACTACTACTAGTACTGCTGTCTAAGGTATTAAATACTCATAGTACTACTACTAGTACCGCTGTCTAAGGTGCTAAATACTCACAGTACTACTACTAGTACCGCTGTCTAAGGTACTAAATACTCATAGTACTACTACTAGTACTGCTGTCTAAGGTACTAAATACTCATAGTACTACTACTAGTACTGCTGTCTAAGGTGCTAAATACTCATAGTACTACTACTAGAACCGCTGTCTAAGGTGCTAAATACTCATAGTACTACTACTAGTACCGCTGTCTAAGGTACTAAATACTCATAGTACTACTACTAGTACTGCTGTCTAAGGTGCTAAATACTCATAGTACTACTACTAGTACTGCTGTCTAAGGTACTAAATACTCATAGTACTACTACTAGTACTGCTGTCTAAGGTACTAAATACTCATAGTACTACTACTAGTACTGCTGTCTAAGGTACTAAATACTCATAGTACTACTACTAGTACTGCTGTCTAAGGTACTAAATACTCATAGTACTACTACTAGTACTGCTGTTTAAGGTGCTAAATACTCATAGTACTACTACTAGTACTGCTGTCTAAGGTGCTAAATACTCATAGTACTACTACTAGTACTGCTGTCTAAGGTGCTAAACACTCCCATACATGATGATAATGATGATAGTACTACTACTAGTAATACTGCCAGTACAGTGTCTCGGGACAGTGTTCCCTGACCACCACATCTTTGAAGTCCTTCTTCAAAGAGTCTTTCCTTCCATGTGTAAAACTTACTTTTTCTGATTCTGATTCCGAGGTACAAATGACTCCCATACTGGGAGTACTACTAGTACAGTTACTGCTGATATCACTGCTCTCTCTTCTTTCCTCCTCTCCTCTATCCCCCTCTCTCCTCCTCTCGTCCCTCTCTCCTCCTCTCTCCTCCTCTCTCCCCTCTCTCTTCTTTCCTCCTCTCCTCTATCCCCCTCTCTCCTCCTCTTGTCCCTCTCTCCTCCTCTCTCCTCCTTTCTCCTCATTTCTCCTCCTCTCTCCCCTCTCTCTTCTTTCCTCCACTCGTCTCTCATCTCTTCCTATCCTCCTCTCTCCCCTCTCTCTTCTTTCCCCCTCTCCTCTCCCCCTCTCTCCCCCCGCTCCCCTCCTCTCCCCCTCCTCTCCCCTTCTCCTCCCCCAGGTGTTCTTCAAGGCAGGTCTCTTGGGTCTCCTGGAGGACATGAGGGACAGCCGTCTGTCCAGTATCCTCACCACCGTCCAGGCCATCTGCAGACGCAAACTCATGATGGTGGAGCTGAAGAGGATGGCTAGAGAATGGTAGCCCTCCTCTCCTCGTCCTTCCTGTCTCCCTCACCACGTCTCACCTGTCCTGCCTCCTTTCCCCACCTCCCCTCCACCTCCCCTCTCCGCTGACAGCTCAGACACATCATGTAAAGGTGTATTACTATAGGTGTACAGGTGTGCTGTACAGTATATTGTATGATGTATAGGAATATTGTACAGGTGTTCTGTACATGTGTATTGTACAGGTGTATTACAGGTGTATAGGTATATTGTACAGGTGTTCTGTATGTGTATATTGTACAGGTGTATTACATGCGTATTATTCAGGTGTATTACAGGTATATTTTACAGGTGTATTATACAGGTGTATATTACAGGTGTAATTTACAGGTGTATTACAGGTGTATTATATAGGTGTATTACAGGTATATTATACAGGTGTATTACAGGTATAGTGTACAGGTGTACTACAGGTGTATTTTATGGGTGTATTTTACGGGTGTATTGCAGGTGTATTTTACAGGTGTATTACAGGTGTATTTTACAGGTGTATTACAGGTATATTACACAGGTGCATTACAGGTGTATTATACAGGTGTATAACGGCTATATTGTACAGGTGTATTGTACAGGTGTATTACAGGTGAACTATGCTATTCCCCGGGTGGTGAGCTGTCCTTGTGTTGTGTACCCCTCCTCAGGGAGGCGGTGTCAGTGATCCAGTTCAACCTGCGAGCCTTCTACACCGTACGCACCTGGCCCTGGATGATGCTCTTCTATAAGCTCTGCCCCCTGCTGAAGAGCGCCCAGGTGGAGAAGGAGCTGGCCGCGCTAAAGGAGGCCTTCAGCAAGCTGAAGGAGGCGTTCGATAGGTCCGTGAGCCTGTCAATCAACCAGTGTCTTGACACGGGGGTTGGGAGAGCACATCCTTCAAACAATCAATCACAAAAACGTGATTTATTTATTTATTACTAAAACAACAGTCCGTTTTAAATGGCAGTAAAAAGAGTCGGAATCGGAAAGAGCTGAGAAGAACGGGAAGAGCGTGTTTCTGGTTAGCAGCCAAGTTCTGGCTGTTGTAGCATTACGGTTCACAGGCTAACTGTCAGGTTGGCTGTTTGTGGTGTTTGTTGTGGTTATTGTGGCGGTTACAGTGTTGTTTTCTTGTGTTCAGGTCGGAGGTGAAGCGTCGCGAGGCAGAAGAGAAGCAGGTGGTTCTGGTTCAGGAGAAGAATGACCTGGCTCTACAGCTACAGGCTGTGAGTGGAACACCTGGACCAATACACAACCACACCCACTCACACCTGGGCCCATACGCAACCACACCCACTCACACCTGGACCAATACACAACCACACCCACTCACACCTGGACCAATACACAACCACACCCACTCACACCTGGGCCCATACGCAACCACACCCACTCACACCTGGGCCCATACACAACCACACCCACTCACACCTGGGCCCATACGCAACCACACCCACTCACACCTGGACCAATACACAACCACACCCACTCACACCTGGACCAATACACAACCACACCCACTCACACCTGGACCAATACACAACCACACCCACTCACACCTGGGCCCATACGCAACCACACCCACTCACACCTGGGCCCATACACAACCACACCCACTCACACCTGGACCAATACACAACCACACCCACTCACACCTGGGCCCATACGCAACCACACCCACTCACACCTGGACCAATACACAACCACACCCACTCACACCTGGGCCCATACGCAACCACACCCACTCACACCTGGGCCCATACGCAACCACACCCCCTCACACCTGGACCTCTACCCCGTGTGGGCTGTGTGTGTGTGTGGTCTGTGCTGTTACAGGAGCAGGACAACCTGTCGGATGCAGAGCTGCGCTGCAACCAGCTGATCCAGACCAAGATCCTGCTGGAGAGCAAGCAGAAGGAGCTGCAGGAGCGGCTGGAGGACGAGGAGGAGATGAACGCCATGCTCTCCTCCAAGAAACGCCAGCTGGAGGAGGAAGTGATGGCACTGAAGAAGGACGTGGACGACCTAGAGATCACTCTGGCCAAGGTGGAGCGGGAGCGACATGGGCTGGAGAACAAGGTGAACCAGATGGCTGAGATCTACTGAAATACTGCCTACCCGTCTTACCTGTCTACCTGTCTTACCTGTCTACCTGTCTTACCTGCCTACCTGTCTTACCTGCCTAGCTGTTAACCTGCCTACCCGTCTTACCTGTCTTACCTGCCTACCCGTCTTACCTGTCTACCTGTCTTACCTGCCTACCCGTCTTACCTGTCTACCTGTCTTACCTGCCTACCCGTCTTACCTGTCTTACCTGCCTACCCGTCTTACCTGTCTACCTGTCTTACCTGCCTACCCGTCTTACCTGTCTACCTGTCTTACCTGCCTACCCGTCTTACCTGTCTACCTGTCTTACCTGTCTACCTGTCTTACCTGTCTTACCTGCCTAGCTGTTAACCTGCCTACCTGTCCCCGACCTGTTCTACCTGCTTACCTGTCTACCTCTTCTACCTGTATACCTGCCTACCTGTCTACTTGTCCCACCTGTCTATACTAGAAGTTGTTTTAAATTGGAAAGAGCCAGTATGATAATATGATATATACTATACACTGTATATTATACAGTATCAACTATATATACTATAAACTATACATACTGTATATACTAGTGCTGGTGGGTTTAGGTTTTCCCTAACTTCATGTGTGTGTGTGTGTGTCCAGGTGAAGAACCTAGGCCATGAGATGGGTGTGTTGGATGAGTCCATCCTGTCCCTGACGAGGGAGAAGACAGCACTCTACGACTCTCACCAGCAGGTCCTCCAGGACCTGCAGGCTCACCAGGACAAGGTCAACATGCTGGTGAAGGCCAAGACACGCCTGGAGCAGCACGTAGATAATGTGAGACCTGTTGTCATACCTGTCTGTCTGTCATCATACCTGTCTGTCATCTTACCTGTCACAGACAGGCATCATGCCTGTCTATCTGTCATCATACCTATCTGTAATCATGCCTGTCTGTCATCATACCTGTCTGTCATCATACTTGTCAGTTATCATACCTGTCTGTCATCATACCCGTCTGTCTGTCATTAGACCTGGCTGTCTACCATCATACCCGTCTGTCTGTCATTAGACCTGGCTGTCTACCATCATACCCGTCTGTCTGTCATTATACCTGACTGTCTACCATCATACCTGTCTGTCTGTCATCATACCTGTCTGTCTGTTATTATACATGTTTGTCTGTTATCATACCTATCTGTCTGTCATCATACCTGTCTGTCTGTTGAAACAGAGTTGTGTATCTTCTAGTATAACAACCCCCCTCATGTATGTGCAGTTAGAAGGTTCCCTGCAGCAGGAGAAGAAGGTGCGGCTGGAGATGGAACGATCCAAGCGCAAGCTGGAGGGAGATCTGAAACTGTCTATGGATTCTGTCAAAGACCTGGAGAACGAGAAGGAACAGCTGGAGGAGAAACTGAAAAAGTATGAGAGCATCTGGAACCGCCTCACATAGGGGCTGTTGGACACTAGATACTGTCCTCCACTGTCCCAAGTAACAACCTTCTAGAGTACATATAGTCAAGGGTAACCACGCCTCTCCACTGTCCCAAGTAACAACCTTCTAGAGTACATATAGTCAAGGGTAACCACGCCTCTCCACTGTCCCAAGTAACAACCTTCTAGAGTACATATAGTCAAGGGTAACCACGCCTCTCCACTGTCCCAAGTAACAACCTTCTAGAGTACATATAGTCAAGGGTAACCACGTCTCTCCCCTCCTGAAGGAAGGACTCTGGGCTGTCCGAGCTCCAAGCTAAGATGGAGGACGAACAGAGTCAGTCTGCTCAGCATCAGAAGAAGGTCAAAGAGCTCCAGGTTGGTCCTTAACCCTAACCTCCATGACAACTGGGGAACCTTGTTCACCACCTGACTCAGCCTGGGTGGTGATGATGATGATGGTGGTGGTGATGGTGATGGTGATGGTGGTG
>CM051007.1:4858345-4880845 GCA_027704905.1 Muraenolepis orangiensis
GCGGCTACATTAGAATATTAGTTGAGTCATCAACTCTGATTACGCCAAAATAAGAGTTTAACCGCTCAGGTTTAACGGTTTAGCTTCAAATTCAGGTTCCTTCTCCACGTTGTAACAGAAGGTTAGCTAAACATTGAGGTTCGTTCTCCGCGTTGTAACCGAAGGTTAGCTAAACATTGAGGTTCCTTCTCCGCGTTGTAACAGAAGGTTAGCTAAACATTGAGGTTCGTTCTCCGCGTTGTAACCGAAGGTTAGCTAAACATTGAGGTTCCTTCTCCACGTTGTAACAGAAGGTTAGCTAAACATTGAGGTTCGTTCTCCGCGTTGTAACCGAAGGTTAGCTAAACATTGAGGTTCCTTCTCCGCGTTGTAACCGAAGGTTAGCTAAACATTGAGGTTCCTTCTCCGCGTTGTAACCGAAGGTTAGCTAAACATTGAGGTTTGTTCTCCGTGTTGTAGCGGAAGGTTAGCTGAGGGAAGGGTAGCTTGTTTCAGGTTAGCTAATAGCAACGGAGACCATGAAGCTCTGCCTCCCCCCCCCCGTGGCTAGGAGGCGCGAGGCGGACTTCCTGAAGGTGCGGCGGGAGCTGGAGGAGGCGGGGCTCCACCACGAGGCCACGGCGGCCGGCCTGAGGAGGAAGCACGCAGAGGTGGTGACGGAGCTGGGGGAGCAGATGGAGTCGCTGCAGCGGGCCAAGCTGCGCCTGGAGAAGGAGAAGGCCGAGGCCCGGCTGGAGGCCGACGACCTCACCTCCACCCTGGAGACGCTCACCAGAGCCAAGGTCTTAACGCACACACACACACACACACACACACACACACACACACCTTCATGCCCAGCGGTCTCCCAGTGACACAGCCACAGGGGGCGGAGCCACGGCCCCTGTTTGAGACACAACATTTAACATTCAGCTGAAGGCTGTGGCCAATTCTCCAATAATATAGAATTGATCTCTAGTTAGAATTAAAATAATTACACATGAAGGTGACGTGTGTGTGTGTGTGTGTGAGCACAAACACACACAGTCTACACACACATTATCAGACATAAACACACACACACACAGTACACACACATTATACACACAGTATAAACACTGTTTATACTGTGTGTGTACTGTGTGTGTACTGTGTGTGTACAGTGTGTATAATGTGTGTGTACAGTGTGTATAATGTGTGTGTACAGTGTGTATAATGTGTGTGTACTGTGTGTGTACTGTGTGTGTACTGTGTGTGTACTGTGTGTATAATGTGTGTGTACAGTGTGTATAATGTGTGTGTACTGTGTGTGTACTGTGTGTATAATGTGTGTGTACTGTGTGTGTACTGTGTGTATAATGTGTGTGTACTGTGTGTGTACTGTGTGTATAATGTGTGTGTACTGTGTGTGTACTGTGTGTATAATGTGTGTGTACTGTGTGTGTACTGTGTGTATAATGTGTGTGTACTGTGTGTGTACTGTGTGTGTACTGTGTGTAGGTTGGAGTGGATAAGATCTGCAGGTTGTATGAAGACCAGCTGACTGAGAGCAGGACTCGAGCCGACGAGCTGCAGAGGCAACTGAGTGAGATGTCAGCACAGAAGGCCAGGGCTGTGACTGAGACAGGTATGTACTAGTACACACTATAATACACACTATATACTAGAACACACTATAATACACACTATATACTATATACACACAGAACAGGGCTGTGACTGAGACAGGTATGTACTAGTACACACTATAATACACACTATATACTAGAACACACTATAATACACACTATATACTATATACACACAGAACAGGGCTGTGACTGAGACAGGTATGTATTAGTACACACTATAATACACACTATATACTAGAACACACTATAATACACACTATATACTATATACACACAGAACAGGGCTGTGACTGAGACAGGTATGTACTAGTACACACTATAATACACACTATATACTAGAACACACTATAATACACACTATATACTATATACACACAGAACAGGGCTGTGACTGAGACAGGTATGTATTAGTACACACTATAATACACACTATATACTAGAACACACTATAATACACACTATATACTATATACACACAGAACAGGGCTGTGACTGAGACAGGTATGTACTAGTACACACTATAATACACACTATATACTAGAACACACTATAATACACACTATATACTATATACACACAGAACAGGGCTGTGACTGAGACAGGTATGTACTAGTACACACTATAATACACACTATATACTAGAACACACTATAATACACACTATATACTATATACACACAGAACAGGGCTGTGACTGAGACAGGTATGTACTAGTACACACTATAATACACACTATATACTAGAACACACTATAATACACACTATATACTATATACACACAGAACAGGGCTGTGACTGAGACAGGTTAATATTGTAGTACAGTAACCCATGTTTGTAAGTGGTTTAAGTGATAAAGTCAAATGGTAACTTATGTTGTGATTCTAATGACTCTTCCTTTGGTAAGTGATGGCCGCCCTACTCTCTCATGAGGATATGATGGTGCTGTAATACAGATCAGAGAACAGATGTAATAGATAAGAGAACTTGGGAGTTTAGGCATCTTCATAGTCATGCAGTGATTAAGATGTTGCCTGAACCACCTGCAACCCACTGCTAAGAGAGGCACTGCTTATTTATAAAAGATAAACCACATTTCAATCTAAGCTTCTTAGTTAGTCAGTTTTGTTATTGTACTCTAGTAACATCCAGAGTCTTTTTAATTTGGGATCAAGTGAATAGCATTGGATCTTGATTTAGTTAGTTTAGATTTAGTTTTGAGTAGCCCAACAAATCCAACTTTAAATTAGACAAAGTTGTTGTTAATAGAAGCGCTGATGAGTAGCAACAGCATGGTAATGGAGTGAGCTGTTACCCAATCAGCCCAGGTCATAGACAATGTCAACAGGATAGGACCTAGTAAAGATGTGACCTGTGACCTCTGACCATCACTTGAGTTCTCCCAATAAGATAACCAGTGAAACCAGTTACATGCATTTGTGTCAACATATTCAATTGATGCCTTCCAAGTCCCTCCAAAAGATGCTGCTCATTGAGATGTATATATGATATTCATATATTCACACGATGATACACACTATACTACACACACACTATAATGAGTGAACTGTCAGACCAGAGGACTATACCGCTGAGCACTATCTCGTCATCCATCTCTCCATCAGCGGAGTACAGTCATCGGCAGGAGGAGAGGGATGCTCTGATTGGCCAGCTCCAGCGTTCCAAGGCGGGTCTTTGTCAGAACCAGGAAGACCTGAAGAGACAACTGGAGGAGGAGAGCAAGGTGACCTCATCTCCTCTCATCAGTGTTTAATGAAACCAGCAGCTCCCAACCACCTTGCTGGACAGAGATAGTTGCTGCTATGATGACCTGTTTTGGGAGTGTTGTATGTCATTAAGGTATAGATTGATACAGAAACACACATTATCATACATTAAGCAGCATTTTTGCTGGCTAATTCAAGATTCAAGATGTTTTTATTTGTAATGTGTCAAGTACAATGGAACGCTTACTCCCCATTTCCTCAACAACAATACTATACTATGCAATACTATATACTACCTATTATATACATCTAAATCTAGAGGATTGAATACTCTTTATTGGTCACATGTACACACACAGTGAAGTGAATGTACTGCACTGCACTGCACTGTACATTCACTTCACTGTGTGTGTAGTACAGTACAGTGCAGTGCAGTACAGTACAGTAGAGTACACTACACTACAGTGCAGTGCAGTGCAGTACAGTACAGTACAGTACACTACACTACACTACAGTACAGTACAGTACAGTACACTACACTACACTACACTACAGTACAGTACAGTACAGTACACTACACTACACTACAGTACAGTACAGTACAGTACACTACACTACAGTACAGTACAGTACAGTACAGTACAGTACAGTACACTACACTACAGTGCAGTGCAGTACAGTACAGTACAGTACAGTGCAGTACAGTACAGTACAGTACAGTACAGTACAGTACAGTACAGTACAGTGCAGTGCAGTACAGTACAGTAGAGTACACTACAGTACAGTACAGTGCAGTACAGTACAGTACAGTACAGTGCAGTGCAGTACAGTACAGTACAGTACAGTACAGTACAGTACAGTGCAGTACAGTACAGTACAGTACAGTGCAGTACAGTACAGTACAGTACAGTACAGTACAGTACAGTAGAGTACACTACAGTACAGTACAGTACAGTACAGTGCAGTGCAGTGCAGTGCAGTGCAGTGCAGTGCAGTGCAGTGCAGTGCAGTGCAGTGCAGTGCAGTGCAGTAACTGATCTGTCTAATTGTCAGCATCTTTCTGAGTGACTACATTAAACCCGACCTGTGACATGTGTGTGCGTGTGCTAGGCGCGCGTGGCCCTGGCCCACGCGGTGCAGGCCTCCCGCCATGACGGAGGCCTGCTCCGGGAGCAGCTGGAGGAGGACCAGGAGGCCAGGGCAGAGCTACAGCGAGCGCTGTCCACCGCCAACAGCCAGGTGGCGGCCTGGAGGACCAAGTACGAGACGGACGCCGTGTACAAGATGGAGGAGCTGGAGGACATCAAGTATGTTACTGCGCTAGTACTGCTGTATGCTTCTGTAGTGTTACTGTATACTACTGTAGTATTACTGTATACTACTGTAGTGTTACTGTATACTACTGTAGTGTTACTGTATACTACTGTAGTATTACTGTATACTACTGTAGTGTTACTGTGTACTACTGTAGTATTACTGTATACTACTGTAGTGTTACTGTATACTACTGTAGTGTTACTGTATACCACCTCCTACTGTGTACCTGTGTATCGTCCTTCCAGGGAAGTTGTTAAGAGTCAAGACATTTAGAGATCTTCCGAAGGTCACAGAGGCCATGGCTTGTGTTCTGTAGAGCAGGAGTGAGCGTTGTGTTTCCTGTCTGACAGGAAGAAGCTGGTGGTGCGTCTCCAGAGCAGCGAGGAGGCGTTGGAGGCGTCCCAGGCCAAGTGTTCCTCCCTGGAGAAGAGCCGCCAGAGAGTCCAGACGGAGATGGAGGACCTGGGGGTGGAGCTGGAGAGATCCAACTTCGCCGTGCTCACCCTGGACAAGAAACACCGGCAGTTTGACAAGGTGCCCCCGTCAGGGGCCAATCAGAGAACAGGGAGCGGTGCCAGGCACCAGGAACTAATTGGCACAGCCAACCAGTGTCAGCGACCAATCTGATAACAGCTAGTCATGTCAGGAGCCAATCAGAACAGCTAGCAGTCTCAGGAGCCAATCAGAAAACAGCTAACCGTGACTCAGGTTGCTGTCTAGAGAAAACACGTTTTACAAAGATCATCTGCGATGATCTTTGTTTAAACATGTGAGTCCATGTGAGGAGTGGTAGGACAAGGACCTCAAGGGCCACTCCTTGAGGTCTCGTCCTCACAAATGGTCTCCAAAGGTCAGAGTCCACAGTGGGGTCACAGTGGGTCAACCTATGGGTGTGTGTTGCAGATGGTGAGCGAGTGGAAGATGAAGTTCGAGGAGAGCCAGTCAGAGCTGGAGGGCTCTCAGAGGGAGAGTCGCAACCTGAGCACGGAGCTCTTCAGGCTGAAGAACAGCTACGAGGAGGCCCTGGACCAGCTGGAGACAGCCAACAGGGAGAACAAGAACCTCCAGGGTTAGGGCTCTCTCTCTCTCTCTCCCTTTCTCTTTCTCTCCCCCATCTCTGTCGACCTCTCCCCATCTCTCTCTCTTTCTCTCTCTCTCTTTCTCTCTCCCCCCCCCCCTCGCTCTCTCTCTCTCTCACTCTCTCTCTCATGACCTATCTCTCTCTCTCATGAGCTATGTATTAGAGATGTTTCTGAGATGTGTGTTTGTTCTGCAGAGGAGATCGTGGAGCTCACAGACCAGATCAGCCTGGAAGGGAAGACCATCCACGAGCTAGAGCAGATCAAGAAGGTTCTGGATGTAGAGAAGAGTGACATCAGAGCTGCTCTGGAGGAGGCAGAGGTAACCAGACCTCTCACAACCTCCGTCCACGTCCCCAACCAGACACCAGACACACCAGAGTGTGTAGGTACTGTATGAAGGAGATCAGCCATGTGGTTATTAAAGTCATCTTGGTTCTCCAGGGGACTCTGGAGCACGAGGGCAGCAAGACTCTGAGAGCCCAGATGGAGCTCCAGCAGATAAAGGCAGAGATCGACAGAAAGATCTCAGAGAAGGACGAGGAGATAGAAAACCTCAGGTAACTCATCTGATTAACAACCTAATTCGTTTTTTATGAAGAGTTTATGATCACGCAATATGAAAACAGAATTGTTGAGTGGGTGACAAAATAGTGATTGAGTATGTTGAAAATATCAGGCCTACTCACCAGCCATGGCCTGTATTATAATAGATGAACATGTCTTTTATGTTTAGTATTTAATATCATATATTGTATAATGTTGTGTGTGCCAGGCGTACTCACCAGCGGACCCTGGAGGCCATGCAGACCAGCCTGGAGGCAGAGCTGCGTTGCCGTGGTGAGGCCGTCCGTCTGAGGAAGAAGATGGAGATTGACCTGAACGAGATGGAGCTCCAGATGAACCTGGCTAACAGCCAGGCTATTGAGAGCCTGAGGCTAACTAGACACCTGCAGACACAGGTATGCTCACCTGTAGACACAGGTACACTCCTCCATACTCACCTGTAGACACAGGTACACTCCTCCATACTCACCTGTAGACACAGGTACACTCCTCCATACTCACCTTGTGCCAGTAACTAACTAGTGACTGGTTTGGTGTGTCCAGGTAAATTACTTTAGAGAACTAACTAGCTGGTTAGTTTAGTGTGTCCAGGTCAACTAGTTTAGAGAACTAACTAGCTGGTTGGTTTGGTGTGTCCAGGTCAACTAGTTAAGATGACTAACTAGCTGGTTGGTTTGGTGTGTCCAGGTTAATTACTTTAGAGAACTAACTAGCTGGTTGGTTTGGTGTGTCCAGGTCAACTAGTTTAGAGGACTAACTAACAGGTTGGTTTAGTGTGTCCAGGTCAACTAGTTTAGAGGACTAACTAGCTGGTTAGTTTAGTGTGTCCAGATCAACTCGTTTAGAGGACTAACTAACAGGTTGGTTTAGTGTGTCCAGGTCAACTCGTTTAGAGGACTAACTAGCTGGTTGGTTTGGTGTGTCCAGGTCAACTCGTTTAGAGGACTAACTAGCTGGTTGGTTTGGTGTGTCCATGTCAACTAGTTTAGAGGACTAACTAGCTGGTTGGTTTGGTGTGTCCAGGTGAACTCGTTTAGAGGACTAACTAGCTGGTTGGTTTGGTGTGTCCAGGTCAACTCGTTTAGAGGACTAACTAGCTGGTTGGTTTGGTGTGTCCAGGTCAAGTAGTTTAGAGGATTAACTAGCTGGTTGGTTTGGTGTGTCCAGGTCAACTAGTTTAGAGGACTAACTAGCTGGTTGGTTTGGTGTGTCCAGGTCAACTCGTTTAGAGGACTAACTAGCTGGTTGGTTTGGTGTGTCCAGGTCAACTCGTTTAGAGGACTAACTAGCTGGTTGGTTTGGTGTGTCCAGGTCAACTCGTTTAGAGGACTAACTAGCTGGTTGGTTTGGTGTGTCCAGGTGAACTCGTTTAGAGGACTAACTAGCTGGTTGGTTTGGTGCAGGTGAAGGAGCAGCAGGTGGAGCTGGACGACAAGCTGCTGCTGATCAACCAGCTGGAGGGGCAGGCGGTGCTGGTGGAGCGCCGCTGCTCGCTGCTGCTGGCCGAGGAGGCGGAGCTACGGAGTGCTGTGGAACAGTCCGACCACGCCCACAAGATGACTGAACACCAGCTGCTGGAGACCGTCGAGAGAGCAAACCTCCTCGCCACCCAGGTCAGAACATCTAATACAAACACACACACACACACACAACCACACAGAAACACACACACACACACACACATACAAACACACACACACACACACACACAACCACACACACACACACAGAAACACACACACACACACACACACAGAAACACACACACACACACACACACACAACCACACAGAAACACACACACACAACCACACAGAAACACACAGAAACACACACACACACACACACACAGAAACACACACACACACACACACACAGAAACACACACACACACACAACCACACAGAAACACACACACACACACACATACAAACACACACGCACACACAACCACACAGAAACACACAGAAACACACACACACACACACATATACACACACACAGAAACACACAGAAACACACACACACACAGAAACACACACACACACACACAGAAACACACACACATACACATACACACACACACCATGTTCTAATGACGATGTCTTAACAAAATGTAACATTGATCTACTAGTAGATCAATAAACCGTGAGGGAAGCTAGAGTAACACTTTATTTATTTAGATTAACATATCTGTGTCACATTGAACTGATCTTCAATTTGTCACTGTGGACTGTTCTGTGTACTGAACGGCTCTTCAACAAGGTATTCTGTAACCTTAACCCGGTTGACCTCTGACCCTGCGCTAGGTGTCTGGTTTGGTGAGCCACAAGAAGAAGTTGGAGGCGGACCTGAGTGTGCTGGCCGGAGAGGTGGAGGACGTCATGCAGGACGGACGCTGTGCCAGCGACAGGGCCAAGAAGGCCATCACTGACGTAGGTCACTGGAACCAACTGTAAAGACTACTGAACACTAACCCCCACCACTAACCACCAAACACTAACTACTAACTACTGAACACTAACCCCCACCACTAACCACCAAACACTAACTACTAACTACTGAACACTAACCCCCACCACTAACCACCAAACACTAACTACTAACTACTGAACACTAACCCCCACCACTAACCACCAAACACTAACTACTAACTACTGAACACTAACCCCCACCACTAACCACCAAACACTAACTACTAACTACTGAACACTAACTCCCACCACTAACCACCAAACACTAACTACTAACTACTGAACACTAACCCCCACCACTAACCACCAAACACTAACCACCAAACACTAACTACTAACTACTGAACACTCAGAACCACGACTAACCACCAAACACTAACTACTAACTACTGAACACTAACCCCCACCACTAACCACCAAACACTAACTACTAACTACTGAACACTAACCCCCACCACTAACCACCAAACACTAACTACTGAACACTAACTACCATGACTAACCACCAAACACTAACTACCATGACTAACCACTACCCACCACTACTTACCACCACAACTAACCACCAAACACTTACCACCAAACACTAACTACTAACTACTGAACACTAAGAACCACGACTAACCACCAAACACTAACTACTGAACACTAACTACCCTGACTAACCACTACCCACCAATACTTACCACCACAACTAACCACCAAACACCACCACCATATAGTCACCACCAACCACTAAGCACTGGAACTACTAACCCCTAACCACAAACTACTAACCATACTGGGATAACCAAACCACCAACCACTAAGCACGGGAACTACTAATCCCTAACCACCAACTACTTACCCTACTGGGATAACTAAACCCCTTACCACCAGCTGTAGTGAGAATCCATAGTTAAGAGCTGTTACTTCAACATGTGTTCTCATGGTTGTCCACCAGGCGGCTCTGATGGCAGAGGAGCTGAAGAAGGAGCAGGACAGCAGTAATATGCTGGAGAGGATGAAGAAGAACATGGAGACCACTGTCAAAGGTACCTGTCCACCATGCTGTCCACCTGTCTACCATGCTGTCCACCTGTCTACCATGCTGTCCACCTGTCTACCATGCTGTCCACCTGTCTACCATGCTGTCCACCTGTCTACCATGCTGTCCACCTGTCTACCATGCTGTCCACCTGTCTACCATGCTGTCCACCTGTCTACCATACTGTCCACCTGTCTACCATGCTGTCCACCTGTCTACCATGCTGTCCACCTGTCTACCATGCTGTCCACCTGTCTACCATGCTGTCCACCTGTCTACCATGCTGTCCACCTGTCTACCATACTGTCCACCTGTCTACCATACTGTCCACCTGTCTACCATGCTGTCCACCTGTCTACCATACTGTCCACCTGTCTACCATGCTGTCCACCTGTCTACCATACTGTCCACCATACTGTCCACCTGTCTACCATACTGTCCACCTGTCTACCATGCTGTCCACCTGTCTACCATACTGTCCACCATGCTGTCCACCTGTCTACCATGCTGTCCACCTGTCTACCATGCTGTCCACCTGTCTACCATACTGTCCACCATGCTGTCCACCTGTCTACCATGCTGTCCACCTGTCTACCATACTGTCCACCATACTGTCCACAGTATGTGGACAGTATGAGGGGGTCTGAGAGTGGAGGTGTGAGGGGTTTGAGGGTGGAGGTGTGAGGGGTCTGAGAGTGGAGGTGTGAGGGGTCTGAGGGTGGAGGTGTGAGGATGGAGGTCTGAGGGTGGAGGTGTGAGGGGTCTGAGGGTGGAGGTGTGAGGGGTCCTGATGGATTGTGTTTGTGCTCCAGACCTCCAGGTGCGTCTGGATGAATCGGAGCAGATGGCCATCAAGGGAGGGAAGAAACAGCTTCACAAAATGGAGAGCAGAGTGAGTGACGCCTTCAAACATACAAACAAATATCTAGTACTACCAGGTGAGACAGCTACCTGTCTGAGTGTGTTACTACCAGGTGAGATAGCTACCTGTCTGAGTGTGTTACTACCAGGTGAGATAGCTACCTGTCTGAGTGTGTTACTACCAGGTGAGACAGCTACCTGTCTGAGTGTGTTACTACCAGGTGAGATAGCTACCTGTCTGAGTGTGTTACTACCAGGTGAGACAGCTACCTGTCTGAGTGTGTTACTACCAGGTGAGATAGCTACCTGTCTGAGTGTGTTACTACCAGGTGAGACAGCTACCTGTCTGAGTGTGTTACTACCAGGTCAGACAGCTACCTGTCTGAGTGTGTTACTACCAGGTGAGATAGCTACCTGTCTGAGTGTGTTACTACCAGGTGAGACAGCTACCTGTCTGAGTGTGTTACTACCAGGTCAGACAGCTACCTGTCTGAGTGTGTTACTACCAGGGCAGACAGCTACCTGTCTGAGTGTGTTACTACCAGGTGAGACAGCTACTTGTCTGAGTGTGTTACTACCATGTGAGACAGCTACCTGTCTGAGTGTGTTACTACCAGGTGAGACAGCTACCTGTCTGAGTGTGTTACTACCTGTACTGCCAGGTGAGACAGCTACCTGTCTGAGTGTGTTACTACCAGGTGAGACAGCTACCTGTCTGAGTGTGTCATTACCTGTACTACCAGGTGAGACAGCTACCTGTCTGAGTGTGTTCTACCTGTCTGAGTGTGTCATTACCTGTTCTACCAGGTGAGACAGCTACCTGTCTGAGTGTGTCATTACCTGTTCTACCAGGTGAGACAGCTACCTGTCTGAGTGTGTCATTACCTGTTCTACCAGGTGAGACAGCTACCTGTCTGAGTGTGTCATTACCTGTTCTACCAGGTGAGACAGCTACCTGTCTGAGTGTGTCATTACCTGTTCTACCAGGTGAGACAGCTACCTGTCTGAGTGTGTCATTACCTGTTCTACCAGGTGAGGGACCTGGAGACAGCGCTGCTGTTGGAGCAGAAGAAGAGCGAGGAGGTCCTGAAGGGTTTCCGACGCCACGAGAGAAGGGTCAAGGAGCTGACCTACCAGGTCACTGCTCTTCACTCTACTGCCCTCCACTCTACTGCCCTTCACTCTACTGCCCTCCACTCTACTGCCCTTCACTCTACTGCCCTTCACTCTACTGCCCTCCACTCTACTGCTCTTCACTCTACTGCTCTTCACTCTACTGCTCTTCACTCTACTGCCCTCCACTCTACTGCCCTCCACTCTACTGCTCTTCACTCTACTGCTCTTCACTCTAGAGCTCTTCACTCTACTGCTCTTCACTCTACTGCTCTTCACTCTACTGCTCCTGTCTGTTTAACAGCTCTTCACTCTACTACTCTTCACTCTACTGCCCTCCACTCGACTACTCTTCACTCTACTGCTCTTCACTCTACTGCTCCTGTCTGTTTAACAGCTCTTCACTCTACTGCACTTCACTCTACTGCTCTTCACTCTACTGCTCCTGTCTGTTAAACAGCTCTTCACTCTACTGCTCTTCACTCTACTGCCCTTCACTCTACTGCTCCTGTCTGTTTAACAGCTCTTCACTCTACTGCTCTTCACTCTACTGCTCTTCACTCTACTGCTCTTCACTCTACTGCTCCTGTCTGTTTAACAGCTCTTCACTCTACTGCTCTTCACTCTACTGCTCTTCACTCTACTGCTCCTGTCTGTTAAACAGCTCTTCACTCTACTGCTCTTCACTCTACTGCTCCTGTCTTAGTGTTAAACAGCTCTTCACTCTACTGGTCTTCACTCTACTGCTCCTGTCTTAGTGTTAAACAGCTCTTCCCTCTACTGTTGTTTCATATGACTTATTACTAGATATTTATCATGAATAAGAAAATACTCTTGTATATAAAATTATGTTTTATAAATGTATATATTATTGTATTGTTGATTATTTTACTTATTTAGCAGACAGAGGAAGTTACATGTACTATGGTATGGTTGTACTGATGGAGGTATCGATGTATTGATTGATGATCGATGTATTGATCATGTATCGGTTGTTAATGTTACAGACAGAGGAAGACCAGAAGACTCTGCTGCAGATGCAGGATCTGATAGAAAAACTACAGACTAAAGTCAAGAGCTACAAGAGGCAGTCCGATAACGCTGTAGGTTCTGTTAGACTGGATGTGAAGGGATGTGAGTTAGTAAGGATGGATGTGAAGGGATGTGAGTTAGTAAGGATGGATGTGAAGGGATGTGAGTTAGTAAGGATGGATGTGAAGGGATGTGGGGTAGTAAGGATGGATGTGAAGGGATGTGAGTTAGTAAGGATGGATGTGAAGGGATGTGGGTTAGTAAGGATGGATGTGAAGGGATGTGGGTTAGTAAGGATGGATGTGAAGGGATGTGAGTTAGTAAGGATGGATGTGAAGGGATGTGGGTTAGTAAGGATGGATGTGAAGGGATGTGAGTTAGTAAGGATGGGGATGTGAGTTAGTAAGGATGGATGTGAAGGGATGTGGGTTAGTAAGGATGGATGTGAAGGGATGTGAGTTAGTAAGGATGGATGTGAAGGGATGTGAGTTAGTAAGGATGGGGATGTGAGTTAGTAAGGATGGATGTGAAGGGATGTGTATTTGTACAAAAGGAGTTTATATTCTATATATATTATATTTGATCATATTGTTGTATGACATGTTTCTAAGGGGAAGAACAGAGTGCTGATGTGTATTGTGGTGTCTGAGGTGTCATGTCTGCTACTGTCCACTAGGAGGAGCAGGTGAGCAGCAACATGACGCGCGTCAGGAAGATCCAACATGAGCTGGACGACGCCGAGGAGCGAGCCGACGTCGCCGAGACAACCGTCAACAAGCTGCGGGTTCGAACCCGCGAGACCAAGAGCACCAAGGTGGCCATGGTGAGATTCACAGACAAAGAGAGCGCCATGTTCAGCATCAGTTCTTTCATGTTTTTTATTTGACACTTTCATAATACATAGTTAAAGCTCAATGATCCTGATCTGTTCTCCTCCCGTCTCTCCAGATCATTGAATGAAGACTGATGTGGACGTTTGTAGTGGACTGCTGGTGTGTGAGGTTGATGGTGTGGGTTCATAGGTCATGTGAGTCATGTGACCACTATGTCTAAGGTTACCTTCAGTTATCAACTAATAACACAATGTCACCGGTCGTCTCCATAAGCACTGTCAATACCTCCGCCATCCAAGATGGGAAGAGGTTATGATGATTTTTGTCTGACTGGTTTGTTTGTTTGTTAGCAAGATAACTCAAAAAAGTAATTTACGGAACACCTGGTGTTCCGATGACTGATGGGCCGTCCGGATCTCAACCCGGTGCAGGGTTCTGTTTGGTGTGGTATACTGAGGGCCCTCTAGTATTTAGCATGGATTCTAATTCAATTATTAAAATAAGCATGTGACAGTTTGAATTGAACCTGAGTGGTTTTGATGGTGGAGTTATTATACTGGAGAGTTATTTAAGTGTGTCATTATTATTACATATTATTTGTTTTGGTGCATTATGAATAAGGTTTTGCGTGTTGGTAGTGAATTATCCATCAAGTGGCATTATCAGAAGTGGTTTCATCAATAAAGTGTTGTGTGTTGGAGGTGGATTATGAATAAAGTTTGGTGTGTTTGAATTGCACAACGCAGACTAAACTCTCCTTCCAATTTTGTTCAGTATCCTGAAACCTTAAAGTCCACGTCAAGTCAACAGAATGTAACCACCCAGGTAAATAGGACCTGAACCCTGAGCCCAGGAGCAGGTGCTTAGTGATGGGACGGGACCTGAACCCTGAGCCCAGGAGCAGGTGCTTAGTGATGGGACGGGACCTGAACCCTGAGCCTAGGAGCAGGTGCTTAGTGATGGGACGGGACCTGAACCCTGAGCCTAGGAGCAGGTGCTTAGTGATGGGACGGGACCTGAACCCTGAGCCTAGGAGCAGGTGCTTAGTGATGGGACGGGACCTGAACCCTGAGCGCATGTGAACGTAAAGTGTATTCGATGCGCACTAACTAGTCCACCTGTTCGTCTTAATAACTAATACCTGCTCAAAGAAATCCTGAACACTGGAATGGAGATCACAAATGAACTAACGTCACTCTAGAACTACCCGGTTCGGTCTCTTCACATGTTTTGCTTTACAGGGACTTTAATGAAACACACAGATGTGTACTACACACACACACACAGCTGTGGGTCACAGGGTTATTACAACTTTATTGACAACTAATCACCTTACGGAACATTCTCTCTGTACACTACATGGACATTCTTCGCCTTGATAATCTCTCACCTGCTCAGTGCTACGCTAACCACCCTCCTGTGCTACGCTAACCCTCCTGTGCTAAGCTAACCCTCCTGTGCTAAGCTAACCCGCCTACGCTAAGCTAGCCCAAGCCCACCATCAAAGTGCTGAAACGTTCTTTAGGGGAGGTGTGTGTATGTGTCTATATAACAGAGACCTGGGGGGAGGGGGGAGGTCTGGTTGTGGACCACAGGTAGAGAGCAGAACTCAGCAGGGGTCTGACACAGGACTCAAACCCACATCTGAAAACCAGACCTGCGGGTCCACTTCTTCAAGAAGCTTTTATAGAAATACACAAACAGGAATTATCACAATAGAATGGATATGTGTGTGATCTCTCTATCTCTCTCTACCCCCCCCTCTCTCTCTCTACCCCCCCTCTCTCTCTCTACCCCCCCCCCCCTCTCTCTCTCTATCCATCTCTCTCTACCCCCCCCCCCTCTCTCTCTACCCCCCCTCTCTCTCTCTATCCATCTCTCTCTACCCCCCCCTCTCTCTCTCTACCCCCCCCTCTCTCTCTCTACCCCCCCCCTCTCTCTCTCTATCCATCTCTCTCTACCCCCCCCTCTCTCTCTCTATCCATCTCTCTCTACCCCCCCCTCTCTCTCTCTATCCATCTCTCTCTACCCCCCCCTCTCTCTACCCCCCCCTCTCTCTCTCTATCCATCTCTCTCTACCCCCCCCCTCTCTCTCTCTATCCATCTCTCTCTACCCCCCCCTCTCTCTCTCTATCCATCTCTCTCTACCCCCCCCTCTCTCTCTCTATCCATCTCTCTCTACCCCCCCCTCTCTCTCTCTATCCATCTCTCTCTACCCCCCCCTCTCTCTCTATCCATCTCTCTCTACCCCCCCCTCTCTCTCTCTATCATCTCTCTCTACCCCCCCCTCTCTCTCTCTCTATCCATCTCTCTCTACCCCCCCCCCTCTCTCTCTCTACCCCCCCCCTCTCTCTCTCTATCCATCTCTCTCTACCCCCCCCCTCTCTCTCTCTATCCATCTCTCTCTACCCCCCCCCCTCTCTCTCTCTATCCATCTCTCTCTACCCCCCCCCTCTCTCTCTCTATCCATCTCTCTCTACCCCCCTCTCGCTCTCTCTTTCCCTCCCCATCCATCTCTCTCTCCCCTCTTTCTCTCTTAGAGAAAGAGGGGAGAGAGAGGTTGGGTTGAAGCCTCTCTCTCGCTCCCCTCTTTCTCTCTTTCTCTCTTAGAGGGAGAGAGGTTGGGTTGAAGCCTCTCTCTCTCTCTCCTAAACTACCCCATGTTGACCAGTAGTGGCCTGGCGTTAGGGTCCCTCGGGGAGCAGGTCCGGCACTAAAGCATTCAGCTTTTATTTGAATTATAGCTTTGTAGGTCCAACCACATTCACAGGAAGTTTGCCGGTCGGCGCTCACAGGAAGTCAACCACAGAGAGCAGGAAATGTAGGACGTGTATACAAGTTAAAACACAGTGGTTGTCTTGGTGACCAGGGTTCCACAGGGGTGGGGGGGTGGGGGGGTGGTACGACGTGGTGGTCCCAGGCTGAAAAGTTGCATTGCATCGTGGGTAGAGTAGTCATTTGATTAGTACATTGGAAGTTCTTTGAATGTCAGGTTGTCATAACAACCAACACGCCAGTTAGACGAAGAGGGAGACAGTCATGAAATGGGAGCAGCTCTGCAGGAAGTGAGGTCATAATGTCCAGATCAACCCCTTCCTGTTCCCCCCTGGACTGTGCATTTAGTAACAATAAAAGTTTCTTAGTTACGATTATTTAGCAATAATAAAATTACAACTAGATTGCCGCCTAGAGGAGAGGAGAGGGGAGAGAAGAGGACAGAGGAGAGGAGAGGAGAGGAGAGGAAAGGAGAGGAGAGGAGAGGAGAGGAGAGGAGAGAGGAGGCAAGAGAGGAGGAGAGGAGATGAGGCTAGAAGAGGAGAGGAGAGGAGAGGAGAGGAGGAGAGGAGAGGAGAGGAGGCTAGAAGAGGAGAGGAGTAGCTTAAGTGACAGAACTCTCTACTTCATGGAGTCTTCCGAGCTGGTTTGATTGACAGAAGGTTTGGTCCTATCAGAGTCCTTCAGGACACAGAGGTAGTTGGACCCTGGGGTCTCTCTCTCTCCTGGGTCATCCCCACACCTGAGATGGTAGATGGATGACGGAGGCGGGGTCAAGTGTTTAGGGGCGGAGCTTCACCATACGTCCTATCCTTGAGTCTCCCTGGGCAGCAGAGTGGGTGGGGTTAATGATGTCAGAGATATTGGCAGAAGCTGATTGGCTGGCTGAGAACACAGGAGCACAGTGGCCTGGTAAAGCTGCCATGTCAGCTGACTGGCAGTGGGCGGAGTCAGGAGCCTGAGTCGACCAACCAGATGAGGGCTTAGCCTTCCCAGCCGTCCCAGATCTGACCCCTACATGGACACACACACACACACACACACACACACACACACACACACACACACACACACACACACACACACACACAATTAATTCCATTTACCAAAAAAAGCAGACAGACAGACAGATAGGTGGAGAGAGATAGGTGGAGAGAGATAGGTGGAGAGACAGATAGGTGGAGAGACAGATAGGTGGAGAGAGATAGGTGGAGAGACAGATAGGTGGAGAGAGATAGGTGGAGAGACAGATAGGTGGAGAGAGATACGTGGAGAGAGATAGGTGGAGAGACAGATAGGTGGAGAGACAGATAGGTGGAGAGACAGATAGGTGGAGAGACAGATAGGTGGAGAGACAGATAGGTGGAGAGAGATAGGTGGAGAGACAGATAGGTGGAGAGAGATAGGTGGAGAGACAGATAGGTGGAGAGACAGATAGGTGGAGAGAGATAGGTGGAGAGAGATAGGTGGAGAGACAGATAGGTGGAGAGACAGATAGGTGGTGAGAGATAGGTGGAGAGACAGATAGGTGGAGAGACAGATAGGTGGAGAGACAGACTCACAAGGTTCTGGATGAGGAGGGTCTCTTGACTCTTGGCCACTTCTTCCTCTCAAACATCCTGATGCAAATGTTAACACATGTTACACACACACTGTTACACACACGGTTACACACACACTGTTACACACACGGTTACACACACACTGTTACACACACGGTTACACACACACTGTTACACACACGGTTACACACACACTGTTACACACACGGTTACACACACACTGTTACACACACATGTTACACACACACTGTTACACACACATGTTACACACACACTGTTACACACACATGTTACACACACACTGTTACACACACGGTTACACACACACTGTTACACACACGGTTACACACACACTGTTACACACACGGTTACACACACACTGTTACACACACGGTTACACACACACTGTTACACACACGGTTACACACACACTGTTACACACACGGTTACACACACACTGTTACACACACGGTTACACACACACTGTTACACACACGGTTACACAAGGTTACACATAATCCGTCACCCACTGTTACACAAAATCTGTCTGTAGACACACACACACACACACACAAAACTACAAAAAAGCTAACTCCACATGCACATATGTGTGTGTGTGGTGTGTGGTGTGTGTGTGTGTGTGTGTGTGTGTGTGTGTGTGTGTGTGTGTACCTGTAGTCGTCAAAGCTACCATGTTCCTGTCCTCCTGCTAAACAAAACATTTTGATTGGTTACTGACTGTGACATCACCTGAGTTATATAAACATGTGTGCAAGCTCACACACACACACACACACACACACACACACACACACACACACACACACACACACACACACACACACACACACACACACACACACACACACACACACACACACCACACAAACACAAAAACACATGCGTGTGTGTGTGTGTGTGTGTGTGTGTGTGTGTGTGTGTATGTGTGTGTGTATGTGTGTGTGTGTGTGTGTGTGTGTGTGTGTGTGTGTGTGTGTGTGTGTGTGTGTGTGTGTCCTACCCGGCTGTACTGAGCCAGCGTCACACTGCTTGTTTCCTCTGCAGCCCCTCAGCTCCATCAGCTGGACGTGAAGGAGGTTGAGGAGCCGCCGGTCTAGAGAACTGACCGCATTCATCAGCTAGAGAGAGAGAGAGAGAAGAGAGAGAGAGAGAGAGAGACACACATATTCATCAGCTAGAGGGGGAGACCAACTGGAATTAGCTAGAATACGACCAATGCTGTCTGCCACGGATGCAGAGACACTCATCCACGCGTTTATATAATCTAGACTAGATTACTGTACTGTTCTCTGTTACCCAACGCCGCTACCAAAAGCCTCCAGCTGGTGCAGAACGCTGCCGCTAGAAGTTTGACCACATTACTCCAATCCTGTCCTCGCTCCACTGGCTTCCAGTTAATGCAAGGTCAGATTTTAAGGTGCTACTACTTACTTATTAAATCCTACACGGATTAGCACCCTCATACCTGAAGGACCTCATTGTTCCCTAAAGTCATAAAGAAATCAGCAGGGAATAGAGCGTTCTCCTACCTGGCGCCCAATTTTTGGAACAGTCTGTCACCTGTAATCAGGGAAGCAGACTCTGTTGAAATATTTAAATCTAAACTTAAAACCTACCTTTTAGTGTTGTCATTTGGCTCCAAGGAGTGCACTTCATCTAACCATCAGACTGATAGGTACTAGACTAGAGGTTCTCCACATGTTCCTGGTCCACCCTACCCCATCTAACCATCAGACTGATAGGTACTAGACTAGAGGTTCTCCACAGTTCCATGTCCACCTACCCATCTAACATCAGACGATAGGTACTAGACTAGAGGTTCTCCACATGTTCCATGTCCACCCTACCCCATCTAACCATCAGACTGATAGGTACTAGACTAGAGGTTCTCCACATGTTCCTGGTCCACCCTACCCCATCTAACCATCAGACTGATAGGTACTAGACTAGAGGTTCTCTACATGTCCACCCTACCCCATCTAACCATCAGACTGATAGGTACTAGACTAGAGGTTCTCCACATGTTCCTTGTCCACCCTACCCCATCTAACCATCAGACTGATAGGTACTAGACTAGAGGTTCTCTACATGTTCCCTGTCCACCCTACCCCATCTAACCATCAGACTGATAGGTACTAGACTAGAGGTTCTCCACATGTTCCATGTCCACCCTACCCCATCTAACCATCAGACTGATAGGTACTAGACTAGAGGTTCTCTACATGTTCCCTGTCCACCCTACCCCATCTAACCATCAGACTGATAGGTACTAGACTAGAGGTTCTCCACATGTTCCATGTCCACCCTACCCCATCTAACCATCAGACTGATAGGTACTAGACTAGAGGTTCTCTACATGTTCCATGTCCACCCTACCCCATCTAACCATCAGACTGATAGGTACTAGACTAGAGGTTCTCCACATGTTCCTGGTCCACCCTACCCCATCTAACTATCAGACTGATAGGTACTAGACTAGAGGTTCTCCACATGTTCCATGTCCACCCTACCCCATCTAACCATCAGACTGATAGGTACTAGACTAGAGGTTCTCTACAGGTTCCATGTCCACCCTACCCCATCTAACCATCAGACTGATAGGTACTAGACTAGAGGTTCTCTACATGTTCCATGTCCATCCTACCCCATCTAACCATCAGACTGATAGGTACTAGACTAGAGGTTCTCTACAGGTTCCATGTCCATCCTACCCCATCTAACCATCAGACTGATAGGTACTAGACTAGAGGTTCTCTACATGTTCCATGTCCATCCTACCCCATCTAACCATCAGACTGATAGGTACTAGACTAGAGGTTCTCTACATGTTCCATGTCCACCCTACCCCATCTAACCATCAGACTGATAGGTACTAGACTAGAGGTTCTCTACATGTTCCATGTCCACCCTACCCCATCTAACCATCAGACTGATAGGTACTAGACTAGAGGTTCTCTACATGTTCCATGTCCATCCTACCCCATCTAACCATACCGCAGTCTGCTTCTGTTCTCCAGTGTTCCGCTGTGATTCCCACCTGAAGGATACCGGCCAGCACCACACACTAATGATATTCTCATTTTAATATTTGTATATTGTGTATATTATATGTATATTATTTTCTTAGTACTTTACTATGTACAGTTATGGCCCCCATGTCACTCCTAACCATCCCTGGAAGGTTCAAGTTTAACTTCAAGTTAAGTTTATTGTCACTTCACAGTTTACATGTTATTGCTTAATAAGCAATGAGTGAAAATCTTATGTGCAAAACCTGACGACAGACAGGTAAAAAAAAGTACAAAACTGTATAAGTTAAATATATAAAAATGTGATATATAAAATGCAATATGTCAGCACAGAAAAATAGCAATATACTGTATATATATAAATCAATGTAATAAAATATACATTCTTATACATTATATGCTATACACCCTTGTTCAGCAGCCTGATGGCCTGACTGTGAAGCTGTCTCTGAGTCTATTTGATACCACTTGATACTGCGGTATCGCCTGGCTGACGGTAACAGTGAGTACAGTTGGTGGCTGGGGTGGGCAATGTCTTTATGATGCGTTTGGTCTTGGCCACGCACCGCTGGTTGTATATATCCAGGAGGGAGGGGAGCTCACCTCCAACGATATACTGGGCCGTCCACACCACCCTTTGAAGCGCTCTGCGCTCCAGTGCGGTGCAGTTCCCGTACCGGGCGGTGATACACCCTGTAAGAACACTCTCCATGGTCGTTATAGAATGTTCTCAGGATGCGGGGGCCCATGCTGAATTTCTTCAGACGCCTGAGGAAATACAGGCGTTGTCGGGCCCTTTTCACCACATGTGTGTTGTGCGTGGACCATGTGAGGTCCTTGGAGATATGCACGTCGAAGAACTTGAAGCTGCTGACCCTCTCGTCTTCAAAACTGTCGAGATAGGGGCGTGCTCTCCTCTCTGCTTCCTGTAGTCCACGATCAGCTCCTTGGTCTTCTTAGCGTTGAGGGCGAGGCTGTTCTCCTGGCACCACTGCTCCAGTGATCCAACCTCCTCCCTGTAGGCTGTCTCGTTGTCGCCGGCGACCAGGCCCATCACTGTCGTGTCGTCAGCAAACTTGACGATGACGTTGGAGCTGTGCATAGCCATGCAGTCATGGGTGTAGAGGGAGCAGAGGAGAGGGCTCAGCACACATCCCTGGGGGGCTCCCGTGTTGAGGGTCAGTGGCTCTGATGTGGTGCTGCCCATCCTCACCACCTGGCGGCGGTCCGACAGGAGGTCCAGTATCCAGCTGCACGTGGATGGGGGCACGTCTAGACTTCTAAGCTTGGTGTCGAGCATGGCAGGAACTATCGTGTTGAACGCTGAGCTGTAGTCCACAAACAGCATTCGCACATAACAGTTATTTCCCTCCAGGTGGGAAAGGGCAGTGTGGAGGGCCATGGCAATTGCGTCGTCCGTGGATCTGTTTGACGATATGCAAATTGCCATGGGTCCAGCCTGGCAGGTAACATGGA
>CM051007.1:4885845-4898474 GCA_027704905.1 Muraenolepis orangiensis
TCACCTCACTGGATCACCTGACCAGGTAACTAACTCACCTCACTGGATCACCTGACCAGGCAACTAACTCACCTCACTGGATCACCTGACCAGGTAACTAACTCACCTCACTGGATCACCTGACCAGGTAACTAACTCACCTGACCAGGTAACTAACTCACCTCACTGGATCACCTGACCAGGTAACTAACTCACCTCACTGGATCACCTGACCAGGTAACTAACTCACCTCACTGGATCACCTGACCAGGTAACTAACTCACCTCACTGGATCACCTGACCAGGTAACTAACTCACCTCACTGGATCACCTGACCAGGTAACTAACTCACCTCACTGGATCACCTGATCAGGTAACTAACTCACCTCACTGGATCACCTGACCAGATAACTAACTCACCTCACTGGATCACCTGATCAGGTAACTAACTCACCTCACTGGATCACCTGACCAGGTAACTAACTCACCTCACTGGATCACCTGACCAGGTAACTAACTCACCTCACCGGATCACCTGACCAGGTAACTAACTCACCTCACTGGATCACCTGACCAGGTAACTAACTCACCTCACTGGATCACCTGACCAGGTAACTAACTCACCTCACTGGATCACCTGACCAGGTAACTAACTCACCTCACTGGATCACCTGACCAGGTAACTAACTCACCTGACCAGGTAACTAACTCACCTCACTGGATCACCTGACCAGGTAACTAACTCACCTCACTGGATCACCTGACCAGGTAACTAACTCACCTCACTGGATCACCTGACCAGGTAACTAACTCACCTCACTGGATCACCTGACCAGGTAACTAACTCACCTCACTGGATCACCTGACCAGGCAACTAACTCACCTCACTGGATCACCTGACCAGGTAACTAACTCACCTCACTGGATCACCTGACCAGGTAACTAACTCACCTCACTGGATCACCTGACCAGGTAACTAACTCACCTCACTGGATCACCTGACCAGGTAACTAACTCACCTCACCGGATCACCTGACCAGGTAACTAACTCACCTCACCGGATCACCTGACCAGGTAACTAACTCACCTCACTGGATCACCTGACCAGGTAACTAACTCACCTCACTGGATCACCTGACCAGGTAACTAACTCACCTCACTGGATCACCTGACCAGGTAACTAACTCACCTCACTGGATCACCTGACCAGGTAACTAACTCACCTCACTGGATCACCTGACCAGGTAACTAACTCACCTCACTGGATCACCTGACCAGGTAACTAACTCACCTCACTGGATCACCTGACCAGGTAACTAACTCACCTCACTGGATCACCTGACCAGGTAACTAACTCACCTCACTGGATCACCTGACCAGGTAACTAACTCACCTCACTGGATCACCTGACCAGGTAACTAACTCACCTCACTGGATCACCTGACCAGGTAACTAACTCACCTCACTGGATCACCTGACCAGGTAACTAACTCACCTCACTGGATCACCTGACCAGGTAACTAACTCACCTCACGGATCACCTGACCAGGTAACTAACTCACCTCACCGGATCACCTGACCAGGTAACTAACTCACCTCACCGGATCACCTGACCAGGTAACTAACTCACCTCACCGGATCACCTGACCAGGTAACTAACTCACCTCACTGGATCACCTGACCAGGTAACTAACTCACCTCACTGGATCACCTGACCAGGTAACTAACTCACCTCACTGGATCACCTGACCAGGTAACTAACTCACCTCACTGGATCACCTGACCAGGTAACTAACTCACCTCACTGGATCACCTGACCAGGTAACTAACTCACCTCACTGGATCACCTGACCAGGTAACTAACTCACCTCACTGGATCACCTGACCAGGTAACTAACTCACCTCACCGGATCACCTGACCAGGTAACTAACTCACCTGACCAGATCACCTGACCAGGTAACTAACTCACCTCACTGGATCACCTGACCAGGTAACTAACTCACCTCACTGGATCACCTGACCAGGCAACTAACTCACCTCACTGGATCACCTGACCAGGTAACTAACTCACCTCACTGGATCACCTGACCAGGTAACTAACTCACCTGACCAGGTAACTAACTCACCTCACTGGATCACCTGACCAGGTAACTAACTCACCTCACTGGATCACCTGACCAGGTAACTAACTCACCTCACTGGATCACCTGACCAGGTAACTAACTCACCTCACTGGATCACCTGACCAGGTAACTAACTCACCTCACTGGATCACCTGACCAGGCAACTAACTCACCTCACTGGATCACCTGACCAGGTAACTAACTCACCTCACTGGATCACCTGACCAGGTAACTAACTCACCTCACTGGATCACCTGATCAGGTAACTAACTCACCTCACCGGATCACCTGACCAGGTAACTAACTCACCTCACCGGATCACCTGACCAGGTAACTAACTCACCTCACTGGATCACCTGACCAGGTAACTAACTCACCTCACTGGATCACCTGACCAGGTAACTAACTCACCTCACTGGATCACCTGACCAGATAACTAACTCACCTCACTGGATCACCTGACCAGGTAACTAACTCACCTCACTGGATCACCTGACCAGGTAACTAACTCACCTCACTGGATCACCTGACCAGGTAACTAACTCACCTCACTGGATCACCTGACCAGGTAACTAACTCACCTGACCGATCACCTGACCAGGTAACTAACTCACCTCACTGGATCACCTGACCAGGTAACTAACTCACCTCACTGGATCACCTGACCAGGTAACTAACTCACCTCACTGGATCACCTGACCAGGTAACTAACTCACCTGACCAGATCACCTGACCAGGTAACTAACTCAACTCACCTGACCAGATCACCTGACCAGGTAACTAACTCACCTGATGAGATCACCTGACCAGGTAACTAACTCACCTGATGAGATCACCTGACCAGGTAACTAACTCACCTGATGAGATCACCTGACCAGGTAACTAACTCCCTTACCAGGTCACTAAAACACCTGACTAGATCACCTGACCAGGTAACTAACTCACCTGACTAGATCACCTGACCAGGTAACTAACTCCCTGACCAGGTAACTAACTCACGTGACTAGATCACCTGACCAGGTAACTAACTCCCTGACCAGGTAACTAACTCACGTGACTAGATCACCTGACCAGGTAACTAACTCACGTGACTAGATCACCTGACCAGGTAACTAACTCACCTGACTAGATCACCTGACCAGGTAACTAACTCCCTGAAGAGGTGCAGGCCACCACCTTTGAATCTCAACCTGCTATTCAGCTTAGATTTAAACCTGGAATATACACAATCATACAGCCATCATACACGTGTCAGTGTGTGTGTGTGTGTGTGTGTGTGTGTGTCTTACAGATATTTTCTACAGTCACACTTCAGGGGGCGGGCCTTCTTCAAATGACCTCTGACCTCCCTTAAGTTCTTTATCTTCGTCTGAAGCGTCTCGATCTGATTGGACGAGAAAGATGTCAGCCAACCGGTCAGTCACAAAGAGGTCAGTGAGTCAGCCCACCAGTCAGTCAGACAGACAGTCAGTCAGCCCGCCAGTCAGTCAGTCAGCCCACCAGTCAGTCAGTCAGTCAGCCCACCAGTCAGTCAGCCCACCAGTCAGTCAGCCCACCAGTCAGCCAGTCAGCCCACCAGTCAGTCAGTCAGTCAGTCAGCCCACCAGTCAGCCCACCAGTCAGTCAGTCAGCCCACCAGTCAGTCAGTCAGTCAGTCAGCCCACCAGTCAGCCAGTCAGCCCACCAGTCAGTCAGTCAGTCAGTCAGCCCACCAGTCAGCCAGTCAGCCCACCAGTCAGTCAGTCAGCCCACCAGTCAGTCACTCAGCCCACCAGTCAGTCAGTCAGCCCACCAGTCAGCCAGTCAGCCCACCAGTCAGTCAGTCAGCCCACCAGTCAGTCAGTCAGCCCACCAGTTAGCCAGTCAGCCCACCAGTCAAACAGCCAGTCTGTTAGTCAGCCCACCAGTTAGTCAAACAGTCCATCAGTCAAACAGCCAGTCAGTCAGACAGACAGTCAGTAAGCCAGCGAGTTAGGCAGTCAGCCGGTCATCCAGCCAGCCAGTCAGTCAACCAGCTAGTCAGTCAGTCAATAGCTAGTCAGTCAATCAACCAGCCAAACAATCAGTCAACCAGTCAGTCAGTCAGTCAGTCAGTCAGTCAGTACCTGGTGGTCTATGTGCAGCTTGTGATCCTTCCAGGCTTGTATGGACCGATACACAGCAGTATCACACCTCACCGTCTCATTGGCTAGGATAGAACACCTACACACACACACACACACACACACACACACACACACACACACACACACACACACACACACACACACACACACACACACACACACACACACACACACACACACACACACACACACACACACCTTAATGACATGGTGACAGTCTCGCTGTACTAGAACAAAGCGTCCGCCTCACACACACCTCTGTGTCACCCTGATGGAGTTGGGCGGAGCCAAGGTGCTGGGAACTCCTCCCATGCCGCTGAAGTCATCATCAGACCGATCGCTGATTGGCTGCAGACTGTGGTTGCCGTGGTAACCGGTTGCCGTGAACACAGATCGACTGAAGCGGTTTCGGGAGTAACTCTTCAATACTTTGAGTTCTGAATACATTGAAACAGTTAACATTTTTAACAGTTAAACATTGAAACAGTTACATCTTTATATTGTTAAACATTTAACACAACATACAGTCTGTATGCATATTCACATTCTGATGGACTATGGCCATTTAGCAGGTGGAGCAGACTGCAGTTCTGAGATCGGCCACTAGAGGTCAGAGTTACACAAGCGCTAACTCTGTCCTACAGGAGTTCTTATGCTTGAGAGTAACCACAACTGCTGATTGGCTCAAAGTGGTGCCAGGTATATGAAGGGCGGGACATCCCCGACAGAGGGAACCAATGAGAGACAGGACTCACTCTTCTTGGAGAAGAAGGCCTTCTTCTTAAAGGGACGCAGGGAAGAGGGGCGGAGCTTCGCCGCCAGGTGACCACAGTTGCATGAACCCGAGCTCCGCTGGTACAGCTGAGACTTGATGCTGATTGGACGCAGGCGTTTGAGAGGACCCTTCTGGATGCTCTTGGCCACGCCCCCTTCTGTCTTACATTTGTGAAGTCGCAGTTTCCCTGTAGAGTCTTCTATACACTGCCACTTCTACACACACACACACACACACACACACACACACACACACACACACACACACACACACACACACACACACACACACACACACACACACACACACACACACACACACACACACACACACACACACACACACCATGTGATACTCATTGCGACATAATTCCTGGTACTAGCAGTACTATAGTATTATTACTGATAATACTTCTAGAGTATAAGTACCAGTCTACTGACAGGTACTAATACAGTAGTGCAGTAGTTCCTAGTAGTAGTACTATAGTACTAGTAATGAGTACTAGTACTACAAATAGTGCTATAGTACTACTACTAGTACTATAGCACTAGTACTATAGTACTATAGTACTAGTACTATACTACTACTATAGTACTATAGTACTATAGTAGTATATAGTAGTAGTACTACTACTAGTACTATAGTACTATAGTACTATAGTAGTAGTAGTAGTACTAAAGTACTAGTACCTGTCCGGTCTGCTGGCAGGGCGTCTGGTACTCGGTCTTCTGACAGAGTTCTTTCACTCGTTGGTGTTTGGGCAGGAAGTTCTCCTCCTGGGACACTTCCTGTCCGTCCACACGCTGGGGCAGCAACTTCCTGTCAGGCAGCCAATCACAACACAGCTCTCTGACTCATCGTGGTTCATGGCAACAGTGAGAGGAGAGGGAGGCTGATATTCAGCATGTTGAATATAACAAATATAATAATAATAATAATATTATTATTATTATTATTAATAATATGTACCCTCTTTCAACCAGAAAGGAGTGTCTCCAGGGCTTGGTCTTCTTCACCAACTGAAACCTGAGGAATAAACACTTTAATCAGTACTTTAAACAGATTTTATATTGTATTATTTTGAAATGTTATAAAATTATATATTTATATTTTAAATGTCTTATATTTATTCCAAGTAATTGTTCAACTGCTTTAAAAGTATCTTTATTTGACATACGAATAAAGATACATTGAATTTAAGAGAGAGAGAGAGAGAGGCAGAGAGAGAGAGAGAGAGAGAGAGAGAGAGAGAGAGAGAGAGAGAGAGAGAGAGAGAGAGAGAGAGAGAGAGAGAGAGAGAGGCAGAGAGAGAGAGAGAGAGAGAGAGAGAGAGAGAGAGAGAGAGAGAGAGAGAGAGAGAGAGAGAGAGAGAGAGAGAGAGAGAGAGAGACATAGGGTACCTGTTGACAGGTGTATTGGAGTCCAGCAGGGAGAGGACAGACTTCCCGTCCATGTCGCCCGGGGCGTCCATACCGGCCATGGCCAGGATGGTGGGGGCTAGGTCGATGTTCAGGACCACATGGGGGTTACTGCACACACACACACACACACACACACACACACACACACACACACACACACACACACACACACACACACACACACACTTAAAAGACAACATTCAGAACCTTTTCTCTCTGATCTTATGATCACCTTGTGGTTCAGCTACAATGACTGTAATCTACTTTAGTGTCTGTCTGTCTGTCTGTCTGTCTGTCTGTCTGTCTGTGTGTGTGTGTGTGTGTGTGTCTGTGTGTGTGTGTGTGTGTGTGTGTGTGTGTGTGCCGGGTACAGTGGGTCATTGTCGTGTCATAAGCCATAATGGGAGAACACTAGCGTTCTATTGTTCCAGATTCAAAACTGCAATAATCCACATGGGTTTGAGTTCTACAGGGCTCTAGAGGGTTCTTTGTAATACTGTGTTCTATAGGGCGCTAGAAGGTTCTAATGCTGTGTTCTACAGGGCGCTAGAAGGTTCTAATGCTGTGTTCTGTTATAGGTTGGGTTCCTACATGGTTCCCTGCTCCACGTTGGGTCCTCGGATGTAGAAGGGTACTCTGATGTCAAACTCATACGGCATCGACTTCCCTGGAAACACACACACACACACACAATATATAAGAGTCAGGTTCTAGTAAGGTTCCGGGGAGGTTCTAACAGGTTCTAATGAGGTTAAAGGGAGGTTCTAGTCAGGGTCTAGTAAGGTTCTGCGAGGTTCCAGGGAGGTTCTAGTCAGGTCCCAGGGAGGTTCTAACAGGTTTAAGTATTGTTCTGGGAGGTTCTAGTTAGGTTCCAGGGCGGTTCTAACAGGTTCTAATGAGGTGTTTGGGAGGTTCTAGTTAGGTTCCAGGGAGGTTCTAACAGGTTCTAGTTAGGTTCTGGGAGGTTCTAGTTAGGTTCCAGGGAGGTTCGTACAGGTTCTAGTAAGGTTCTAGTTAGGTTCCAGGGAGGTTCTAATGAGGTTCAAGGGAGGTTCTAACAGGTTCTAATGAGGTTCTATTCAGGTTCTAGGGAGGTTCTAGCAGACCTTTGACCAGTCCAAACTGCCCCAGGTGGTACCCGTGGTCGGCTGTGTAGATGATGTAGGTGTTGTCCAGCTCCCCAGTCTCCACCAGCACGTTATACAGCTACACACACACACACACACACACACACACACACACACACACACACACACACACACACACACACACACACACACACACACACACACACACACACACACACACACACACACACACACACAGTACTACTATGAGGTTGTGTGTATACAATATACAAATAGACAGTCAGACAGTCAGGTAGTCAGACTGTCAGGTAGTCAGACAGACTGACAGGTAGTCAGACAGACAGGTAGTCAGAGAGACAGGTACCTTCTCCATGCTGTCGTCCACAGACAGTCAGACAGACAGGTAGTCAGACAGACAGGTACCTTTTCCATGCTGTCGTCCACAGACAGTCAGGTAGTCAGACAGACAGGTAGTCAGACAGACAGGTAGTCAGACAGACAGGTACCTTCTCCATGCTGTCGTCCACAGACAGTCAGACAGTCAGGTAGTCAGACAGTCAGGTATTCAGACAGTCAGGTAGTCAGACAGACAGGTAGTCAGACAGACAGGCAGGTAGTCAGACAGACAGGTAGTCAGACAGACATGTAGTCAGACAGACAGGTACCTTCTCCATGCTGTCGTCCACAGACAGCAGGGTCTGCAGCCTCCTGCGGTGCAGCAGGTTGGTGAACTCCATGTGGACGGGCCTCATGGAGCCCGTGTAGCGCATGATCCAATGCTTGTCTGGGTTAGGAGCATAGTTATAACTGGGAGTACTGGACAGGAGGAGGGGGAGAGGAGGAGGAGGGGGAGAGGAGGAGGGAGGAGGAGGGAGGAGGAGGCGGGGGAGAGGAGGAGGAGGAGGGGGAGAGGGAGAGGAGGAGGAAGAGAGGAGGAGGAGGGGGAGAGGAGGAGGAGAGGAGGAGGAAGAGAGAGGAGGAGGAGGAGGAGGAGGAGGAGGAGGGAGGAGGAGGAGAGGAGGAGGGGGAGAGGAGGAGGAGGAGGGGGAGAGGAGGAGGAGGAGAGGAGGAGGAGGGAGGAGGAGGAGAGGATGAGGAGGGGGAGAGGAGGAGGAGGGAGGAGGAGGAGAGGATGAGGAGGGGGAGAGGAGGAGGAGGGAGGAGGAAGAGAGGAGGAGGAGGGAGGGGGAGAGGAGGAGGAGGAGGAGGAGGAGGAGGAGGAGGGGGAGAGGAGGGAGGAGGAGGAGAGGAGGAGGAGGGGAGGAGGGAGGAGGAGGAGAGGAGGAGGGGGAGAGGAGGAGGAGGAGGAGGGAGGAGGAGGAGGAAGGAGGAGGGGAGGAGGAGGAGGGGAGGAGGGAGGAGGAGGGGGAGAGGAGGAGGAGGGGGAGAGGAGGAGGAGGGGGAGGAGAGGAGGAGGAGGGAGGAGGAAGAGGAGAGGAGGAGGAGGAGGAGGAGGAGGGGGAGAGGAGGAGGAGGGAGGAGGAGGAGAGGATGAGGAGGGGGAGAGGAGGAGGAGGGAGGAGGAGGAGAGGAGGAGGAGGGAGGAGGAAGAGAGGAGGAGGGGGAGGGGGAGAGGAGGAGGAGGAGGGAGGAGGAGGAGGGGGAGAGGAGGGAGGAGGAGGAGAGGAGGAGGAGGGGAGGAGGAGGGGAGGAGAGGAGGAGGGGGAGAGGAGGAGGAGGAGGAGGGAGGAGGAGGAGAGGAGGAGGAGGGGAGGAGGAAGGAGGAGGGGAGGAGGAGGAGGGGAGGAGGGAGGAGGAGGGGGAGAGGAGAGGAGGAGGAGGGGGAGAGGAGGAAGAGAGGAGGAGGAGGGGGAGAGGAGGAGGAGAGGAGGAGGAGGAGGGGAAGAGGAGGAGGGGAAGAGGAGGAATAGAGGAGGAGGAGGGAAGAGAGGGGAGGTGGAGGAGGAGTAAGGGGAGGAGTAAGGGGGGAGGAGGAGGAGGGAGGAGTAAGAGGGAGGAGGAGAAGAGGGGGAGGAGAGAGGAGAAGGGGGGAGGAGGAGGGAGGAGAAATAGGGAGAAGGAAGAACAGGGAGCGGAGAGGAGAGGGGAAGGTGGAGGAGAGATGGAGAGAAGAAGAAAGGACAGAAATTAGTTACAAATGGATGTGTGTGTGGTGTGTGTGGTGTGTGTGGTGTGTGGTGTGTGTGTGTGTGTGTGTGTGTGTATTACATGTGCTGGGAGGCGTTGGGGAAGGAGGTGCTGTACTGAGGAGCAGCGTCCTCAGGGCCATGAGGAGCAGCGTGGCTGACCACCATGAGGACGGGCCGGTGGGGGTAGACTCTCTTGGAGGACTGGAAGAACTCGCTGGCCTCCCGGGTGATCAGGTCCGTCAGGTAGTCCTGAAGGGTTCCACCACAGAACCTTACACACCGACACACGGAACTACCACGAAGAGCCACAGAACCTTACATACAGACACACGGTACCACCACCTAGACCCACAGAACCTTTCACACCGACACACGGTACCACCACCTAGACCCTCAGAACCTTACACACGGTACCACCACCTAGACCCTCAGAACCTTACATACGGTACCACCACCTAGACCCTCAGAACCTTACATACGGTACCACCTAGACCCTCAGAACCTTACATACGGTACCACCTAGACCCACAGAACCTTACACACGGTACCACCACCTAGACCCACAGAACCTTACATACGGTACCACCTAGACCCTCAGAACCTTATATACGGTACCACCTAGACCCTCAGAACCTTACATACGGTACCACCTAGACCCTCAGAACCTTATATACGGTACCACCACCCAGACCCTCAGAACCTTATATACGGTACCACCTAGACCCTCAGAACCTTATATACGGTACCACCTGGACCCTCAGAACCTTACACACGGTACCACCACCTAGACCCTCAGAACCTTACACACGGTACCACCACCTAGACCCTCAGAACCTTACATACGGTACCACCACCTAGACCCTCAGAACCTTATATACGGTACCACCTAGACCCTCAGAACCTTACATACGGTACCACCACCTAGACCCTCAGAACCTTACACACGGTACCACCTAGACCCTCAGAACCTTACACACGGTACCACCTAGACCCTCAGAACCTTACACACGGTACCACCACCTAGACCCTCAGAACCTTACATACGGTACCACCACCTAGACCCTCAGAACCTTCCATACCCCAAACTAAAGCAACAGACTGTCCATCCCTCACATAACTGATGAGTATTTATATATTATTATATAATATTTATAAGGTAAACATATTTAAAAGTCATCCCTACAATATCCTCCCAATATAAACATTAAAACCTAAAGCTATTAGATTAACGTGTATGTATGTATATATATATATATATATATATACATATATATGTATATATATATACATACATATATATATATATATACATATATATGTATATATATATACATACATATATATATATATATACATACATATATATATATATACATATATATATATATATATATATATATATATATACATATATATGTATATATATATATATATATATATATATACATACATACACATATATAATACAGAATATTTATGTACTGAATGAGCAGAAAACTTCAAGAGTTCAAAAAGGTTGTTCAAAGAGTGATTAACTTAATCAGTCGTTAAGTCTTAATCAGTCGTTAAGTCTTAATCAGTCGTTAAGTCTTAATCAGTCGTTAAGTCTTAATCAGTCGTTGAGGTGATGGAGCGGGTCTACAGGTGGGACAGGGGTGATGGAGAGGGTCTACAGGTGGGACAGGGGTGATGGAGAGGGTCTACAGGTGGGACAGGGGTGATGGAGCGGGTCTACAGGTGGGACAGGGGTGATGGAGCGGGTCTACAGGTGGGACCTACCTGTGGGTACCTGGCTCCGTGCTTCTCCCTCTCCCCGTTACGACACAGGGTATAGTTGTAGAAGCGGCTGTTCTTCAGCAGACCGAGCCAGTGCCTCCAGCCAGGGGGAACGTACGTCCCGTTGTACTCATTCAAGTACTTCCCGAAGAAGGCTGGTAGACGTACACACACACACATACATGTACACACACACACACGTACACACACACACACACACACACACACACACACACACACACACACACACACACACACACGTACATAGACACACAAACACACACATACATGTACACACACAAACACATACACAAAACAATAAAATAAAAAACCATTACATTAAATAAACACATACATGTACACATATACATAGCACATACACACAGGAGAGAAATTAACCCACAATTCATGAAAAGATTGAGTGAATTGATATACAATGTGTGTGTGTGTGTGTGTGTGTGTGTGTGTGTGTGTGTGTGTGTGTGTGTGTGTGTGTGTGTGTGTGTGTGTGTGTGTGTGTGTGTGTGTGTGTGTGTGTGTGTTACCTGTCCTGTATCCTGTGTTGTTGAGGTGCACCCCAAAGGTCCGTGGTTCGTGCTGACGTTGCCACGACAACGAGGAACAGTTCTCGTTGTTGGTGTAGGTGTTGTGGTTGTGAACGTACCTGAAGAAGAAAGACCTGTTACTCTGATCCCATTGTAGGAGGGCTGTTACTCTGATCCCATTGTAGGAGGGCTGTTACTCTGATCCCATTGTAGGAGGGCTGTTACTCTGATCCCATTGTAGGAGGGCTGTTACTCTGATCCCATTGTAGGAGGGCTGTTACTCTGATCCCATTGTAGGAGGGCTGTTACTCTGATCCCATTGTAGGAGGGCTGTTACTCTGATCCCATTGTAGGAGGGCTGTTACTCTGATCCCATTGTAGGAGGGCTGTTACTCTGATCCCATTGTAGGAGGGCTGTTACTCTGATCCCATTGTAGGAGGGCTGTTACTGTTGAGCTCACTATATAGTGCCCTACAGAGAGTAGGGAGCAGAGAGTAGAGAGCAGAGAGTAGAGAGTAGAGAGTAGAGTAGAGAGCAGAGAGTAGAGAGCAGAGAGTAGAGAGTAGAGAGTAGAGAGTAGAGAGCAGAGAGTAGAGTAGAGAGCAGAGAGCAGAGAGCAGAGAGTAGAGAGTAGAGAGCAGAGAGTAGAGAGCAGAGAGTAGAGAGTAGAGAGCAGAGAGTAGAGAGTAGAGAGTAGAGAGCAG
>CM051007.1:4899474-4936974 GCA_027704905.1 Muraenolepis orangiensis
TAGTATAGAATGTTGGTGAGTATAGTGTTGGTGAGTGTTGGTGAGTATAGTATTGGTGAGTATAGTGTTGGTGAGTATAGTGTTGGTGAGTATAGTGTTGGTGAGTATAGTATTGGTGAGTATAGTGTTGGTGAGTATAGTGTTGGTGAGTATAGTATTGGTGAGTATAGTATTGGTGAGTATAGTGTTGGTGAATATAGTGTTGGTGAGTATAGTATTAGTAAGTATAGTGTTGGTGAGTATAGTGTTGGTGAGTATAGTATTAGTAAGTATAGTATTGGTGAGTATAGTATTGGTGAGTATAGTATTAGTAAGTATAGTGTTGGTGAGTATAGTATTAGTAAGTATAGTGTTGGTGAGTATAGTGTTGGTGAGTATAGTATTAGTAAGTATAGTATTGGTGAGTATAGTATTGGTGAGTATAGTGTTGGTGAGTATAGTATTAGTAAGTATAGTGTTGGTGAGTATAGTGTTGGTGAGTATAGTATTAGTGAGTATAGTGTTGGTGAGTATAGTATTAGTAAGTATAGTATTGGTGAGTATAGTATTGGTGAGTATAGTGTTGGTGAGTATAGTATTAGTAAGTATAGTGTTGGTGAGTATAGTGTTGGTGAGTATAGTATTAGTAAGTATAGTGTTGGTGAGTATAGTATTAGTAAGTATAGTATTGGTGAGTATAGTATTGGTGAGTATAGTGTTGGTGAGTATAGTATTAGTAAGTATAGTGTTGGTGAGTATAGTATTAGTAAGTATAGTATTGGTGAGTATAGTGTTGGTGAGTATAGTGTTGGTGAGTATAGTGTTGGTGAGTGTTGGTGAGTATAGTATTGGTGAGTATAGTGTTGGTGAGTATAGTGTTGGTGAGTGTTGGTGAGTATAGTGTTGGTGAGTGTTGGTGAGTATAGTATTGGTGAGTATAGTGTTGGTGAGTATAGTATTGGTGAGTATAGTGTTGGTGAGTATAGTGTTGGTGAGTATAGTATTGGTGAGTATAGTGTTGGTGAGTATAGTGTTGGTGAGTGTTGGTGAGTATAGTGTTGGTGACTGTTGGTGAGTATAGTATTGGTGAGTATAGTGTTGGTGAGTATAGTATTGGTGAGTATAGTGTTGGTGAGTATAGTGTTGGTGAGTGTTGGTGAGTATAGTATTGGTGAGTATAGTGTTGGTGAGTATAGTGTTGGTGAGTATAGTGTTGGTGAGTGTTGGTGAGTATAGTATTGGTGAGTATAGTGTTGGTGAGTATAGTATTGGTGAGTATAGTATTGGTGAGTATAGTGTTGGTGAGTATAGTGTTGGTGAGTATAGTATTGGTGAGTGTTGGTGAGTATAGTGTTGGTGAGTGTTGGTGAGTATAGTGTTGGTGAGTATAGTGTTGGTGAGTGTTGGTGAGTATAGTGTTGGTGAGTGTTGGTGAGTATAGTATTGGTGAGTGTTGGTGAGTATAGTGTTGGTGAGTGTTGGTGAGTATAGTGTTGGTGAGTATAGTATTGGTGAGTATAGTGTTGGTGAGTATAGTATTGGTGAGTATAGTGTTGGTGAGTGTTGGTGAGTATAGTATTGGTGAGTATAGTGTTGGTGAGTATAGTGTTGGTGAGTATAGTATTGGTGAGTATAGTATTGGTGAGTATAGTGTTGGTGAGTATAGTGTTGGTGAGTATAGTGTTGGTGAGTATAGTGTTGGTGAGTGTTGGTGAGTATAGTATTGGTGAGTATAGTGTTGGTGAGTATAGTATTGGTGAGTATAGTATTGGTGAGTATAGTGTTGGTGAGTATAGTGTTGGTGAGTATAGTATTGGTGAGTGTTGGTGAGTATAGTGTTGGTGAGTGTTGGTGAGTATAGTGTTGGTGAGTATAGTATTGGTGAGTGTTGGTGAGTATAGTGTTGGTGAGTGTTGGTGAGTATAGTGTTGGTGAGTATAGTATTGGTGAGTATAGTATTGGTGAGTGTTGGTGAGTATAGTGTTGGTGAGTATAGTGTTGGTGAGTATAGTGTTGGTGAGTATAGTGTTGGTGAGTATAGTATTAGTAAGTATAGTGTTGGTGAGTATAGTGTTGGTGAGTATAGTGTTGGTGAGTGTTGGTGAGTATAGTGTTGGTGAGTATAGTATTGGTGAGTGTTGGTGAGTATAGTGTTGGTGAGTATAGTGTTGGTGAGTATAGTATTAGTAAGTATAGTGTTGGTGAGTATAGTGTTGGTGAGTATAGTGTTGGTGAGTATAGTATTAGTAAGTATAGTGTTGGTGAGTATAGTGTTGGTACTGAGGTTCATAGTGCAGGAGGCATGGGGGGAGTAACCCTTGTTAGTACTTGTAACACATGGAGAGTAACAGCATGTTGAATGTTGCCAGACCCCAACGTCCCGGAGGAGGACAACAAGACGGCGCTCCACAAGGCGGCGTGGAACTGCGACCACGTGCTGCTGAGGATGCTGCTGGAGGGCGGGGCCCACGCCCGGGCCATGGACATCAACGGCTGCGCCCCCATCCAGTACCTCCTCAAGGTCACCGGCGTCCGGGCCGGGGGGGTCCCCGAGCTCTGCTACCAGCTGCTGCTCAACCACAACGCAGCACGCATATACCCCCCCCAGTTCCACAAGGTACGCCCCCCCCCAGTTCCACAAGGTACGCCCCCCCCCAGTTCCACAAGGTACCCCCCCCCCCCAGTTCCACAAGGTACGCCCCCCCCCCCCCCAGTTCCACAAGGTACGCCCCCCCCAGACGGCGCCTCGTGGCGTGTAGGAGACTCGTACAGAGGAGGCGTGTCCACCGTAGGTTCCTCTTCCTCTAAAAGAGAAGAGGCTCCTCCCCTTTCCCCCTCATGAGAGAGCAGTCGAGGAGGTTCACACACAATGTCATTTCTTTTAAAACAACGTTATCCATCACATTATGGAGATGCCCGGATGTCACCGTAGGACTGACTTTTGGTGCCGTCTTGCACTCAGAATCTCAGCGGGAAGAGACCCGCTGAGAGTGTGTGTGTGTGTGTGTGTGTGTGTGTGTGTGTGTGTGTGTGTGTGTGTGCTGCAGTACAGGTGTTGCAGGCCTGCCATGACTTCCCTGAAGCAGTGGAGATCCTGGCGAACTCCTACGAACGCTTGAAACCCACGAGGAAGTGGAGATCTTCCATTCCAGACGACTGCTATCAGGTATCAAAGGGGCTTGTTCAGACATGCGTACGTACGGAGCCTCGTCCACTGAGGAGGACCAATTCATCTGTGAAAATACTGATATTATTACTATTTTAACTCTTCAAAGGCACAACATTCGTGTCCTCATGTCAAAGTACCAACAGCGCCCCCTACCGCAATTGACTGAAAATGACTGTACGCAGGTCCGTCCTCCCCAAGCTCTCCATTGAAGTCCACTATTAAACGTAGGGCCGGTGAGTCCCGGTTTAACATGAGTGTGTGAGTACGGCGCTAAGGGAGGACCATCCTCCCTGAGGGCGGGGCTAGCCAGAGGCTCTGAACCAATCAGCAGAGCTCACTGCACTGGTGAATACCCAATCAGAGTTTTGGGGGGCGGGTTGTCATCGTGCAGTGTACCAGGCACACCGTGTTCCAGACATCTCGTGAGTGTTATATTCCAGACTGAACTCTGGAGGTCCTCCTCAAAGCCTCCAGGTTCATGAAGCCTGGCTGACCGGGACAAGGTGGGGTCTTTGGGTCCCGATTTACGTGCAGAACTGGTATTTTTTTACTAAATGATAATGAATGGTCTTATTTTAATTAAATACAGGTAAATATACTTGGCACAAAAACGCTTCTCCTTCAAATCTCACTCAATTTAAACGCCAGATTTTCATCATTAATGGAGTAATCGCGAAATAGCATCTAATCAATGCTTCTTCCCCTCAGATCACAATCGATTTCAATTCTGTTTGGCTTGTCTGTTAAAATGACCACTAATACACTGTCAGAATGACCACTAATACACTGTCAGAATGACCACTAATACACTGTTAAAATGACCCACTAATACACTGTTAAAATGACCACTAATACACTGTCAGAATGACCACTAATACACTGTTAAAATGACCCACTAATACACTGTTAAAAAGACCACTAATACACTGTCAGAATGACCACTAATACACTGTCAGAATGACCACTAATACACTGTTAAAATGACCACTAATACACTGTTAAAATGACCACTAATACACTGTTAAAATGACCACTAATACACTGTTAAAATGACCACTAATACACTGTTAAAATGACCACTAATACACTGTTAAAACAACCACTAATACACTGTTAAAATGACCACTAATACACTGTTAAAATGACCACTAATACACTGTTAAAATGACCACTAATACACTGTTAAAATGACCCACTAATACACTGTTAAAATGACCACTAATACACTGTTAAAATGACCACTAATACACTGTTAAAATGACCCACTAATACACTGTTAAAATGACCACTAATACACAGTTAAAATGACCACTAATACACAGTTAAAATGACCACTAATACACTGTCAAAATGACCACTAATACACTGTTAAAATGACCACTAATACACTGTCAAAATGACCACTAATACACTGTTAAAATGACCCACTAATACACTGTTAAAATGACCACTAATACACTGTTAAAATGACCACTAATACACAGTTAAAATGACCACTAATACACTGTCAAAATGACCACTAATACACTGTTAAAATGACCACTAATACACTGTTAAAATGACCACTAATACACTGTCAAAATGACCACTAATACACTGTTAAAATGACCCACTAATACACTGTTAAAATGACCACTAATACACTGTTAAAATGACCACTAATACACTGTCAAAATGACCACTAATACACTGTCAAAATGACCACTAATACACTGTTAAAATGACCACTAATACACTGTTAAAATGACCACTAATACACTGTCAGAATGACCACTAATACACTGTTAAAATGACCACTAATACACTGTCAGAATGACCACTAATACACTGTTAAAATGACCACTAATACACTGTCAGAATGACCACTAATACACTGTCAGAATGACCACTAATACACTGTTAAAATGACCACTAATACACTGTCAGAATGACCACTAATACACTGTTAAAATGACCACTAATACACTGTCAGAATGACCACTAATACACTGTTAAAATGACCACTAATACACTGTCAGAATGACCACTAATACACTGTCAGAATGACCCTCCTGGCTCCTTCCTTCCTCCCCTACTTTTACAACCACCAGCCGCCTCTGTTATGTGTATACATGTGTTATGCTACCTGTATTATGTGTACCTGAACCAACCCTGAACCACCCAAATTGATGTCTAAGCTATTGGAACCTATCCTTCCCCCAGAGACACCGGGGCTTCTACGACTCCCTCTTCGCCGCCTGGTCCGCCGGGCCGCGCTCCCTGATGCACCTGGCCAGGTGCACCGTCCGCACGGCGCTGGGGGGCATGTGTCACGCCACCGTCCCGCAGCTCCCCCTGCCTCCCGCCGTCCAGAGATACCTGCTTCTGGAACCGGATGGAGCGCTCTACTGAAAGGCCTGGGGGGGGCCGAGGAGCCTGGGGGGAGGGGCCGAGGAGCCTGGGGGGGGCCGAGGAGCCTGGGGGGGGGGGGGCGAGGAGCCTAGGGGGGGGCCGAGGAGCCTGGGGGGGGCCGAGGAGCCTAGGGGGGGGGGGCCGAGGAGCCTGGGGGGGGGGGGGGCGAGGAGCCTAGGGGGGGGCCGAGGAGCCTGGGGGGGGGGGGCGAGGAGCCTAGGGGGGGGCCGAGGAGCCTGGGGGGGGGGGGCGAGGAGCCTAGGGGGGAGGGGCCGAGGAGCCTAGGGGGGGGGCCGAGGAGCCTGGGGGGGGGGGGCGAGGAGCCTAGGGGGGGGCCGAGGAGCCTGGGGGGGGCCGAGGAGCCTGGGGGGGGCCGAGGAGCCTGGGGGGCCGAGGAGCCTAGGGGGGGCCGAGGAGCCTGGGGGGGGGCCGAGGAGCCTAGGGGGGGCCGAGGAGCCTAGGGGGGGCCGAGGAGCCTGGGGGGAGGGGCCGAGGAGCCTGGGGGGGGCCGAGGAGCCTAGGGGGGGGCCGAGGAGCCTGGGGGGGGGCCGAGGAGCCTGGGGGGGGGGGCCGAGGAGCCTAGGGGAGGGCCGAGGAGCCTGGGGGGGGCCGAGGAGCCTGGGGGGGGGGGCCGAGGAGCCTAGGGGGGGGCCGAGGAGCCTGGGGGGGGGGCGAGGAGCCTGGGGGCTCTGCCCACCAAAGCTTGAGTTGAGTGGCCTTCTGGTCTGGAGAGAGAGAGGTGGATGTGTTTATCTGAAGGAATGGAGAAGCAGAAGGTCCATCCGGCTCTATTCAGGACACAACCTTACCTTTGGTGGAATGACCAAAGAAGCTTCATGGCGCAGAACCCAGGACTGAAAGGCATGTTGGTTTTAAGGTGGGAATAGTGCCTGAACCTTAAGATCCTTGCTCCTGGTTTACCTTCAAGGAGGAACACTGTGGAATGGTCTGACTTTGCTCTGACTTAAGATTTTGGCAAAACAAGTCAAAAAAGGGTCCGAAAATGAACCTCAGTAATAGCTGCAGGCAATCATTCTTCAGCAATATGTCTGACCCCCCTACCTGCCCTGTAATGGACTCTTCCCAGCCAAAAGGTTCCTGGTTTGATACCATATATGTAGGCATCCTTAACCAAGATCCCTAACCTCAGTCTAACCTCTCATTACATGCATTTCATTTTCAATTCACTGTACGTCCCTTTGGATACAGTTAGTTAATAGAATGGAACAGGAAGAGAATATAGGATCAAATGTATAGATAGATATGTGGAAAACTACTACAAAAATACAATGACAAATATATATACATACAGTGTGTGTGTATATATATATATACATACCTATACATATATATATATATATATATATATGTATAGAGGTATATATATATATATATATATATACATATATATATATATATATATATATATATAGGTATATATATATATATATATATATACCTATACATATATATATATATATATATATATAGGTATATATATATATATATATAGGTGTATATATATATATATATATATATATATATATATAGGTATATATATATATATATATATATATATAGGTATATATATATATATATATATATACCTATACATATATATATATATATATATATATATATAGGTATATATATATATATATATAGGTGTATATATATATATATATATATATATATATATACCGTATTGACCCGATTATAAGACGACCCCTCTTTTTCAAGACTCATTTTTGGAAAAATAAATAAAAGAAATTTGAAGACTAAATCTTTTTTTTATAAAGAAAATAATTTTATTTGAAAATAATGATAACACACATCACACATTGTGTTCAAATTTGCCTAACTTGGCGAACAAAAACAAAACAGGCTAGATAGATTGCAATGAAACAGTAGTGCAATAAAACGGTAGTGCAATACAATAGTAGAGCAATGAAACAGTAGAGCAACAAAACAGTGCAACATTTCAGAACATCAGTCTATTGGTCACATCACGTCTTCTCATCCAGCTCGTCTTCTACATCGCTGGTTGTTCCTCTCACTCCCGCTATCGTCACTCACGGTGTCCGCTTCCCGTCTCCTCCCACATCACGTCATCCTCGCTGTCTCCTCCCACATGACGTCATCCTCGCTGTCTCCTCACACATCACGTCATCCTCGCTGTCTCCTCACACATCACGTCATCCTCGCTGCCATCCATTTGATACGCAGCATTTCTTAACCCATTAATGATGCTTTCTGGGGAAACGTCAGCCCATGCTTGCAAGATCCATTCACAGAGCAATCGTACTGCAGGCTTTTGGATTTTTCCAGACGGTGTCAGTGCGTGATTAGCAGCCAGGAGCCACTCTGTGGATCTCTTGCGCAGATTAACCTTGAATGGTTTGTTAACGACCACATCCAACCAGGGGCGGAGCTAAAGGGGTGGCACAGGGTGGCACCCGCCCCCCCTGTGATCTGATTGGCCACCCTGTGTGCCCCCCCAAACGCCCATTGGGTGTTGAGTGCTGTCAATCAGTATGACGTTGTGAAAATATCGAGAAGCAATCGGATTGGCCATCCCGTGTGTGCCTCCGCAATTTCATTGGCTCTTAGTGATGTCAATCAATGTGTGCTTCAGCTACTGAGCTAGAGAATCTGTATCACGTAACGTTAATCTCTTAGAAGAATGGCCGCATGCTTACTGATTGCTATACAGCATGTATAGTGATACTACTGTATATTTGTTTGTACAAATTGTGCAAGATTTCATACCTTGTGGAGCCTACGGCTCTGGTTTCTATTTTTGGAAATACTGTAGGTACACACCTACTTTGTTTTATTGTATAAATTGTTTAAATTGTATATTGTTTAAAAGGCTCTAATAGTAATAAATATTGCAGTATTTGAAAATTGACAGTGCTGTAAATAGTGTTTTTCTTGCACAATACATTGCACCCACTTAATCTGTTTTAGGCTACTGTTGGTGAGTTTACTAATGGCAGATGTTGATGAGAATATCATAAACAAGGGGACATGTCAAGCAGAATTTTAATGTTGACAGTGCAAAATGAAAAGGTCATGCACCTTCCTTACACAGTGAAAGAGTTAATGTAGCCAACAAAAATATGATGAATAAGACATAAATACACTGTGTAACTGTACAATTTAAGAAAAGTAACTATTTCCACTTAGTAGTCTAAATGTTGATGTGAGACGTCGGTGGCGGCCTTAATGTTTTACGGCAATTTTTTTGGGGTCACTTTTAGCTGGCCCCCCTAAGTTAACTGTTGTCACCCCTGTGCCACCCCCCTGAAAATGACCTGGCTCCGCCCCTGCATCCAACACCTGCAGCTGGCTTGTCATTCCGCCCGGTATGATCACTAGGTCACCATTCACTCTTTCACTTGCTTTTTGACTGGCTCAGTCAAGTGTCCACGGAAAGCATCCAGAATCAACATGTTCCTCTTCTTTCTGAGTCCCCCACGCCGTCTGCCCCACACCACCTTGAGCCAGTCCACCACAAGCTCCGTCTCCATCCAGCCCTTTGCCTGGGCACTACCATAATGCCAGCTGGCTGCCTCTTTAGGTACAGTCACTGCCTCTTTAGGTACAGTCACTGCCTCTTTAGGTATAGTCACTGCCTCTTTAGGTACAGTCACTGCCTCTTTAGGTACAGTCACTGCCTCTTTAGGTACATCCACTGCCTCTTTAGGTACAGTCACTGCCTCTTTAGGTACAGTCACTGCCTCTTTAGGTACAGTCACTGCCTCTTTGGGTACAGTCACTGCCTCTTTAGGTACATCCACTGCCTCTTTAGGTACAGTCACTGGAAGTTTAGTCCCATCTGCGAGGCGCGTTAACATGACCGTTACTCGGCTCTTCTCGTTTCCAGTAGACTTCACAATCACTGATTTGTGGCCTTTCTTATGCCCAGTGACAGATGTTGGCATGTCAAAATACACAGGCGGTTTTCTTTTTTCAAGTTGGTCGCTGTGTCTCTCCATTTCTATCTCTCCAGGTAACTGTTTTTATGTACTGTTACTTTAAGACTCTGAGTTACTTTAAGTGTCGCGCGGTGTCTCGGAACACTCGTTTGGCGTGATCTGTTGTTGCGCAATTACATGTGCAATTACGGTACATCGAAAAGTCTAAACCCCGATTATAAGACGACCCCTCTTTTTCAGATTTTATATATATATATCAGTGGTGAAGCGTCAGGGCCTTCAAGGTATTCAGAGAAGACCCTGGAACTCTCAGATGAAACCAAAAACTCGAAATTAATTGTATTAATAAAATGTAATACAATTTAATAACATTTAATAAAATTTAAATAAAATGAATAAATGAGAATCGTATCTGTGTTATATTACAGTGTTACGTTGATTTGTTTGTCTTTCTCGGTCCATGCATGACGCATTTGAGTGGTTTTGTGTTGGAAAAACAATGCAACCAATCAGATATTTTTCTGGGTTGCTGGGAAGAATATCCAACGTAATCAACCAAAGTATTCCCGCTGACATTGGCCCTTAGACGGAATGATAGCGTACGTTTGGATTGACAATTTGATCAACCAATCATATCGTGATTTGTAGCCAATGGGCGTATTCTTTTAGATTTCCCCGCAGCTCAATATGGAGCTAGAAGGTGCAAGGTGGTGGCTGGCGCGAGAGTGGATCTAGCGTAGTGTTACGTTTTCTACGTTGTTTTTTTTACGTCAAAAGGGCAACAGGTGAAGATGATGTCGTTGCGGATTTATTGTCCGAACCATTTTCAAGACGACCATTTAATGTTAAGATGGACATTATTAAAAAAGGCCGTCCAACACCTGACAATCTGGAGCTGACTCAAGTAGTTAAAGCAGGCTATGTTCGCCATTTTCAGAGTAGCAACTGGGAACGATCCCCGTGGCTAACGGGCTGTACTAGCCACAAGAGGCTCTACTGATGGGAGTGTTGCTGTTTGGGACCGACAAGAGAGCAGGGAATTGGAACTTATTTTGGATCTGAAAAGCGATCATCTTTATGACCTGATGGTGGTCGAACCATTCATCCAGAAGGACAGGAGAATGGATTTGGTCTTTAAGTGAACATCATTGGTGAGTGACACTCATTTGTCTTTGCTGGTTTTGTCTCAGCTGGTTGTTGCATTTTGTTTCCACACACTTGTTGACTGATTAGTTAATGGCTGACTTGGGTTTGTTAAGCATTGTTGTGCATTTGAATTGAGAGTTTGGACTCGCGAGATGATTTCAGAATCCTCTTGATGTGACCATGAGGTTTTTATTGTTAATAATAACGTGTGCATAGATATTTTGATATATGTACGGGTGACGAATAAAGGAATTTTGATTCCGACAGATTCACGACAGTATCATTTGCAGCTGAAAAAAAAGCCCCACACAATTTTCAATATCACGATTACCCCCCCCCCCCCCTTGGACTTCATGTTGGACCCCCCCCTTGGACTTCACGATGTTCTCGATGGTGAAGATCTGTGCACACGTTGTTTTTAATGTTCCAGTCCCTCCGGTGATAGTGGGGGGGGGGGGGGGGGGGGGGGGGGTCTGTTATGTTGGGGGTCGCGGGCTGAAAAGTTGGGGAACCCCTGGTCTACAGAAGGTCCAGTTGTGATAGACACGCTTCGCCACTGATATATATATATATATATATATATATATATATATATACATACATACATACATACATACATACATACATACGTACACACACACAGTATTTATATCCCAGTCATTACATCATAGGGGCCTTTTGAATCCTCTACAGACATGAGTGCATTTGAAATACACGAAATATACGCTGCAACTAACAAGGTCTCACCTTTCAATGAACTGTGTGTGTGTGTGTGTGTGCGTGTGTGTGTGTGTTACCCAGGCTATGGTAACACTGTTGTTGTTATTGTCGTACTCAATAAAACATCCAAAAATATATTTAAAATAAAATCAGTGTAGAAAAAGTTAGAAAAAAAGAGTTGAGAGATGTTTTGTCCCTTTGTCAAATGATTGAGCCAAAAGTCTTTATTTCTCGTCATGTTGTTATTCGCTGCGCTCCGGGGGGCCTGTTAGCTGACTCAGCTCACAGGAAGTGAGACCAAAAAGAAACCGCGATTAAAGAAACCGTTATCGCTGTAGCAGCACAATCTATCAGACTCCCACAGCAGGGAGGAAGACCACTGGTCTTTCGGAGCAGTAGTTAGTAAACCAGCATAACGTAGAACAGTGTTCTGTGTGTGCGCTGGTCACCCGTCTCCTGAATAGACCAGTGTGCCGGATAAAAGAATGACTTGAGGACAAAATACCCACAATGCAACACGGGTATTCAATGGAGATACTCAATCATTCAGAACCTCGACACAAGCGTGAATAAAAAGAGAGAGATTTCAGTTGTGTGGTCATTTATTCAACGGTTCAATAGTCGATAGCGCTTGAAAGGAAGGTGGGGGTAGAGAACTAGTACGGACAGAGTGTTTGAAGCAGCGTGTTCTGTGCTTTAAAGTCAGACGTTAGTGGAGAACAAGACCTCTCATCAGTCAGGCGCCACCGTTAGCATGGAGAATGAAGCCTATTCACTGTTGCTTTAACAGGCGACGACTCCCAAGACCTCTGACAAACATGACCAACATGATAATACATTAGTTTGAATTAGTTCTGACTTATACTACTGGTATGATTTAGGAGTATGGTAATGGGAAACAATACTATGCATGTAGTTATACCCTAGTACACTGTGATCTGGTAGAGTGAGCAGGTTTGGCTGCTACACATTTAGTATCTTTATGACATTATTATAAACAACACCGTAGACATTATAGGCTTAAACACACGTCGGTTGTTTCTTTTTTCGATGGGTCAAACTTCTGGGGGCTCACTCACAACAATGTCAGAATACATAGGATTGGAAATAGAATATTTGGTATTAATAATAGAGATGGCAGTAGTTGTTTTTTAGTTCCCAAAATATATATATTGTAAAAAATGTGTTAGGATCAAATGTAGTATAATCCAGCTTCGATTGGACAAGCCATTCCCACGGGAATTATACTGAACACCAACCGGGGGCTGAAGGCTTTTCCCAAATAGTCAGGGCCAGCCCTTCTAATATATACAAACATACATACTAATATATATATATATAACATACATACATGCACACAAAACACACACAGTGTAGTTTGCAGGAAACAGGTGCTTGTGGCAGCTATGGCACAATAATAGTTCATAAGGCCCACGATGACCGAGAATCTTTTTGACCGTCAATCACGAAAAATGAAAAATAGTATAAGTTGACGTTTGCTCCCACAATAACGTTGACATTCATAAGTCAGTAGATCCGTTTAACTGTTTTTAAACGAAGGTTGATTCACATTTTAAGATGTCTCCTTCTATGAGCCGCGTGCAACACTTAGTGCGAGTTATGATCTCCCATAATCATATTAAAGTGTTATAAAGTGAGTTATAAAGGACAGGCTAACCCTGTAGCCCGGGCTACAGGCTTAGTTTTTAAATGATTAATGTACAAATCTATTCATTTTAAAAGTTTATAAAACCTGTTATTAGCGGGTGCAACCACCATAACAGATGGCTTAAAAACATTATTCTTAATGTACAATAATTGACAAAACAAAATGTTGATGCAATCCTATAATAAATACTCGCTGCTGGGTGTGTTTGAAGAGACAGGAGGAGGAGGTTCTATGGGCTGTCCTGGATCCTCCAGCTCAATGGTCAACGCAAATCTGGACCACCACCTCTGAAGTTCTAAAGTGCAGCTAGGGAGTACCAGCCGCACCGGAGCAGAACCGGGACAGGTCCTATCGCCCATCAGCCCGGACTCGTCCCCCGTTACTTGCCCATGTTCCGGGGCTCCTTGCTGGGCATGCACCAGTCGTCCGCTTCGGTGGTGGTCTGGTAGTGTCTCAAGGCCGACTTGTTGAAGACAGGAAGCCTCTCCACCGACTCGGAGGACAACGCCTGGAGACAGACGAGCAACACGGCACAGCTCGGGGTCAGCGATGGTCCTCTGTGTGTGTGTGTGTGTGTGTGTGTGGGTGGGTGTGGGATCCCCTCACCTTGAGGTAGATGACAGCTGAAGTGCCATGGCCCTCCATCGAGTACAGCTGCAGGTCTCCTTGGAAGTACTTGGCGTAGAGGCGTGAGATGGGCAGGCCGTAGCCGAAACCAGCCTGGAGTGGGCGATGGAAGGTATAGGTAGAGGAGAGTATAAACAGACTGCTACAGTAAGACCCCCCCCCCCCCCCCCGTCAACTAGTTAGTTAAACATTAGCCTGTGGAAACGACCCGCTGAGATGGAGCATTAACAGGCGTTTGCTTTGCATCTGCAGCAGACGTGGACAGACGAGACATGCTAGTTTGTAGCTAGTTTGTAATTCCTCTAATTGACGATCCTGTTTACTTGTGTGCCGTCCTGTTGAACTGAACATGTGAACGGCATCTTCCGGAAGAAAATGAGAAAGTATAAAGTATAGGGTACGGTTTAAGGTATAAGTTTAACTCAATATTGAAACATAAAGCATATCTGTTCACTCTTTTACACACAAAAATACAAACCAGCTGGTCTCATGGACACACTACCCAGATCCTTCTTCGTAGCGTATCCTCTTATCACTTTTTACTAGTGTTTTACTAAGTTGATTATCTAAGTAGATTGTTGGGTAGATATTGTTCTCTTGTTTGCGAACTTATTGTACTTTTACCTTATTGTACTTTCACCTGAACGTAGTGCACCGGCTCAGTTCTCAGAGACTTGTTGTTAGGAATGAAATGCACTTTAGACTTCTGGTGACGACTTGTTCTCTCACCTTCCTTTGATGAACACTTGTTGTAAGTCGCTTTGGATAAAAGAGTCTGCTAAATGACTGGAATGTAATGTGATGTAGTGTAATGTAATGTAATGTAGTGTAATGTGATGTAGTGTAATGTAATGTAGTGTAATGTAATGTAATGTAGTGTAATGTGATGTAATGTAATGTAGTGTAATGTACTGTAATGTGATGTAATGTAATGTACTGTAGTGTAGTGTAATGTAATGTAGTGTGATGTAATGTAATGTAGTGTAATGTAATGTAATGTAATGTAATGTAGTGTAATGTGATGTAATGTAATGTAATGTAATGTAATGTAGTGTAATGTAATGTAGTGTAATGTAGTGTGTAATGTAGTGTGTAATGTAATGTAGTGTAATGTAGTGTAATGTGATGTAATGTAATGTAATGTAGTGTAATGTAATGTAGTGTAATGTGATGTAATGTAATGTAGTGTAATGTAATGTAGTGTAATGTAGTGTAGTGTAATGTGATGTAATGTGATGTAATGTAGTGTAATGTGATGTAATGTAATGTAGTGTAATGTAATGTAGTGTGATGTAATGTAATGTAATGTAGTGTAATGTAATGTAGTGTGATGTAATGTAGTGTAATGTGATGTAATGTAATGTAATGTAGTGTAATGTAATGTAGTGTAATGTAGTGTAATGTGATGTAATGTAGTGTAATGTAGTGTAATGTAATGTAATGTAGTGTAATGTAATGTAATGTAATGTAGTGTAATGTAATGTAATGTAGTGTAATGTAGTGTAATGTAATGTAATGTAGTGTAATGTAATGTAGTGTAATGTGATGTCTCCCATTTGGTCCCATCTGTTCTGTTCCCAGCCCAGCAGCTCGTTAACTATGAGTACTGCGTTTTGCTGCGCGTGAAGAAGAAACAAGTTGGGATTGAACCAAAAAAGGACGTGCAACTACTAAGAACCCCCCCCCCCCCCCCCCCCTTTCCCCCAGTGCATTGTGGGCCGGTTGACAGGGAGGAGCCAGTCACCAGCGGGGCGTTGCGTGAGCAGTCTGTGTTGACGGGGCTCGGGGCGGTGGAGTACATGTAGCTGAACAGAGCTTCAATCTTCCTCAGGGGAACTCCTCCTCCTCGGTCAGACATCTGGAGGAGCAGGGGGGGAGGAGCAGGGGGGAGGTGGGGAGCAGGGGGGAGGGAGAGAGGAGCAGGGGGGAGGTGGGGAGCAGGGGGGAGGGAGAGAGGAGCAGGGGGGGGAGGAGCAGGGGGAGGTGGGGAGCAGGGGGGAGGTGGGGAGCAGGGGGGAGGGAGAGAGGAGCAGGGGGGAGGGAGAGAGGAGCAGGGGGGGAGGAGCAGGGGGGAGGTGGGGAGCAGGGGGGAGGGAGAGAGGAGCAGGGGGGGAGGAGCAGGGGGGAGGGAGAGAGGAGCAGGGGGGGAGGAGCAGGGGGGAGGTGGGGAGCAGGGGGGAGGGAGAGAGGAGCAGGGGGGGAGGAGCAGGGGGGAGGGAGAGAGGAGCAGGGGGGGAGGAGCAGGGGGGAGGTGGGGAGCAGGGGGGAGGGAGAGAGGAGCAGGGGGGGAGGAGCAGGGGGGAGGGAGAGAGGAGCAGGGGGGGAGGAGCAGGGGGGAGGTGGGGAGCAGGGGGGAGGGAGAGAGGAGCAGGGGGGGAGGAGCAGGGGGGAGGGAGAGAGGAGCAGGGGGGGAGGAGCAGGGGGGAGGAGCAGGGGGAGGGAGAGAGGAGCAGGGGGGAGGAGCAGGGGGGGGAGGAGCAGGGGGGAGGGAGAGAGGAGCAGGGGGGGAGGAGCAGGGGGGAGGAGCAGGGGGGAGGGAGAGAGGAGCAGGGGGGAGGAGCAGGGGGGGGAGGAGCAGGGGGGAGGGAGAGAGGAGCAGGGGGGAGGAGCAGGGGGGAGAAGCAGGGGGGAGGGAGAGAGGAGCAGGGGGGGAGGAGCAGGGGGGGAGGAGCAGGGGGGAGGGAGAGAGGAGCAGGGGGGAGGAGGGGGAAAGGTGCTGTTTTAGACCCAAGATATAACTTGATTTTAACTTTAGAACAATAAACACACAATAAATAAATACACAATAAAAAGAACAATAAAAATAACAAAGTGTGTAATGGACCATATGTCGGATGGTGCAAAAAGCATTTTAGAGTAAAGTAAAGTAAAGTAAAGTAAAGTAAAGTAAAGCATTATACACGGAGAGAGGGGATTCTGAACCTGAAACGTGGACTGTGTTTTTTCCCACTAATCAGACCAATAGCCCACATCAGGGTTCCTGACGGCTCTAACCTGACCTTTAACCCTGACCTTTAACCCTGACCTTTAACCCTGACCTGACTCAGCCTGTGTGATACGTACACACAGGGGAAGGCCCACCTGGGCTCATCTGTTGCCGTTCACAGAGTTCAGGGGATATGTTTCACAGTATTACAGTGTTTCCCTGTTCAGAATCAGAATGCCTTTATTGTCATCGTACAGTACAACAATATAGTATATTGTTGTACTGTGTATTTGTAGTATAATATATATATATATTATATATACCCCCCCCCAGGTGGGTACCTTGATGGACAGGTCCTCACTGCCCAGGGCCACGCGCACTTTGACGGGCGGCAGCGTCAGGCTGTCCTCGTGGGTTTCCACTGTGGCTCTCATGGCATTCTGGCACACACACACACACACACACACACACACACACACACACACACACACACACACACACACACACACACACACACACACACACACACACACACACACACACACACACACACACACACACACACACACACACACACACACACATAAAGGTCTCCCTGTCAACACAGGACATTGACTGCCTGTGATTCCGTCACCTCGAGGACCGACTCAACTCCACTCAACTTTCCTTTTGGACCCGGTGCTCCTACTCACACCTCCGCGGTCGTCAAGGTGACCCCCACAGTAACAACTGAGTCTGTTGGAGGGACGGTGTTCTGGATCCTCGGTACGTTGCTGTCGGTCTCAGCCGGTAGACAAAGGTTTGTGAGAAAACTAGTAGTATCTTTATTTAAAGAAGGCAGTGGTTTGTGCAGGACGTCCCGTGTCTGATGAAGCAGCGGTAGTAACTCTAGTGACGATCAGTATGTTTATCTGAGTTCTAACGTCACCTTTTGGTATTGCCTCAGCGCGCTTGGAAACGGACAGTAGAGTGGAGTGGAGCCGGTACTACGCCTACAGCTATGTCTCTCTAGTGTTAACAACTTGGTGCCCATGATAACAGACACTTCTGTCCCCCAGTGAGCGGACAGGAGGACTCTTCAGTACCTTGAAGAGCTCAAAGAGCATGTGGTAGAGGTGGGAAGGCACGTAGACCAGGTGAAGAGGCTGCTCTGGGTGTTTGGCTGAGAGAGAGAGAGAGAGAGAGAGAGAGAGAGAGAGAGAGAGAGAGAGAGAGAGAGAGAGAGAGAGAGAGAGAGAGAGAGAGAGAAGGGGGGAGAGAGAGAGAGAGAGAGAAGGGGGGAGAGAGAGAGAGAGAGAGAGAGAGAGAGAGAGAGAGAGAGAGGTCAAAGGTATATATTCTAGGTCGAGTGCTGACATTTCCAGCTGATGCCAAGCAGCGACTCTGGGGCCAACATGTCACTGGATCACTTGGCCTACTTCCTCCTCCCCTCAGGGAGCAGAGCGAGCTGCTCACACACCAAGCTGTGTGGCCCCTACCAGAAGGGGGAGGCAGGTAGGGGTGGTGGTACTCACCGTTGACCTGAGAGATCTCAAGGTCAGGGGAGGTCAGGTAGTACTGCTCACAGAGCATCTTGGACGCCTCGTAGGCATCTGCAGAGACACGTGTACATATAGTTATATCTATATCTATATATATATATATAGATATAGATATATATATAGATATATATATCTATATCTATATCTATATAGATATATCTATATATATATCTATATATATAACTATAGATACAGTTAATTGCAGTTAATTGAGATGCTGTCATTAATATGCAGATACACACAATAGACCAGGTTCTGGTTTTAGCCCCTCCCCCCCTGAAGGAGTTAGAGTTAGTATGGCCATGACCATACTGTCCAATACACCAAGAACACCCCAATACAAAGCCCTTATCTGTGTGTACCTTGAGCCCGAATCAACACCAGAGGAGGTGGGACTAGCTGTGAATAAAGACAGCCCCAAGGCATTGTGGGTTGTTTACCTTTCACCACCTCCGCCACGTCACAGCAGGGGTCAATGCTGCCGATGTGTTTGGGGTGAGCCGGGTTGACCGCGCCGTCGAATATAAGCGCTGTGGAAGGAGACACACACACCGTTTACTTCTATTTTGTATTGTATTACATCCTGCATGTGACAAATAAAGTTCTTGAATTTAGAATCTTGAATCATAGCTCAAAGAGGAGCAGGATCGGCAGGCTGTGTAGAGACACTTTAGGCCCCATAGTGTCTCTACACTATGGGGCCAGAACTATAGATGTGTACAGTTCACCCCCCCCCCCCCCCCCCGGCCTAAGCTTCTGCTCTGGCTGGATTTCTGTCTTTTTTTCTCTGATTTTCCATCTACTGAGTCGTTCCCAACTCCTTCTACAGGGCCCGCCCCTTTTCCCAACTCCTTCTACAGGGCCCGCCCCTTTTCCCAACTCCTTCTACAGGGCCCGCCCCTTTTCACAACTCCTTCTACAGGGCCCGCCCCTTTTCCCAACTCCTTCTACAGGGCCGCCCTTTTCCCAACTCCTTCTACAGGGCCCGCCCCTTTTCCCAACTCCTACAGGGCCCGCCCCTTTTCCCAACTCCTTCTACAGGACCCGCCCCTTTTCCCAACTCCTTCTACAGGGCCCGCCCCTTTTCCCAACTCCTTCTACAGGGCCCGCCCCTTTTCCCAACTCCTTCTACAGGGCCCGCCCCTTTTCCCAACTCCTTCTACAGGACCCGCCCCTTTTCCCAACTCCTTCTACAGGGCCCGCCCCTTTTCCCAACTCCTTCTACAGGGCCCGCCCCTTTTGTAGATCAAAATGATCAGGCCCCTCCCCCCCCTACATGCACCCACATGAAGACGCTCTCAGACACGTCCTTTGCATGCACACTCCTATAGAATTTATTTAAAATATTGTGTGTAATTTATACAGAACTGTAACGGCAAATCTAAATAGGAACAAGTCACCTTTACTTTACTCATCTCATCATTTATATTAAGCCTCGCCCCCCCCCCCCCCCCCCCCTGTCATCACTCCGGGCCCCCCCTAGGGGTGCGCCCCCCAGTTTGGGAACCACCCTGTTAAGATGACGCTGTCACGTACACTCCTGCGTCTTAATGCCCTCTCGTGGAACCTCGGGTAGGACTCACTGTGCTGGTTCATCAGCATGCGCGTGGAGATGCGGCTCATGTAGAAGCGGTCCAGGAAGTACTGGACGTTCTGGATGGTGACGGGGTCCACGCCGAACGCCTCCTTGTACTCCACCACGCCCTGCGCCATGGTGGGTACCACGTCGTTGTGTCTGTTACGCACTGTCACCAGCGCCTCCGCGAACCTGCGGTCCATAGAGACCACAGAGAGTAGGAGGAGGAGGAGAGGAGGAAGAGGAGGGTTAGGCTTAGGCATTTTTAGGGATAGGGTGAATCCTTTGACAGAAATGCAGTCTCTTCCCCGCAGTGCAATTATGTACAATGCATACTCGTGGTTCGAGACGCATGGACGCAAGGTTTTCTGCAATTTCTTGGAACACTAATGACATAATGACTACAGGGAATCATTGAAAACTACTTGGCCAATATGCACACTCACTTTTTGACAATGCATCAAATCTCCCAACAGGGATGTTTACATAAATATATATAAAATTCAGAATGAGATGTTTTTACCCATAAGCAATGTAACCACCAAGTTTTGTCCAATTCCGTACATAACTTATTGAGTAATCTTGCTACCAGACAAACAGACAGACAGACCGACAGACCGACTGACCGACTGACCGACATCTTCGTCTTTATGGACCCATGTGACCACAGAGCCTGCTCCTCCTACCACGACGATAGGCTTCCCTGTATGAGGCTCAACATGGCAGGCCACCGGGAACCTTTGACCTTTGCTGTGAGGGTTGACCAGCCACTTACTTGGTGAGGACCCGTTTATCCTGTGGGTCTTCCTCCAGGAATTCCACCAGCTCCAACAGACTCTGTGAATACCTAGCGGACACAAGCAGAGTGTATTAACAGCAGCGGAGGGTAGGGACGAGTTGTAAGTAACGCACACGAGTAAAAAATGGAATACTTTCATGTTCCTCTTTTAAAACGGTACTTCTACTCTTTACTCAAGTATATTTTGGAGCAAGTTATCTACCTTTTACTTCTCTACATTTGCCATCTATACATTTGTTACAAATAGACTGCCCTAATGCGGGGATTGAGTGTAATAGGAAACCCTAAACCCTAAAACCAAACCCTAGAAGCAAAAACCAAACCCTAAAAAGGAACCCCAATTGGAAACCCTAACCCCAGAACCAAACCTGAGAAGCCTAAGCCTGACCCTAAACCCTACCCCTAACCCCTAACCCTAAACCCTACCCCTAACCCAAACAGCAACCCTAATGGAAAAGCCTAACCCTAATGGGAAACCTTAGAAGCCAAACCCAATTGGAAACCCTAACCCTAAGAAACAAACCTTGATCTTGATCTCTAGGTTTGCTCTTTTTAAGACTTGTCGACTAGTCGTTCACAAAACCTCTGGGCTGTAAGTCACCAGGAGCAGCTCTAGTGGAGAGGAGCAGCTCTAGTGGAGAGGAACAGCTCTAGTGGAGAGGAGCAGCTCTAGTGGAGAGGAGCAGCTCTAGTGGAGAGGAACAGCTCTAGTGGAGAGGAGCAGCTCTAGTGGAGAGGAGGAGCTCTAGTGGAGAGGAGCAGCTCTAGTGGAGAGGAGCAGCTCTAGTGGAGAGGAGGAGATGTAAAGCGAGGAGGAGATAATGTAAACATCTCAATTGGATAGGTTTGGTTAGCCTAACAGCACTACTTCATATCAACAAGTGCTGTTTTCACATTATTTTGCACTGGCCCACACATCCTAAAATATATATAAATGGAAAGTAACTTGTACTTTGAGAACTGTATTAACCAAGTACTTTTTAAACCTTTTACTTGAGTAGTTTTCTCAAATGTTAATGTTCACTTTAACGTAATTCTTTGTTCTGCTTAAGTGATTCTTTATGGAAGTAATTTAACTTTAACTTGAGTATAGATTTCCAGTACTCGACCCACCACTGATTAATAGAACAGACCAAAGGAACCCTGGAAGCTTGATTCTATTTGCCACACTTGTTGAACCTTTGACCTTTGAGGCCAAGCCTGAACATGAGCAGAACATGCCTGGAGTCCACTCCCATTACGGACGCTACGTTGAAGGGAAGTGACTGCATCACACACAGCACGTGAAGGTTGATTCACCGAAATACAGACGCACCGCGAGGCAGTCACATGACCACACCAGCCAATCTTTTTGGAACTGTTTTCTTGATCTATATACGATATATACAAGTTAACCTACTCATGAAACGTACACAAATTAACCTACTCATAAACATTTACATGTTAAACTACATTACATTACATTACAGTCATTTAGCAGACGCTTTTATCCAAAGTGACTTCCAATAAACAAACCTTCAACAAAGGAAAGTGAGAGAACATCTTGTCACCAGAAGTCAAAAGTACATTTAATTTCTAACAAGTCTCCAATAACTGAACCAGTGCTCAGCTACCCATAACACACAAGTTTACTATCCTGTGATATGTACACATCACTGTATCGTCACACACACTGTGTCACACACACAAACACAAACACACAGAAGAGTTAGTGATAATTGCCAGTGTGAGTGAAGCAGCTTTGTGAGTGTGCTAGCCCCGTGGAACCTTCTCGCTGCTCCTGTGAGAAAGTAGGTGAAAGGTGACAGCAGCAGCGGCGGCGATGCCCTCACCGGCACGCCGTCTGATCCCCTGGTTGACCTTCAACACGCCTTATGACACGCCTGTGTATTTTCCCCTCTGGCCCACAGACAGTGATCTATAATTACCATGTTAGAACCACCGCTACTAAACACCAGCCGTGGGGAGAAGCCGGTTTTATCTCAGAGGTTGCGAGAGGCCATCGCTTTTACAACCACTGAAGAAGAACAACAAAAACACAACAACAATACTATATTGAGCAGAGCAGCAATGCTGATGTATGTCCAATTGGACAGAAACTAGGACATTGTTGGGGAGGCCGATGCCTTATATGGACACGACAGAGGGGACATGAGAGGACAGAGGGGACATGAGAGGACAGAGGAGACATGAGAGGACAGAGGGGACATGAGAGGACAGAGGGGACATGAGAGGACAGAGGGGACATGAGAGGACAGAGGGGACATGAGAGGACAGAGGGGACATGAGAGGACAGAGGGGACATGAGAGGACAGAGGGGACATGAGAGGACAGAGGGGACATGAGAGGACAGAGGGGACATGAGAGGACAGAGGGGACATGAGAGGACAGAGGGGACATGAGAGGACAGAGGGGACAGAGGGGATATGAGAGGACAGAGGGGATATGAGAGGACAGAGGGGACATGAGAGGACAGAGGGGACATGAGAGGACAGAGGAGACATGAGAGGACAGAGGGGACATGAGAGGACAGAGGGGACATGAGAGGACAGAGGGGACATGAGAGGACAGAGGGGACATGAGAGGACAGAGGGGACATGAGAGGACAGAGGGGACATGAGAGGACAGAGGGGACATGAGAGGACAGAGGGGACATGAGAGGACAGAGGGGACAGAGGGGATATGAGAGGACAGAGGGGACATGAGAGGACAGAGGGGACATGAGAGGACAGAGGGGACATGAGAGGACAGAGGGGACATGAGAGGACAGAGGGGACATGAGAGGACAGAGGGGACATGAGAGGACAGAGGGGACATGAGAGGACAGAGGGGACATGAGAGGACAGAGGGGACATGAGAGGACAGAGGGGACATGAGAGGACAGAGGGGACATGAGAGGACAGAGGGGACAGAGGGGATATGAGAGGACAGAAGGGTTATGAGAGGACATGAGAGGACATGAGAGGACAGAGGGGATATGAGAGGACATGAGAGGTCATGAGAGGACAGAGGGGATATGAGAGGACATGAGAGGACAGAGGGGATATGAGAGGACAGAGGGGACATGAGAGGACAGAGGGGATATGAGAGGACATGAGAGGTCATGAGAGGACATGAGAGGACAGAGGGGATATGAGAGGACAGAGGGGACATGAGAGGACAGAGGGGATATGAGAGGACATGAAAGGTCATGAGAGGACAGAGGGGATATGAGAGGACAGAGGGGACATGAGAGGACAGAGGGGATATGAGAGGACAGAGGGGACATGAGAGGACATGAGAGGACAGAGGGGACATGAGAGGACAGAGGGGACATGAGAGGACAGAGGGGACATGAGAGGACATGAGAGGACAGAGGGGACATGAGAGGACAGAGGAGACATGAGAGGACAGAGAGGACATGAGAGGACAGAGGGGATATGAGAGGACATGAGAGGACAGAGGAGACATGAGAGGACAGAGAGGACATGAGAGGACAGAGGGGACATGAGAGGACATGAGAGGACAGAGGAGACATGAGAGGACATCTCGACGTCAGCTTGTTGTGGAAAGACGCTCCGGTGGGATGAAGGCGTGGAGATGGTAACGTGAGGCCGATAAGAGGAGACACGCGGTGAACTTTAGAGTGTTGACCCCACGCCCAGAGGCCAGACAGTATTCTCATGAGTACAGTGACACTGATTCTACTGAGAGTTCCACACTGTGGAGGAGAGTGGAGTGAAGGAGGGACCTCTAGGGCCTCTAGTGCCTCTAGTGGTTAGGAGGCCGACTGCCCAGGAGCCCCTCGTAGCCTGACTTATAGAGGTGTTCAAACCATTGACTGTAGTATAGCCAAACACGGTTAGAGGTTAGCCTCTGTGACTCTGCCTCTCCTTGTTTTAGATCTGGAAAAATGCCAACTGTGGCAAAGATTGTACATTCTGTTCCTTGGAGCTGAGGGGGTCAGCTGATCAAATATTATCACTCCTTTACAAGTTTATTAGGATGATGATGATGAAGATGATGAAGATGAAGATGATGATGATGATGATGATGATGATGATGATGATGATGATGATGATGATGATGATGATGATGATGATGATGACAAAATGACTATGATGACAGGGGCGACAGGATAGCTCAGTCTGTTGGGACTTGGCTTGGGAACCAGAAGGTTGCCGGTTCTAGTCCCTGAAACCCCTGGGCACTGCCTCAGTGCCCTTAAGCAAGGCACCAGACTCCTCCCCTGCATATACAACAACAGCTGATACCCACTGCTCCTAATACTAGGATGGGTTCAATGAGAGGAACTAGTTTCACTGTGTGATCAATAAAGAGGATTCAATCCTCCAGATTTAGAGATTTAGAGATGTATGATTATTATTATTATGTTATTACTATTATTAGTATAAAAGATGAATGAAGAGTCTCTCTCTCTGGACCCTGGGGGGGGGGGACCTACCAGCTGGTGAGGAGACGCAGGGAGGGGGTTCCTAGGAGCTTGTCGGGCAGGAAGTTGATCTCCTTCATGATGTTGGCTAATCGGACCGGAAGCTCCTGGCGCAGGAACACAAAGGAGGTTTTCTCACAGGCATCGGTCGACCCTACGGTCAGAGAGAGAGAGAGAGAGAGAGAGAGAGAGAGAGAGAGAGAGAGAGAGAGAGAGAGAGAGAGAGAGAGAGAGAGAGAGAGAGAGAGAGAGTTATTGGGCTGTGCTTGTACGTCTACTCCTAAAGTGTTAGCGCCATACCTGTGGACTGCTCGGTACTGAGGAGGGAATGGGGATTATGTGACGTCATGCTGACGCTGTCAAGTGTAAAATAGCTTCATCCAAGCGACTGTGTGTGTGTGTTCAGCTGTGTGGGTGTTCAGCTGTGGGTGTGTGTTCAGCTGTGTGTGTGCGTGTGTTCTTCACTAACTTCAGTGGTGCAGTTCTGCACTTTATAATCGATCTGTAGCCTAATTCGAGATGCATCGCTGTCCCGAGGAGGCGTCTATGTATTGATCATGCTGTAATGCTGTGTTTAATGCACGTGGTTTAACCGAATAATAACTTGACATTGACTTCGTAAGAAGGGCTAAAAGGCAAAGTCTCGACACTTACCAAAGTCAATGAATTGCTTCATAGACAAGGGCGAAGGGGAGAACTTGGCAAAACGCTCCACTTGTTTCGGTATCCCAACCATCCGGCTGTTCTTCAACAGATAATGAGCAAACTTCATATTTCCCCCAAGGTTGAATCCCGCCTGCTTGTAGTTACAGTCAGTCAGGGACAGAGTGTCCTTTCTTGCGAGCTTCCAGTCTTGCAGACGTAAAAAAATGACCAATGCAAATTCACTTCAGCGTATGCATGCATTCGGTATAAATCCCCATTATGACATTAGAACCACCCTGATGCCCCTCCGCGTCTCATCTACTGCGATGCATCCTCGGATCTCCTCCAATCCTCCACTGAACAACTCGATTTATTGTGCAGCGCTGAGATGAGCCAGTCAGTCACGGGATTCAACCAATCAGCGGAGAGACAGGCTGGATTGTGGGCGGGGTTTACCATGTGAACGTAACGCCGCTAAACAATTGGTGCCCATAAAGCACGTCAAAGAACTACCGCTGTGTTTCATAACCCAATATAAACATTACCTTATGTTTATTATATATTAACATGTTCCGTTGTTTTAGACAAGATACCTTATTGTTGGCCGTGTGGGCCATCGCTCCACCTATTTACATATGTCAATATATGTACATTTGCGTAATATTTTTGTATTTTTGTCATTTGTCACATACAGGAAAGGTATCAATACACAGACTAGTAAAATTCATTAGAAAGAATAGTATGAGAACAACATACTCAAACTGATGAGGATGATGCAGAACTCCCGACACATAAAGGCAGAAGGTAGTGAGAACAGCACTCAGGTACCACAGGGTGAAGAGAGACCAGTCAGGTCAGAGATACAGATGAACAGGATGAAAACAATCTAGACAATCTACAAGATCACAATCTAGTCATAGTCCTAAACATCGCTATCCAAAAAGAGATAAGAGGGCCCCACAATACTTAAACAACTATCAGATGAGGACGTAACCAATGCAAGCGTTGATTATTGTTACAGGGCGATATGTGGAGTCCCTCAAACATATAGAGAAGCCCTGAGGTCCCCAGAGGCACCCGGAGGAGAACGAGCGATGAATGAAGAGATCGACTCACTTTTGAACTTACCTCTTTGCCTGTGGGCAGAAATACAGTGGGGGAGAGATGGGTCTATGCCATTAAAGAAAATGCTGAAATAGGGAAAATATATAAAGCTAGATACGTTGCTAAGGGTTACAACCAAACAGAAGGCACAGACGACCATGAGACGTTTGCCCCAACAGAAAACCTTACTTCAGTACGGGCATTGATGCAGGTCGCAGTACAAGATGACCTCATTGTCCATCAGACGGACGTCAAAACAGCATACTTACATGCTCCTATGGAGGAGGACATATTCTAGAACAACCGGAGGGGTTTGAAGAGATATCAGAGACTGGGGAGAAGTTAGTATGGAAGTTAAATAAATCCCTTTACGGTCTGAAACAGTCCGGAAGAAACTGGTACAAACTCCTAAATGATCATCTAGAGAAAGACAACTTTACAAGAAATCTATCTGACCACTGTGTATATAGAAAGGAGTTAGGAAATGAGACGATTATCGTACTCATCTGGGTTGATGATTTAATCATCGCCGCTAGCAGTAACAAACTGCTGAACCGTTTCAAAGAAAACATGGAAGCCCAGTTTAATATGAAGGATCTGGGGAAAATATCATCTTTCCTGGGAATTCAGTTTGAAGAAAGGGGAGAGGAAATCAAAATGAATCAGAAAACATACATCCAAAAAATGCTTGATAGATTTGGAATGTCAAACTGTAAACCTAGATATATACACCGTGTGAATTAAAAGTAGGTGACCAAACGAGGAGAGTGACACCAACAAAGTTAATCCCAAAGAATACCGTGAGATTATATGCAGTTTGATCTATGCTATGACTTGTACCGACCAGATATCAGCTGGATAGTTAGTAAACGATCACAAACACTGGCAAAGCCACAATTAGAGAACCTAGTAGCTGCTAAACATGTTTTGAGATACCTAAAAGGGACCAGTGACTACGAGTTGTGCTTCAAGAAATCTGATGAAGACGTAAGTGTTATAGCCTACAGTGATTCTGATTGGGCGTCTTCTGTGGAAGATAGACCTACGATACGATAGACGTACTACAGGGCACTGTTTTAGCCTGACAAAACTTGGAAGTCCAAGAAACAACCTACTGTAGCATGTATCTAACTGTTATAGCATGTATCTAACTGTTAAAGCATGTATCTAACTGTTAAAGCATGTATCTAACTATTAAAGCATGTATCTAACTATTAAAGTGTGTGTCTAACTATTAAAGCACGTATCTCACTATTAAAGCATGTATCTAACTATTAAAGTGTGTATCTAACGTTAAGCTGTATCTATTAAAGCATGTATCTAACTATTAAAGCATGTATCTAACTATTAAAGTGTGTGATCTAACTATTAAAGCATGTATCTAACTATTAAAGCATGTATCTAACTATTAAAGCATGTATCTAATATTAAGTGTGTATCTAACTATTAAAGCATGTATCTAACTATTAAAGCATGTATCTAACTATTAAAGTGTGTATCTAACTATTAAAGCATGTATCTAACTATTAAAGCATGTATCTACTATAAGTGTGAACTATTAAAGCATGTATCTAACTATTAAAGCATGTATCTAACTATTAAAGTGCATTTGTATCTAACTATTAAAGCATGTATCTAACTATTAAAGCATGTATCTAACTATTAAAGCATGTATCTAACTATTAAAGTGTGTATCTAACTATTAAGCATGTATCTAACTATTAAAGCATGTATCTAACTCAACTATAAAACGGCATGGATAATAGAGTCTACAGTTATACAAATATGTATGAAGACAACAGGGAGCCATCGCACTAAGTAAGAACCCAGTGAACAGACAGGTCCAAACACATGATGTGCCCATCAGAAGACATGGCTGCAGATATACCGGTACTTACAAAGCCGGTAGTTAAGTTTAAGTTCGGTCAATTCAAGAGTTTTTTCTTTGGAAATTAATATGGATATCATTGTTTTTCGGTTTGAGATGATGAGAACAAGTGGAGGTGTTAAGATATGTGTTCTCGTATGTTAAAATGAGTATGCGCTCATAGTGCGTATGTTTTATATTGTAATACTTTGCGCACCTCTCTTACAAGAGTTACGTTGTTCTGTGTACACGTGACATGTCAATCACGTGATGTGTATGTTGATACTTTCTGGCGCGAACCTTGTTCAATAAAGATGGTTGTTTGCGGCAGTACTGATGAGAGGTGCCGGTGCTGTAAAGAACGGTGAATAAACCATACGAGGAAGATACTTTTCTTACGGACGAAGAGAATATACTGCACGTAAACATGGCGGGTGAAGAAACAGAACGTCTTACAGGTGCGTTGTGGAATATCAATTCATTATTGCAACAATGGGAGTTCACATTTAGTTTATTAAAACAAAATAACAGATATACAGTACCAGACTACTTAATGTAATGACATGTGCCTATGGTACAATGGCAGTTAATAAATGGCATTCAGGAAACGACAAAGCATTGTCACACAAGCATGCTTTTAATAAAATCGACTATTTGATGGATTCCAGGTAGAACATTTACATGTGAATAAATTACATGGATTTTGCTGCATTTCCTTACCCAAATATACTTCAGATTCGGTAGTTACAGCTGCGTTCTTCATGGCTTCAGGACACATCCCGATCAATTGCTGAAGTGGTCAACACATTACACACCCGGACTAGATGATGATGAGGTTACACCGTGAACAGACCTGATGCACCAGTAACCGCTGGAAACCCAACCTGTGAAATCAATTACAATAAATCCGAGGACGAGGTATTGATTTTCGATTGAAGAGTTTAAGCCAATCACGTTCGAGACCAGTTGCGCTATGGTAAACTACTACATTTCATGCACTTTATTCAATAAAGTGATCAGTGCTACACTAACAGTGAGTTGTGGGATGCCAATGTATTAATGCAACAATTGGAGTGCACATTTTGTTTATAAAAACAGGAACAGATTAATAACCAGACTACTTGCAGGTAAGGGCATGTGACACTCCTGTGGTGGGTGTCATCAGCTCAACGATGAGACCCACCACAGGAAGGAGGTGAACCAGCTGACCCTGTGGTGCCAAAATAACAATCTTTTCCTCAATGTGGATAAAACAAAAGAGATTGTTCTTGACTTCAGGAGAACCCACCCCCACCCCCCCCTCCCTCTGACCATCAATGGGGCTGCTGGTGAGGAGCACCAAATTCCTGGGTGTGACCATCGCAGATGACCTGGAAAAACAACAACACCACCGCCCCAGTGAAGAAGGCCCAGCAGTGCCTCTACTTCATCCGGAAGCTCAAAGGAGCCGGAGCCCCATCCCCCATCACGCTCTCCTTCTAGAGGCCATCCCCCATCACGCTCTCCTTCTAGAGGCCATCCCCCATCACGCTCTCCTTCTAGAGGCCATCCCCCATCACGCTCTCCTTCTAGAGGCCATCCCCCATCACGCTCTCCTTCTAGAGGCTCCACTGAGAGCATCCTCAGCAGCTGCACCACGCTGTGGTTTGGAAGCTGCACCGCCTCCAACCGCAAGAGCCTGCAGCGCATGGTGAACACTGCTCAGAGGTCCATCGGTGTCTCACTCCCATCTCACTCCCACCCCCTCCAACTGCCTCTTCGGCTTCCTGCCTTCAGGGAGAAGGTTCTGCAGCCTCTGCTCGAGCACCACCAGGCTCAGGAAGAGCTTCATCCAACAGGTGGTCAGGATGCTGACCTCTCTCCCCTCCCTCCCTCCTATCCTCTCTCCCCCCCTGACCTCTCTCTTCCCTCCCTCCTATCCTGACCTCTCTCCCCCCCTGACCTCTCTCTCTTCCCTCCCTCCTATCCTGACCTCTCTCCTCCCTCCCTCATATTCTGACCTCTCTGCCCTCTTGACCTCTCTCCCTTCTCTCCCACCTCTCTACCTTCCCCCCCTTTTCCTCCCTGTCCCAAATAGACCTGGACTTTAACCCCCCCCACACACACACACACACACACACCCACATCCAGCACCAGTCACTTTCTCTATTCATCTCCGCTGCTATTGCAAATATCATTTAAACAACATTCTGCGCTAAGGAATACTTGCACTGAATGTCAAATTAATGTTGAATTTAGTCTGTTGATTGTGTTTCTGTGAATATACAATAATATTGACTTTGACTTTGACTATGTAAGTAAAAGTTAGTAAAAGGATGGCAAAACAACCCTGATATTTACACCTGCTCGACCCTCCAGGGATGGACACGAAGGAGCTCATCAGTCTTTCCTTAGTGGTTATTTTATTATGAGCTCTTTGCCCCCCCTAGTGGCCCGAAAAATGTTACTGCATCGAGTCTAAAATAGTTCCAATACAAATGTCTTGTGTGTGTGTGTGTGTGTGTGTGTGTGTGTGTCTCAAAATATTTAAATAGATGGAATCAAATGAAATTATTCTAACACAAAAATCGTAATTCTATTATGTTTTGTTTAAATCAATTCATGTCAGTCGTGTGACATTTGACTTGTGAAGTTAGACACGTGTTCCCTCTATTTTGCGCATTTACCGATTTGGCTAGCTATGTTTCTGTACGCTGAGCTGTAATGGGTATTCGGCGATTTTTAAAATGTCCAAGCTAAGCTTTAACAACAGAATAGCCGCCTGAGTCAAACCTTAATGTTTCCAACCAGCAGCCTTCAGCATGTGAAGACACGCAAACAAGCAGCTCTGGATTAGCAAGACCAGCTAATGTTAGCCCCCCAGCAGAGACACCACTGGTGCTGGGGGACCGTCAGTGGGTCATGATGATCTTCGGGAGAAACACAGCAGTCCCAAGCAGCCTGCTTTATCCAAATTCCCCACGCAAATGATTGGAAAAACAAAATGATCATGTTGTACTTATTCTTATTACAAGAACTACCCCTAGCTTGAATATTCAGTTGGAAAATATGCTATCTTCTGTTTTTCATGCTGCCACTTCCAGACTGACAGCGGCGTGGAGGATTCATTTAGAAAGGGCCTGAGTGACTAAATGAGCACAAAGCTTGATGAACATGCAAACTCCCAGGCCCATCGGAACTGCTTGGTTAAAAGGGATCACTTAAAAAAAAAATCTTCTGGATCAATTGCAGCTAATTCGTGGTCCTCAACCGATGGACAAACACCTCTTGAAAGTGCTTTAGGGTACCTTCAGAGAAAACACACTTATACTATATATATCTATTGAGAAATGGCAATGGATCTAGTCTATGTGAATTCACTTGGATTTTCCAAGAGTTCCCGATGCTTCCTTCGGATGAAGAAAGCGTGGCTGATCTCACCCAGGGACTCCCCGGTGTCCCTATACGTCGAAGAGTCCTCTGCTGGACGTTTCTCGTCCGCTGAGCTCCATACACGGTTCAGATGCAACCCTGACCTCATAGGGTGGGGGTTAGCAACTGTAGCGCTCAAGAGAACGGGAAGAGCGGCTGCTTGGCGGGCCTCCGGAGGGCAGTGACCTTGGAGGGCAGTGACCTTGGAGGGCAGTGACCTCGTGTTACAGGAGACTGAGGAAGCGCATGAAGAGGGTAGGCTGCGGTTCAACTGTTATGTTGCCACTTTTTGACATGACCGTTTAAAAAGGCACACATGCTGATGTTCCCTTGTTTTGTTGTTTGGTTATAGGGCTGCTGTTGGTCACTGTCACATCCTACAACCATTACAGTGTCCATCACTGTCACATCCTACAACCATTACAGTGTCCATCACTGTCACATCCTACAACCATTAGTGTCCATCACTGTCACATCCTACAACCATTAGTGTCCATCACTGTCACATCCTACAACCATTACAGTGTCCATCACTCACATCCTACAACCATTAGTGTCCATCACTGTCACATCCTACAACCATTACAGTGTCCATCACTGTCACATCCTACAACCATTAGTGTCCATCACTCACATCCTACAACCATTAGTGTCCATCACTCACATCCTACAACCATTAGTGTCCATCACTGTCACATCCTACAACCATTAGTGTCCATCACTCACATCCTACAACCATTAGTGTCCATCACTGTCACATCCTACAACCATTAGTGTCCATCACTCACATCCTACAACCATTAGTGTCCATCACTGTCACATCCTACAACCATTAGTGTCCATCACTGTCACATCCTACAACCATTAGTGTCCATCACTGTCACATCCTACAACCATTACAGTTTCCTTCACTGTCACGTCCTACAACCATTACAGTGTCCATCACTGTCACATCCTACAAGTGTCACGGGTTAGGTTAGGACCCAGACGCAGCACACGGACACGAAGGACAGATAGTGTTATTTATTGTTAATATCACAGACAGGGGCAGGCAGAGACGTAGTCAGGGACAAGCAGATGATCAGGAACCACACGGGCCAGATTGTTCCTGACTATGCAGAAATTCCAGCGGTTACCAAGTCTGATTCCTGATCACCTGCCTGTCCCTGACTACGTCTCTGCCTGCTCCTGTCTGTGATATTAATAATAAATATCACTATCTGTCCTTGGTGTTCCTGTGCTGCATCTGGGTCCTAACCTAACCCTACCCCCTCATGTGTCATTTGGTTTAACCCATTTAGTATATAGTGTCCCTCATGTCTCCCTTCTTGGAGGTTGTGTTCCTGGTTGTCTGCTTGTATGTTTCATATTCAACCTCCTGTACCCATTGTTATATTATTTTGACCTTGTTTTTACTTTCTGGTATGCATTTCTGTATATTTTAGTATTATTTGGGTAGAATTCAACCTTTTTGTAAAAACAACTTTTGTACTTCACAATGAGTAATGCGTCTGTCACCCTCTACCCCCACAGTTGATGGACACTCATCAAGACAGCCTCCCTGTCCAGCCTCCACATTCACCTCCCAGTCAGAGACCAGGTCTACTGCTGGACAGCCACACATTGAGGTGGTCCAGTCCCAAGGGGTAGTGCTGAACAGCCAGATGACCACTTGGTGGTCAAAATCGAGTCGGTGTCTTCTAGCCACTGTAAACTGCAAATGATATATCACCATGCACTTTACTGCAACATTTGCACTCTGGTTAGATGCTCAATTATTTTCACTGTACTGTACTTGTGTGAAATGACAATACATTAGAGTCTAATCTAATGTTGACCACTGGTTTTTGGCGTCGGATGATGCAGCTCTTCATGGCCTACAAAGATCCCGTAAGACTCGGGGACTTTCCTCAATGTCAATTCCACCATTTCGAATTTAAGGAAAAACACACTTTTCCCGACCTATTCCTAAACCATTTGTTCAAATACCGTCAAACCTGCTTGGTTGGGCTCTTCGGACCGCTATTGGTAAAATTCCAAATTTAACCAGGCTTTCGTCGTCTGAAGCGACGCCTAGAGGTTTATACCCCCTGACCGGCCCCCAATCCTACATTACACCCCTTTTTATTCTGATAAAAACCTTACACATGTACAACCATTGGTCATACGCTATAGGTTTGGACTAGCCGGTAACATGGCTACTGACGGGCTCTGCCCAAAGACAAGGACTCAGGGTGATGAAGAATCCGGTTTATTGCAGACTTTGAATAGTGGTGAACGGAACAGATGGTACATGCTAGAGCTCTCCTCGCGTGTGTGTGGTGGTTTCTTAACCTGTGGGCCTCGATTAGCTGTGTAGCCTCACCTCAGAGTAATCAGTCTGATTCTAGCCAGATGAGGCTGCTGTCTAAACATGTAGCTTAGCTTAGCTGAGTGTGGGAACCCACACACACCCACAGAGAATGCTACAGCCACCAACCACACACACTCCGTCCTTGAGCAAGACACCCTAACCTGCTGGCTGTCTCCTTGCATGGCTGACTCCGCCGTTGGTGGTTGAATGTGTGTATGAATGGGTGAATGAGACTTGATATGTAAAGCGCTCTGAGTAACCATTGCTATATAAATGTCCATTTACTCCGGAGGGGGCGTGGCTATCCTTGAGGCGGCACCTGTGTCAGGGAGGAACACAAATGACAACCCAACACATTTATTACGGTAACATCTATCCATTATATATTTTTGTATTAATTATAGCTATTATATTTGTTTTAAATGCATATAGAAATGCCCATATCTTTCCATTTTCCCCCTATAAGAACATGAAATAGACTCGACCAATCGGTCCACAACTGTCTTTGTACTCAGTTGCTGTCGGGCTCTGCCTCAGCAGAGTCCAACTCAAATAAAGATCAATGGATGTTCAAATGAATACGGGTACTACACGTGTGGCTGGGAGCCCAACTGTAACCAAAATATTAACATTGGGTTAGGTATAAAGTACATCATCTATTAGCTCCACCGCTGCCAGCTAAGTTCACATACTGTGTTATTGTGTTCTGTGTCAAACCAGTATAAACGCATAAGAATCCATTTTATACCAACAAGGTTATGTGTCAGGAGAACAGTCACTTTCATTCACCGCTTAATAGTATCACTGTATAGGTTCACACACAGTCCAATATAAAGTAATAACACATACCTGAATCCGCCATGGTATATACTGTGGTAAAAACACAGTAACATGTCAGCACAACAGTCACAATTCAGCCTAACCATGATACATGTTAAGAGGTTAATGGAACACTCACTTTGTTCAGAGCCAGGCATCCTAATACTACTAATACTACTAATACTGATGTTATTGGGAGTAGTATTAGTCTTTTGTCTGGACCATGTTTTCCACATTCAGAATCCGTTGAATTACTTCCTGGTTTTATCAGTTCATCAAGTCCCGCACATCTGAAAGGAGAAGGACAACCCCATGTTCCGTAAGTCACGATAGTGTAGAACAGGGGATTTCAAAGAAGTCCAAGAGTGGGCCTCCCTTCAGAGAACACACACACACACACTTAACTCCCCTTACTTTGTGTGGGTCTGGCAAGACCTTGATGTGCCGTCTGAGAATGTTCCATCAGTACAATGATGGCACTCTGTGTCTTTATGGGCTGTTCCTGTAGAAATAGAGACGGATACATATATAGATGTATATATATATATAGATACACGTTTACATTGCAATCACGGCCCCATCAGGTGTTATCACGTACATATTCCAAAGAATGTTGAATCCTGCCACAATCAAGACATTGATTGCCATTAATACATCGATGTGTATTGGAAAGTCAGTGTTTCACCCCACAGCTTTCTGAAAGACCCCCAATAACCAATATCTCACCAGTCCCAAGTTGTGTAATAACAGGCATGCAGATGCACATTACATATATTAAAAACACACACGTGTATAGATACACACGTGCGTACATTCACAAGTACATAGCGTACGTAAAACAATCGGACAAATCAAAAATTGCCTCCGAGTGTTGCCTCAGTGTTACAATTTCTGTCTACTAAATGTGGATGTGAATGTGTTACAGATAACAACTAAGGTGGCATCACTGCCAGACTGTACCTGATGATAGTAGATGACAACGTATTGAATGAGAAATTAGCTGGATGTGTAAAGTACAGCACCGCGGACGCTGGGATTTAACATGTAGACACCGACCTCTTTGACTGATGTATAGACCGGGACTGCAAGTCAGACGGTGGTTCTGAGCTACCAAACATCCTCCTCCGCTGGGGTCAACACAGAAGAATCCGTCCCGGGTCTCACACAGGGCGTCGGATGTTGCCGTACACGACTTCTTCTCCTTCAGGCCGAGACCTGTCAACCACAAGGCAGTTACACAGCACAACATACACAGTTACACACCACCCGAGACAACATACACAGTTACACACCACCCGAGACAACATACACTAGTTACACACCACCCGAGACAACATCCACAGTTACACACCACCCGAGACAACATACACAGTTACACACCACCCGAGACAACATACACAGTTACACACCACCCGAGACAACATACACAGTTACACACCACCCGAGACAACATACACAGTTACACACCACCCGAGACAACATACACAGTTACACACCACCCGAGACAACATACACAGTTACACACCACCCGAGACAACATACACAGTTACACACCACCCGAGACAACATACACAGTTACACACCACCCGAGACAACATACACAGTTACACACCACCCGAGACAACATCCACAGTTACACACCACCCAAGACAACATACACAGTTACACACCACCCGAGACAACATACACTAGTTACACACCACCCGAGACAACATACACAGTTACACACCACCCGAGACAACATACACAGTTACACACCACCCGAGACAACATACACAGTTACACACCACCCGAGACAACATACACAACTTCTCTGAAGCAACATGGCCAATAGTATGTTGCGGTGAACAGTAGATGTGGTGGTCGTACCTGCGTCACACCGTGTACAGTTAGAGCACTGCTTCAGTGCATTAGGGCCATCGTTGAAGGTTCCTGGTTCACATGGTTTGCATTTAGTAATGCGTTGGTGTGTATGTGAGCAATCCTTCTGCACATACTGGCCTGTTGTGTGGAAGGATTTAGAATTTGTTGAATGTTTTCCTTTTTCAACAGATTGTTTCACACAAATCAACAATTAGGCGGCAGTATAGCTCAGGAGGTAGAGCGGTCCCCTCACAACCGGAAGGTTGCTGGTTCGATCCCCGGCTCCTCCTAGCAAAAACTGTCTAGGTGTCTTTGAGGAAGACACCCTAACTGCTCCCCTCTGTATAAATAGCTGCCCACTGCTCCTAATACTAGGATGGGTTAAATGCGGAGAACATATTTCACTGTATGCCAATAAAGAGGTCCTTGTTGTTGTAATTAGTATTTCTTGAATCGGATTACATTTTTAAACTGACATTTAACAGTTCAGATATTTGGCTCTTACCAGCGGAACATGCAGGG
>CM051007.1:4941974-4957133 GCA_027704905.1 Muraenolepis orangiensis
CATAATTTAACCCTGTTTTTATTTAGCTTTTGTCAGTGATGGACAATTAATGGTTTAAGTGAATGCTTTTGCTGCTCCCCTCCGAACTCATTTAGCTTATCAGTCATTAGTTGTGATTTTGATAACCAGCAGGGGGTGACGTCACTTGTTTTTGCCACTTTGCTAAACTAACCGACAGAATCAGGATCTTCTTTTGCCTCCAATTCCAGGATCCCCGGCACTCCCAGCAGCCAGTGGGAAAAGGCTCAGCAGCGCCCTCTAGTGGGCCAACATTGAAACAACTCTTAAACTAAACATTAGGTCACACTGATGTACCAGATGCCGTTATAATATTAGCATTTTAAAAAATACTTTGAAAGAACCGTACAGAGCATAAAAAGTCATAATCAAATCAAAAAAACAACCTAGAAAAAAAAGGATTTGATGCTCTTTCCTCTTCTTTCATTTGTTTTTAAAACTATTTTTCATTTGTTTCCCCCCCCCATCCACCATTTCGCTTCGTTAAAACATCTCTCCTTTCTTTGTTTTGCGTTATTTTAATGGCGCCCCGCCACTGCTTGGGACGACCAGTCCACCCGCTGCAGCCTTTAATGTTAGAAACATGTTATTTTCATTATTTAGTCCCGACCCCGCGTCCCCCTCCAAGTCTCTGAGCAGCGAGGCCGGCAGCCAGGACTCCACCGACGGCGTCGCCGGGAGGTGAGCCCTTCCTCCTCTTTCAACTACTTATTCAATCGCATATAACTAGTTATTAAATAATAACCAACTATGTTTATTATTTGAACAAACGTTTTATTGAATAATGTAGTACAGTCTAGTTATTATTTTATTTTATTTTATTTCTTATTTTTTATTTTAAGTTTGAATAATAATGATGTACACTTTAATTATTATTTTAAACGGTTTTAAAATGCACACGGAATATCAGTTTCAACTCTAAAAATAAAGCCTCAAAATGTAGTGTTAGTTTTCTATGTATCACATACATTTGTTAGTTATATGGGATTCTAAAGTTAGTTGGTTTCTGCTGGAAGTCGTCTTAAAGTAGTTGGCAGATATCCTGGTGTTCCAGAGTATGTCATCAGTCACGATCATCTCTGATCATATCTGAGTCCTCGCTCACTAAGCGGTCCTCGGTTCACTTGTTTCCTGCCATCTGAAGGCTGTTGGATTACAAACCTTGTGATTTATATTACTCTATGTTTTTCTGTCTCTCTGTCGTCGGACACCACAGATATAGGTAAGGATGTAAAGAGTGTGTCAGTGTGTTAGATGTTGTGTTTTGTCTGCTGGCGGGGGGGGGGGGGGTTTTGGGTTCTTTGTTTAATTGTCGCTCAATCAGATCCATCATTATGACATCTCATGTTTTCATAATCACGGTGAACCATTGGACGAATCCCAGAATTGATGCGGTCTGGTCATAAGTAATACATATCTAGAGGCATTGGTTTGGAGCATGTGGGCCAGGATAGCCTCTAGGCTCTAGTGGTATGGGGTTTGACTCCCTGCCAACGGGTTGTGGCTTCTAACAAATGTTCAAAGATTTTCATTGGGGGCCACATAGGGAAAAATAGAGTTAGGAGTAGTTCTACCCAGTTCTACAGTTATCTAGTTGGTGGTCCGTGAAGGTACTGCAGGAGGTCCATGAGTTCTATTATGTCTCCTAATGGAGTCGTCTAGCAGCTCCTTCTCACAACACAAGTCCCCATGTTGCTTCTAACTCCCTGATCCCAGCCCTGTTTAAAGAGAGGGGTGAGCTAACTGTATTACAGGATAAGCGAGCTGTTGTAGCCTGTGTAAACACAATTATTGGGCTTATTAACACATCCAATGGGCTACTAACTGTTAGATATTTGTATTACATTTAAGTAGGCTTATCAACACATCACAAATACCGTCATACATTTTTAACTCACCAAGGAAACAGCAGATAGGAACAGCTTTTCACTCAATGGGGAGCAGTAATGCAAACCGTATTTTTACAATTTGCCAAGGGCCACTTAAAAATGGGCCGCAGATGGTCCGCGGGCCATAGTTTGGACACCCTGGTCTACCTGTACAAGGCATCCATGAGCATGATCCCTCATCCCTCAACCTTCTCTTTAACCAAACATATCTAAGAAGTCTCTGGCACTGGTGACTTAAAAGTCCAAAGTAAACACCAGGGCCACATCATGGGACTCCAGTTTGGGTCAGTGAGGAGCAGAACCCCGGGCCACCGTAGACACAAGCCCAGGACGGACCCTATGTGCTGCTATGGGTGGTTACCTACTGTGTGTTCAGTAGACCACAGGGGAGTCAGGAGAGAGAGGTCGCTGATCAGCATCTCATCAGGTCACCTGCTGTTGAGGTCCATGTGTGACTGAAGTGTTTCTAGTGCACACTGCCCAGGGGGTGGAATTGGGGGCAGGACACACACACACACACACACACAACAACACACACACAACACACACACACACACACACACACCACACACACCACCACACACACACACACACACACAGTACACACACACACACACACACACACGCAGTACACACACACACACACACACCACACAGTACACACGCACACACACAGTACACACACACACACACACACACACACAGTACACACACACACACACACACACACACACCACACAACACACCAGTACACACACACACACACACACACACACACACACACACACACACACACACACCACAACCACCCCCACCACACCCCACACACAAACACACACACACACACCACACACCCGTACACCACACACACACACACACACACACACACACACACACACGACACACACACACACAGTACACACACACACACGCACACAAACAGGGAGGGACTGGTAATGTAAGATTATGGTGTCCAATCTTCTGATTTCACTCTTCCTTGTACACATTGGATTTTACAAATTGGTGAGTTAGTTATGATGTCTGGAATGAATTTCTAGAAACTCTCCAAATTCCACCCCTAGAGTTTGGCATGCTGATGCGAGCTGTGGCTCTCTCTGTGCTTGTGTGTGTGTGTTTGTGTTTGTGTGTGTGTGAGTGTGTGTGTGTGTGTTTGTGTGTTATATGTGTTTGTGCTACTTGTGTATATGTTCCCTCTCTTAGGTCAGGGTGTTCTCAAACAAGTCACAGGGGTGTGAGTGACAGGTAAGACGTTTCACCTCAACCGCACCCCAGAACCCTGAGGTGGGCCAGAACAACCGGTGTCCTCTCTAACGCGGTTGTCAGCTGACCCTTCAGCCCCCCCCCACCCCTCCTAACACGCCTGTCTCCCCCCACCTGCAAGGCTCTGTTGTGCCCGCCCCACTCCCCCACCCCCCCCCCACCCCCGGACCACCTGTCTGATTGGTGCCATTCCTTAAACACACTCAAGAAACCTCTGGTCGTCTTTTTAAGATGCTTCTTCACGCCTGCATGGTTCTTCTGCTCCAGCGTCCTCCTCCTGCATGGAGGGAGGGAGGGGGGAGGGAGGGAGGAGGGGGGGAAGGAGGGAGGGGGGAGGGGGGAGGGAGGGAGGAGGGGGGCGGGGGGGAGGGGGGGAGGGAGGGAGGGAGGGAAGGAGGAGGGAGGGAGGGGAGGGGGGAGGGGGCAGGTTCTGACAGCACCAACCACCTCCCTAAAGTACCAGTGGCGTTTCTGTAAAAAAAACTAAAAACTGAAGCAAACACAGACTGTTCTGTGAGGGTGGAGAAGTGCTTTGGGCACCGTGTGACACAGGAGTCGTAGTGGGCGTGTCGACTGCTTCTAAGAGCTGTCACCCGCTCCGTCTAGAGGGGCAGCAGGACCCCCCCCCCCCCCCCTTCTAAGAGCTGTCACCCAGTCTAGAGGGGCAGCAGGACCCCCCCCCCCCCCCCCCCAACACCCTGTGGTCCCCTGGGCTGAGTGGACCGCCAACGTCTGGGCGCCCGCTCGCTTGCCTAGACACTGTTCCCACACACACACACACACACACACACACCACACACACCCACACACACACACACACACACACACACGTGTTTTCTTATTTATACAATATGAAACAAATTCCAGGCGGCAGGATAGCTCAGTAGCTCAGTCTTCCGCTTGGGAACCGGAAGGTCACAATGTGACCAATAAAGAGGATTCAATCGTATCTGTTGATAATATAGGGGTCAAAGTGCTCAGTTTGACCCTGAGTGAGATGTTCCTGCATGGTGAACGTGTGCTAGGCTGAGGCTGTGCTCCTCCAGTCTGTGTATCATCCATACACAACCTCAACATCAACGTCTCATTGCTCACACATTACATCTGCTAACCATAGGAACTCATATGTCTGAGCTTTAGCTGGCTTTTTTACTTCAATAATGGTCTCATTTATGTGATCATTTCCGTTGTTGGTCATTGATGAAGTAGTCCAGTACTAAAAATATAATCCAATAGTGTCTCCTCTGATTAAACAGCCTCATCTACACTACAGTATTAAACACTAAGTGTCTTTTTTTGCATGCGTTGGACGCTGGTGTCAGTTGCTAAGGTGTGCCGCCTGTAAAAGTAACCTGAGTAACCCTGTCCTTCACATCCTCTCCCTCTCTGTTGGCGCCTCCTGCTGGCGACACCAGGACACTGCAGTGGGACAACGACCCCTCCGTGCTGCAGCTGCAGTCGGACTCTGAACTGGGGTGAGTCTCTGCTCTCTCTCCACGTCTTCCAAGGAAAACAAACACGCGTAGCGCCTGGTTACCGTCAGTAGGTGGCGACGTCGCTCTCAGAACAGGGAGGACGGTGTCCTCGTCCAGAGGGCGAAGGACGGTGTCCTCGTCCAGAGGGCGATGGACGTGTTGTCCTCGTCCAGAGGGCGAATGACGGTGTCCTCGTCCAGAGGGCGATGGACGGTGTCCTCGTCCAGAGGGCGATGGACGGTGTCCTCGTCCAGAGGGCGATGGACGGTGTCCTCGTCCAGAGGGCGAAGGACGGTGTCTCGTCCAGAGGGCGATGGACGGTGTCCTCGTACCAGAGGGCGAAGGACGGTGTCCTCGTCCAGAGGGCGATGGACGGTGTCCTCGTCCAGAGGGCGATGGACGGTGTCCCGTCCAGAGGGCGATGGACGGATGTTAATTTGAAAAGAGTTCGAGCCGGTTGAAACTCTCTGAAGCCATAAAGTGGCGGCTTGATATCCCAGTGACGACATCGCAGCTCATAAGTCATCCTGCGCAAAAGTAAACCGGTTCGATCCCGATGTCCACAACCTGTCAGTCGGCCGATGCTTAACGACATGACTCGATTTCACTAATTACGTCTCGTTAAATCTCAATTAAACCTGGACCATTACACCGGTACAAATGACCTCAGTCGAGTCACTTAAAAAGGCATCTGCTGAAGGACTAAGCATATATATTTTGAACTTATTATTTTAAACCTTTATTTATCCAGGAGAACCTCTCATGGAGGTTAGGCACTCTTCTCTGCTAGAGAGAGACCTGATAGCAGCAATATAGACAGTGCCTTTCTTTAAAGATAATGGCACACAGACACACACACACAACACACACACACACATCACCATGACAACGCCCCGTCTCTCTGTCTCCAGGCGTCGGATGCAGCGGCTGGGGGCCTCCAAGATCGTCCAGGTGGACTTTCCTCCCCAAGGAGGTGGTCTCATACTGCAAGGAGACAACAGACCCCCTCACCGCCCACCTTCGGAAGGTGAGAGAGACAGAGAGTGTGTGTGTTTCTGTGTGTGTGTGTGTGTGTGTGTGTGTTTCTGTCTGTGTGTGTGTGTGTGTGTGTGTGTTCTGTGTGGTGTGTGGTGTGTATTTGTGTGTCTGTGTGTTTCTGTGTGTGTGTGTGTGTGTGAGCACATATGTTTTTAGGGGTTTACCACCAAGGAGAACGTGGTGTGTCCGTTTGCGGGTGGTGTGTGGTGTGTGTGTCAGATGTGTGTGTGTGTTGTGTTTGTGTGTTGTGTGTGTGTCTGTGGTGTGTGTGTGTGTGTGTGTGCTGTTGTGAATGAGAGAATGGAGCAAGAAAAGCCAAAGGAAGAGAAGATGGTGCCCCCCCCCCCCCCCCCCCCCCGGGTGGCCTCCCCCCTGGTGGCCTCCCCTCCCCCACCCCCACCCCCCCACCCCTCCCCCACCCCTGGTGCCCCCCCCCTCTGGCTGACATGGAGCCGCTGTCTCTTATCTTGTGTTCTATCTCTTCTTATTACCAAGGTGTGACGACGCCATTCTGATTGTTTCCATTACACATGCTATTTGGGGAATAGCCGACCGTTGCCATGGACACAGTTACAAAACGTAGAATCTTAACGGAACCAAAAAAGAGTTTCAAGATCATACAAAATATTGTGTGTTTTGTGTTATATTATATTTTTCATAATTTTGGTCAAATCATTTAATTAATTATTCAATTTAATGTCTTCTTCTCGAGTAAGTAGCCGTGTAACAGACGGGATAATGTTACAGCGAGATATGTATAAAAATAAAGCGGCAGGGGGATTGAACAACCCCTCCATACATGACCCCTTACCTAGCGCTACCCCCGCCAGGTCCAGGTTCGGAAGCTAATGTCGTCTCCAGCCGCGGAATCCCAGAACTCCTCTCTAGACGAAGGAGGCTCGGATTAGCGTAGAGAGATTAGACGAGACGTCGCCTCCGGGCCCAAACGCGATCTAAACCTCAATTTAAACGCTCATTAGGCCGACAGTAAGAGATCACCGAGGGTGTGGTTAGAGCGAGTCATACATTATATTACGGTGGGGAAATCGCTGTGTGTGGTGTGTGTGTGTGTCGTGTGTGGTGGGTGTGTGTGTGTTGTGTGCGTGTGTGTGTGGGTGTGTGTGTGTGTGTGTGTGTGTGTGGCGCGAATTGCGTGTGTGTGACTGACTAAACGACATCCATTTATGGCGAGAGGTGAGGCGTCTGTGTGGGCGGGGGAGGGGGGAGGGGGAGGGGGGGGGAGGGGGAGGGGGATGGGCGGGGCGGGGTCCAAGGAGAAAACGGTTCAGTTACCGAGGCATGCCTGCTGGCGGGGGGGGGGGGGGGAGGGGGAGTGGAGGGGGTGGGGGTGGGGGTGGTGGAGAGCTGGTGGAGTAGGTGGAGGAAAGGATGTGGTGGAGGAGGTTGGGGTGGAAGAAGAGGAGGGTGGTAGAGGAGGTGGGGTTGGAGTGAGGTGATGCGTGGAGAGAGGTGGGGAGTGAAGGTGGAGGTGGATGATGGAGGGTGGGGGTTGTAGAGCTGTGGAGGAGTGGGGTGATGGGGTGGAGGGGGCGGGGGGGGCCGGGGGGGTGGGGGGGGGGGGGGGGGGGGGGGGGGGGGTGGGTGGGGGGAGAGTGGACTGGAGGCAGTGCACAGCACCCCAAGAAAAAAAAAACGGGGACCACTTCTGAAACATACCGTTTTGTTCAAATAAACGGAAACAATATGCGATTTAAGATACTACTGTGTGTGTGTGTGTGTGTGTGGGTGTGTTGTGTGTGTGTGTTTGGTGTGTGTGTGTGTGTGTGTGTGTGTGTGTTTGTGTGTGTGGGTTGTGTGTGTGTGTTGTGTGTGTGTGACTGTGTGTGGGTTGTGTTGTGTGTGTGTGTGTGTGACTGTGGTGACTGTGTGTGTGTGTGTGTGTGCAGGGTGTGTGTGTGTGAACCAGACTGAGAATATTCATGCATAGCGCCCCAAAGTAGCCACATCCCATCACTCACACGAGCACCTGCAAACACATTCACATACACACTCACACAAAACACACACACACACACACACACACACACACCCACACACACACAAACACACAGGGTACAGTACACAGATGTCTTCTCTCTGCTCCAGTTTTTCCGTCCCCTCGCTGGTCCAGGACAGCTGGCAGCCGGGGCGTGAGGGGGACGGTTGCTTCCTGTTTCCTGTCATTATCAGACATGTGGTCTGGTGTGGACTTTTATACCACGACTCCCCTTCTCCATCTCCTCCTCCTCCTCCCATCCACCCCCGATCTGGGTCAACTTGGTGGTTTCAATTTCTTTCCCATCAAATGCAATTTCAGCCCGTTTGAGGTTATGTTGCTTGTGTGGATGAGTGTTACGTGGAATGTGTCTCTACTGGAAAACAGCCATGAGGGAGGAACCAAAGAACGTGGATACATGAACATATAGAACAGGAGGACCTTAACCGTGATGGGACAGGCGGTGTGTGTACCACTATGGACTGTTGTAGCCATGATGTGTTGTGGGCAGCATAGCATGCACGACCTGCTTGCACAGACATGCCTCTCCTTTCACCACACACAACACACACACACAAACACACAAACACAAACACACACACACACACACACAACCACACACATCACACACACCACACCAGCACACACACACACACCACACACCTTTTACATAGGGGATATTGTTTCTTTCCCGTTCTATGATAAGCACAGAAGCAAGAATATAATGTTTGTGCGTGTGTAAGTTTGTCGCTTTGTTGGTGTGTGTGTGTGTGGTTGTGTGTGTCTGTGTGTGTGGTGTGTGTGCATGTTGTGTGTGTGTGTGTGTGTGTGTGTTGTGTGCGTGTCTGTGTGTGCGTGTATGTGTGTGTGGTGTGTGTGGTGTCATAAAAAACATCTGTGAGCCAGAGCGACTTTGGAGGGCTTTGGGAGGGGACCTGACCTCGGGAGACTTGCTATTTTCTGCACTGTGAGTGGTGTGTAGTGTGTGTGTGTGTGGTGTGCGTGTTTGTGGTTTCTTCAGAGTTGATTGGAAGCACCTGCGAGCTGGTGTTGTGTTTGTTCAGGCAAGGTTGGGGGGTATCAGTTAAATTAGTGGAGAACCCCCACCCCCCCCCCCCCCAACACACACACACACACACACACACACACGTTGAACATGTTTCAGTTTTTCAAGGCTGTAGAAGAGTCCTGCTATGGGGGTCAAAGGATTAACAATCGGTCTAATAACTAGCTGTGAGCAGAGCTTTCATCGTGTGTGTGGTGTGGTGTGTGTGTTGTTGTGTGCATGTTGTGTGTGTGTGTGGTGTGTGTGTTGTGTGTGTGTGGTGTGTGTGTGTGTGTGTGAGGACCAGCAGGCTTTGGACTCCGGGGGCCTGGCGCTCATCAACCATGGACTGAATATCCTCTATATTTATTGAGTTATTTGGTTATCACAACTAAAACTTCTAAAGGATATGTGAAAACTATGATTTGTTTCATGAACATACAGTTTACATCCAAGGGCTTTTTAATTAATCCTCTCTTATTAATTATTATTATTGTTTATATGTTGATTAACAAGTAGCCCTCTTTGGCTTCTTCAATCACATCCCTGTCTTTTCATTGGTACGGTCCTCGGGGGTCCGGGGGGGGGCCTTCAGGAGCAGGTGTGTGTGTGTGTGGGTGTATAGTGATGGTGTATGTGGTGTGTGTGTGGTGTGCGTGCGTGTGTGTGTGTGTGTGTGTGATCGTTTAGCCTCCGGGGTGGTTTCTGCATATGTTCTAGAAATGGACGTTTGTGGGAACAGAGTCGAAGTGGGAAAAGAAGGGTGTGTGGGCTGTGTGTTGTGTGTGTGTGTTGGGGGTGTGGTGTGTGTGTGTTGTGTGTGAGCAGGAGAAAGTTTTGCTTAGGGAAAAAAATATAACTTATAAATAGAGTGCTGATCAGATGTCTGCAGAGGGGCCTGAGAAGCGGGGAGATGAGTGAGTGTGTGTGGTGTGTGTGTGGGTGTGTGTGTGTGTGGTGTGCGTGTGTGTGTGGTGTGTGTGTGGTGTGTGTGTCCCATGCGTATGGTTTACATGCAGTGAAGGCAGTATCCATCAGTCAGACCTTATAGCTTCATTACATTACATGCACACAGCAGGGCCACGGCAAAAAAACACACAAACTATGTCCAGCGATCATCGTGTACCATATTCATCATCCCTGAGATGGAGTCCACCACCGGGCCTCGGCCTGGCGTCAAACACACACACACACACACACACACACACACACACCGCACTGGACTCAAACACAACGTCCACGGCGTCCATAGGCTGACCTCGAGTGGCCGCTCCACGTCACACAGAAGACTGTTGAGAATCACCCCATTCCACCACGGATTTCTATCAGTCAGGAGGCGCTGTTTGTCCTTCAGGGCAGACGTAACATCTTTAATGCACGTTAAGGCACTGCTGACTGACTCAGAGGTCTCTCATGGGCTGCCCTCTCTGTGACCCATGACCTCTCATGGGCTCACTCTCTGTGGAACCCCATGACTCTCATGGGCTGCCCTCTCTGTGACCCATGACTCTCAGGGCTGACAATCTCTTGTGACCCCCATGACCCTCGCGGTGCTCACACTGACCCGCCCTCTCGGGCCGTCTGGATGAGGGAAAGGAGGGCTGGTCAGTGTTGTGTTGTCTGCCTGTGTGTGTGTTTTCAATGCGGTGTGTTGTGTAGTGTGTGAAGTCAGTCAAAAACAGTAGATTAACATATTATAGATAGGTAGATATTGTTCTATATGTTGGCAAACTTATTGTTCTGGTACCTACGTACTATACCTGAGCACTGGCTCAGTCTTGGAGAAAAAAAAACCACCCCCATTTTCTTAGGAATGAAAAAAAAAAAAAAAAAAACATTTTGCACTTTAGACGTCTGGTGACGACTTGTTCTCTCACCTTTAAACCTTGTTGAAACACTAATGGGAAGACACTTTGGATAAAATGCTCGCTAAAAGACTGGAATGAACCGTAATGTGTTTGTGTATGTGTGTGTGTGTGTGTGTGTGTGTGTGTGTGGTGTGTGAGCGTGTGGTTTACGGTTATAATTTGTTTTCATCAATTATGTTCATCATCAGTCTGGTTTAGGACACACACACACACACCCACACACACACACACACACACATACACACACACTCTCACACACACCACCACACACACACACAAACAGGACACACACATCACCAGAGTGTGCTTGTTCCCAAAAAGCATGCATGTGACTCTCATTTACCAATCCTTCATATGATGGACTTGTCACTTCCTACAAAATTTGGCCCGGTAAAGGCAAGCCCACTCTGCCGGCTTCTCTTTGCCCATTGGATGCCAGCGTGTCCGTCAGTCTGTCTCCGCGCTCTGTCCATGTGTCCGATACGATCAGATATCCTGAGAGTCGCGGTTGGCTGCAGCTTTAAAAAGGTCTCGTAATGGCAGTGAATGGACACACACAAGACGATAGAAGGGCTACGTTAACATGCACTGCTAACTTTTACTCCTGGGGTCAAACAGTGTGTGTGTGTGGGTGTGTGTGCCTGGTTGTGTGTGTGTGTGTGTGTGTGTTGTGTGTGTGGTGTGTGTGTGTGTGTGTGCGTGCAGGTGTGTGTGTGTGTGTGTGTGTGTGTGTGTGTGCTGTGTGTGTGTGTCGTGTGTTTGTGTGTGTCGTGTGTGATATGTGTGCGTGATGTGTGTGTGTGTGGGGCATGCAGTAGCTCTGAATGTAGAGCGGGTTCGTGGCACCTGGAAGTTGCTGGTTCGATCCCTCTGGCTCATCCTAGCCAGTTTGCGGTTGTCCCTGAGCAAGCGCCCTTCCCTGATGACTGACATGCTGTCTTATGTTTCTCCTGCATGACTGACAACGCCTCGGTGTATGAATGTGTGTATGAAAGAGTGGGATTTGCTTGTAACGCTCATGGGAAAACGCACTATTAACTGCAGTACATTACCATGTGCAAAGCACACATCTCAGTGTGGTGAGTTAGGTCACGGGCTCTGATATATAGTGCCCTTTGCAGTGGTGGGATTGGGTTGTCCTAGTCCATCCTCCATGGAGCAGCATGTGGGCCCTGTAGGTCGGTACAGCAGGACGCGACCCCTGGGGAGGGATTAACAAATGCACAAAATCCATTTGGATTCCCTGTGAATTCGGGCAGAATGTGGCAAGCGTGGCACTGGCGTGCCTTATACTGAGGCGTCCCGTTTTCTCTCTCTCTCTCTCTCTCTCTTCTTCTCTCTCTCTCTCTCTCTCTTCTCTCCTCTCTCCCTCTCTCTCCGCTCTCTCTCTCTCTCCTCCTCTCTCTCTCTTCTCTCTCTCTATTCCCCCTCTCTCTCTGTCTGACCCATTCCCTGTTAGCTGGCTCTCTTGGGTCCAGAGAGAAGGAGAAGCCCAGCATGACTGCCATGGAGCGGTCAGGCAGATACATTAACCTTCTCTGATCCCAATCAGAACAGGGCATTCGGGGCTCGGCGGTAAACCCTCACCGTGCACATGCTATAACAAAGTGTGTGCTTTTGTCCACATAGGCCAGTGTGGTTGGAGTGTGTGTGTGTGTGGTGTGTTGTGGTGTGTCGGTGTGTGTGTGTGTGTGGGTTCGGCACCAGAGCCCGGTCCAGTCAAGAGTAAATGGTTTCGCTCGGTTGAGCTTTAAAAGAACAAGAATAGACCCACTGTGGCAAAGACCCAGAGGGGGGGGTGGGGGGGGGAGAGAGAAGAGAGAGAGAGAGAGTGAGAGAGAGAGAGAGAAAAGAGAGAGAGAGAGAGAGAGAGAGAGAGAGAGAGAGAGAGAGATGGAGGAGATGGAGAAAGGAATCAGAGAGTGAGAGAGAATGGGAGTGAGATGGAGAGCCGAAGGTGCGAGAGAGCGAGTGGGGAGACAGAGGAGGGACGTCGAGAGAAGAAGGATGAAGGAGGGAAGAGAGGATACTCAGAGGCCGCGAAGAGGGCGAGGAGAGAGAGAGAGAGAGAGACGAGGAGGAGAAGTGAGACGGAGCGGAGCGAGAGACGGAGAGAGCGAAGAGAGAGAGAGGAGAGAGAGGAGAGAGGGAGAGAGAGGAGAGGAGAGGAACGAGAGAGAGAGGCGGAGAGCACCGGAAGAGAGAGAGAGAGAGAGAGGAGAGATCGGGCGAGGAGGTGAGATAGATCGGAAAAGAGAGAGATGGAATATGGATAAAAGGAGGAAGATGGAGAGGGGGCGAAGAGAAATAGCAGGGCGATAGAGAGTGAAAGGGAGAGAAAGAGGGAGAGAGAGAGGAGAGCAGAGAGAGAAGAGAGAGAGGAGAGAGAGCGAGAGAGAGGAGGAGAGAGAGAGAGCGGAGGAGGAGAGAGAGTGAGAGAGAGAGAGGAGGAGGAGAGAAGAGGGAGAGAGGAGAGGAGAGGAGACGAAGAGAGCGAGGGGAAAGAGAGATAGAGCGGGGGGAAGAGAGAGCAGAGAGAGAGAAAGAGAGAAAGAGAGAGGGGGGGGAGAGACGAGAGAGCTAAGGAAAGGGCAGAGTCGTTGCAAGGTGCTGGAAGAACTAAGTGCAGCATTATGATATTACAGCAGTAATTGCGACCAATGAACCACAAAAAGGCCTTTTGAGGTTTGTGTGTTGTTGGTGTGTTGTTGTGTGTGTGGTGTGTGCTCGTTTGGTCGGTGTGTGTGGTGTGTGGGGGGGTGGGGATGGGGTGTGTGTGGTGGGTGTCAACCAATTTCAAGCAAAAGTGCATTGAGGGTGCATGTGGTCTGTGTCGTACGAGGATCCGCTCCGGTCCGTCTGAGAGTCCCAGTCCAGGATGTTCCGGCTCCTGTTCTCAGGGGTCTGAACTCACAGAGTTGCTCTACTATAGTAGTCCAGTGAGGCACCTCTTGATCATGCCACTTAGTGTGATACCTGCAGCGAGGTTTTCTTCTTACCGGACACACTCACACACAAGCACACAAAATCACACACACTCACACACACTCACACCTACTCACCACACCACACTCACACACACACACTAACACTAACACCACACACACACACTCACACAACACACCACACACACTCACACACACAACAAAAAGACATCCACATGCTTTCATGGACGTTTTTGTCCAGATGATAATTATAATAATTGCTAAGTGATTGCTACAAAGTTGAAAACCCAGCAAAAAACAAACAGACTAATATGAATTCATAATGTTATACGAAATTTGAGATTTGATGCTTTTGGGGAAAAAATTTAGGAAAGGAGAGAGGGAGGGCCAGTAGGAAGGAGTGGAGGAGAAGGAAAGAAGGTATAGAGAACAAATGGAAATAAAGAAAGAAGGAAAACGAAGAAAAGAAAAATAGCAAAAGGCGTTTAAAACGCCAGGAGGTTACTTTCCCACCGGGCTGATTCAAGTCACGTCAATTCATTTCACATTCATTTAATTGAATCATTTTAACGCAACGTTGTTTAAGCAGTGGTGGCACGATGTTTGGAGCTCTTGTTGTCACACGTTGACTTACATCTCTGTGGATTACTGTACGTCTTCCGGGTGAAGAGAGTTCTATTCAATAAGTGGACTGAGTATTGTGTCTCTATCTGTTAGGTTTCTTCCTTGGGGCTGGTGAGCGCGAGCAGTAGTTAAATACGAAGGTGGAGTGACTAGACGGGCCTGCGGAGGACATCAACATGACGATGATCTGAATCAGGACATGTCGATACTCCGCTCTCAAGGTAGCGGTTTGGTTGGAATACGAGAAGGGCAGGCGGCTGGCTACATTTGAGGTGGATTTTGTATATCAAAATGTGCGCTCGTTGAATGTTAAATCTAAAAGTGTGGTGGTTGGAGGGGTGTGTGGTGTGTGTGTGTGTGTGTGTTGTGTGTGTGTGTGTGTGTTTGTGTGTGTGTGTGTGTGTGTTTGTGTGTGGTGTGTGTGTGTGGTGTTGTGTGTGTTGAAAGGGCGGGGTGTGTGCGCTAGACACATATGGAAGTGTTGTTTCTATGTTTTTTCAGGGCTGCTACAACAGAACAGCAGCCAACTTGTGCGTGTGGTATCTGTGTGTCTGACTGTATGTGCATGTGCCTATGTGTGTGTGTGTGTGTGTTCATGTGTGTATGTGTGTGTTCATGTGTGTATGTGTGTGTCATGTGCGTATGTGGTGTTAATGTGTGTAAGGTGTGTGGCGGATGCGACGTGTGTGTGGGCCTATGGTGGATGTAAAAGGAAGAAATGTGTTGTGCGTTTGTATTTGCACGGGGCTTTTTAAAACCTAAAAAAAAAGGACACATCATAACAATTCACATTGCAACTCAATAGAGACATGGACACACATGGACAGACATGGACACAACACACACACAACACACACACACACACACACACACACACACACACACACACACACACACACACACACACACACACACACACAACACACACACACACACCAAACACCCACACACACTACTACATGTTATAGCCTTGCTTCCTG
>CM051007.1:4958133-4975633 GCA_027704905.1 Muraenolepis orangiensis
CCCCCCATCACGCTCTCCTTCTAGAGGCCATCCCCCATCACGCTCTCCTTCTAGAGGCCATCCCCCATCACGCTCTCCTTCTAGAGGCCATCCCCCATCACGCTCTCCTTCTAGAGGCCATCCCCCATCACGCTCTCCTTCTAGAGGCTCCACTGAGAGCATCCTCAGCAGCTGCACCACGCTGTGGTTTGGAAGCTGCACCGCCTCCAACCGCAAGAGCCTGCAGCGCATGGTGAACACTGCTCAGAGGTCCATCGGTGTCTCACTCCCATCTCACTCCCACCCCCTCCAACTGCCTCTTCGGCTTCCTGCCTTCAGGGAGAAGGTTCTGCAGCCTCTGCTCGAGCACCACCAGGCTCAGGAAGAGCTTCATCCAACAGGTGGTCAGGATGCTGACCTCTCTCCCCTCCCTCCCTCCTATCCTCTCTCCCCCCCTGACCTCTCTCTTCCCTCCCTCCTATCCTGACCTCTCTCCCCCCCTGACCTCTCTCTCTTCCCTCCCTCCTATCCTGACCTCTCTCTCCTCCCTCCCTCATATTCTGACCTCTCTGCCCTCTTGACCTCTCTCCCTTCTCTCCCACCTCTCTACCTTCCCCCCCTTTTCCTCCCTGTCGCAAATAGACCTGGACTTTAACCCCCCCACACACACACACACACACACACACACACACACACCCACATCCAGCACCAGTCACTTTCTCTATTCATCTCCGCTGCTATTGCAAATATCATTTAAACAACATTCTGCGCTAAGGAATACTTGCACTGAATGTCAAATTAATGTTGAATTTAGTCTGTTGATTGTGTTTCTGTGAATATACAATAATATTGACTTTGACTTTGACTATGTAAGTAAAAGTTAGTAAAAGGATGGCAAAACAACACTGATATTTACACCTGCTCGACCCTCCAGGGATGGACACGAAGGAGCTCATCAGTCTTTCCTTAGTGGTTATTTTATTATGAGCTCTTTGCCCCCCCTAGTGGCCCGAAAAATGTTACTGCATCGAGTCTAAAATAGTTCCAATACAAATGTCTTGTGTGTGTGTGTGTGTGTGTGTCTCAAAATATTTAAATAGATGGAATCAAATGAAATTATTCTAACACAAAAATCGTAATTCTATTATGTTTTGTTTTAAATCAATTCATGTCAGTCGTGTGACATTTGACTTGTGAAGTTAGACACGTGTTCCCTCTATTTTGCGCATTTACCGATTTGGCTAGCTATGTTTCTGTACGCTGAGCTGTAATGGGTATTCGGCGATTTTTAAAACGTCCAAGCTAAGCTTTAACAACAGAATAGCCGCCTGAGTCAAACCTTAATGTTTCCAACCAGCAGCCTTCAGCATGTGAAGACACGCAAACAAGCAGCTCTGGATTAGCAAGACCAGCTAATGTTAGCCCCCCAGCAGAGACACCACTGGTGCTGGGGGACCGTCAGTGGGTCATGATGATCTTCGGGAGAAACACAGCAGTCCCAAGCAGCCTGCTTTATCCAAATTCCCCACACAAATGATTGGAAAAACAAAATGATCATGTTGTACTTATTCTTATTACAAGAACTACCCCTAGCTTGAATATTCAGTTGGAAAATATGCTATCTTCTGTTTTTCATGCTGCCACTTCCAGACTGACAGCGGCGTGGAGGATTCATTTAGAAAGGGCCTGAGTGACTAAATGAGCACAAAGCTTGATGAACATGCAAACTCCCAGGCCCATCGGAACTGCTTGGTTAAAAGGGATCACTTCTTCTGGATCAATTGCAGCTAATTCGTGGTCCTCAACCGATGGACAAACACCTCTTGAAAGTGCTTTAGGGTACCTTCAGAGAAAACACACTTATACTATATATATCTATTGAGAAATGGCAATGGATCTAGTCTATGTGAATTCACTTGGATTTTCCAAGAGTTCCCGATGCTTCCTTCGGATGAAGAAAGCGTGGCTGATCTCACCCAGGGACTCCCCGGTGTCCCTATACGTCGAAGAGTCCTCTGCTGGACGTTTCTCGTCCGCTGAGCTCCATACACGGTTCAGATGCAACCCTGACCTCATAGGGTGGGGGTTAGCAACTGTAGCGCTCAAGAGAACGGGAAGAGCGGCTGCTTGGCGGGCCTCCGGAGGGCAGTGACCTTGGAGGGCAGTGACCTTGGAGGGCAGTGACCTCGTGTTACAGGAGACTGAGGAAGCGCATGAAGAGGGTAGGCTGCGGTTCAACTGTTATGTTGCCACTTTTTGACATGACCGTTTAAAAAGGCACACATGCTGATGTTCCCTTGTTTTGTTGTTTGGTTATAGGGCTGCTGTTGGTCACTGTCACATCCTACAACCATTACAGTGTCCATCACTGTCACATCCTACAACCATTACAGTGTCCATCACTGTCACATCCTACAACCATTACAGTGTCCATCACTGTCACATCCTACAACCATTAGTGTCCATCACTGTCACATCCTACAACCATTAGTGTCCATCACTGTCACATCCTACAACCATTAGTGTCCATCACTGTCACATCCTACAACCATTACAGTGTCCATCACTCACATCCTACAACCATTAGTGTCCATCACTGTCACATCCTACAACCATTACAGTGTCCATCACTGTCACATCCTACAACCATTAGTGTCCATCACTCACATCCTACAACCATTAGTGTCCATCACTCACATCCTACAACCATTAGTGTCCATCACTGTCACATCCTACAACCATTAGTGTCCATCACTCACATCCTACAACCATTAGTGTCCATCACTGTCACATCCTACAACCATTAGTGTCCATCACTCACATCCTACAACCATTAGTGTCCATCACTGTCACATCCTACAACCATTAGTGTCCATCACTGTCACATCCTACAACCATTAGTGTCCATCACTGTCACATCCTACAACCATTACAGTTTCCTTCACTGTCACGTCCTACAACCATTACAGTGTCCATCACTGTCACATCCTACAAGTGTCACGGGTTAGGTTAGGACCCAGACGCAGCACACGGACACCAAGGACAGATAGTGTTATTTATTGTTAATATCACAGACAGGGGCAGGCAGAGACGTAGTCAGGGACAAGCAGATGATCAGGAACCACACGGGCCAGATTGTTCCTGACTATGCAGAAATTCCAGCGGTTACCAAGTCTGATTCCTGATCACCTGCCTGTCCCTGACTACGTCTCTGCCTGCTCCTGTCTGTGATATTAATAATAAATATCACTATCTGTCCTTGGTGTTCCTGTGCTGCATCTGGGTCCTAACCTAACCCTACCCCCTCATGTGTCATTTGGTTTAACCCATTTAGTATATAGTGTCCCTCATGTCTCCCTTCTTGGAGGTTGTGTTCCTGGTTGTCTGCTTTTATGTTTCATATTCAACCTCCTGTACCCATTGTTATATTATTTTGACCTTGTTTTTACTTTCTGGTATGCATTTCTGTATATTTTAGTATTATTTGGGTAGAATTCAACCTTTTTGTAAAAACAACTTTTGTACTTCACAATGAGTAATGCGTCTGTCACCCTCTACCCCCACAGTTGATGGACACTCATCAAGACAGCCTCCCTGTCCAGCCTCCACATTCACCTCCCAGTCAGAGACCAGGTCTACTGCTGGACAGCCACACATTGAGGTGGTCCAGTCCCAAGGGGTAGTGCTGAACAGCCAGATGACCACTTGGTGGTCAAAATCGAGTCGGTGTCTTCTAGCCACTGTAAACTGCAAATTATATATTACCATGCACTTTACTGCAACATTTGCACTCTGGTTAGATGCTCAATTATTTTCACTGTACTGTACTTGTGTGAAATGACAATACATTAGAGTCTAATCTAATGTTGACCACTGGTTTTTGGCGTCGGATGATGCAGCTCTTCATGGCCTACAAAGATCCCGTAAGACTCGGGGACTTTCCTCAATGTCAATTCCACCATTTCGAATTTAAGGAAAAACACACTTTTCCCGACCTATTCCTAAACCATTTGTTCAAATACCGTCAAACCTGCTTGGTTGGGCTCTTCGGACCGCTATTGGTAAAATTCCAAATTTAACCAGGCTTTCGTCGTCTGAAGCGACGCCTAGAGGTTTATACCCCCTGACCGGCCCCCAATCCTACATTACACCCCTTTTTATTCTGATAAAAACCTTACACATGTACAACCATTGGTCATACGCTATAGGTTTGGGCTAATTTAAGTCCCCACACATCTGGGCTTGATTCGGCATTAATGCAGATACGACCTAAAACAGTACTGTAGCAGACGACGCTGCCACTAGCCGGTAACATGGCTACTGACGGGCTCTGCCCAAAGACAAGGACTCAGGGTGATGAAGAATCCGGTTTATTGCAGACTTTGAATAGCGGTGAACGGAACAGATGGTACATGCTAGAGCTCTCCTCGCGTGTGTGTGGTGGTTTCTTAACCTGTGGGCCTCGATTAGCTGTGTAGCCTCACCTCAGAGTAATCAGTCTGATTCTAGCCAAATGAGGCTGCTGTCTAAACATGTAGCTTAGCTTAGCTGAGTGTGGGAACCCACACACACCCACAGAGAATGCTACAGCCACCAACCACACACACTCCGTCCTTGAGCAAGACACCCTAACCTGCTGGCTGTCTCCTTGCATGGCTGACTCCGCCGTTGGTGGTTGAATGTGTGTATGAATGGGTGAATGAGACTTGATATGTAAAGCGCTCTGAGTAACCATTGCTATATAAATGTCCATTTACTCCGGAGGGGGCGTGGCTATCCTTGAGGCGGCACCTGTGTCAGGGAGGAACACAAATGACAACCCAACACATTTATTACGGTAACATGTATCCATTATATATTTTTGTATTAATTCTATTAATTATAGCTATTATATTTGTTTTAAATGCATATAGAAATGCCCATATCTTTCCATTTTCCCCCTATAAGAACATGAAATAGACTCGACCAATCGGTCCACAACTGTCTTTGTACTCGGTTGCTGTCGGGCTCTGCCTCAGCAGAGTCCAACTCAAATAAAGATCAATGGATGTTCAAATGAATACGGGTACTACACGTGTGGCTGGGAGCCCAACTGTAACCAAAATATTAACATTGGGTTAGGTATAAAGTACATCATCTATTAGCTCCACCGCTGCCAGCTAAGTTCACATACTGTGTTATTGTGTTCTGTGTCAAACCAGTATAAACGCATAAGAATCCATTTTATACCAACAACAAGGTTATGTGTCAGGAGAACAGTCACTTTCATTCACCGCTTAATAGTATCACTGTATAGGTTCACACACAGTCCAATATAAAGTAATAACACATACCTGAATCCGCCATGGTATATACTGTGGTAAAAACACAGTAACATGTCAGCACAACAGTCACAATTCAGCCTAACCATGATACATGTTAAGAGGTTAATGGAACACTCACTTTGTTCAGAGCCAGGCATCCTAATACTACTAATACTGATGTTATTGGGAGTAGTATTAGTCTTTTGTCTGGACCGTGTTTTCCACATTCAGAATCCGTTGAATTACTTCCTGGTTTTATCAGTTCATCAAGTCCTGCACATCTGAAAGGAGAAGGACAACCCCATGTTCCGTAAGTCACGATAGTGTAGAACAGGGGATTTCAAAGAAGTCCAAGAGTGGGCCTCCCTTCAGAGAACACACACACACACACTTAACTCCCCTTACTTTGTGTGGGTCTGGCAAGACCTTGATGTGCCGTCTGAGAATGTTCCATCAGTACAATGATGGCACTCTGTGTCTTTATGGGCTGTTCCTGTAGAAATAGAGACGGATACATATATAGATGTATATATATATATAGATACACGTTTACATTGCAATCACGGCCCCATCAGGTGTTATCACGTACATATTCCAAAGAATGTTGAATCCTGCCACAATCAAGACATTGATTGCCATTAATACATCGATGTGTATTGGAAAGTCAGTGTTTCACCCCACAGCTTTCTGAAAGACCCCCAATAACCAATATCTCACCAGTCCCAAGTTGTGTAATAACAGGCATGCAGATGCACATTACATATATTAAAAACACACGTGTATAGATACACACGTGCGTACATTCACAAGTACATAGCGTACGTAAAACAATCGGACAAATCTAAAATTGCCTCCGAGTGTTGCCTCAGTGTTACAATTTCTGTCTACTAAATGTGGATGTGAATGTGTTACAGATAACAACTAAGGTGGCATCACTGCCAGACTGTACCTGATAATAGTAGATGACAACGTATTGAATGAGAAATGAGCTGGATGTGTAAAGTACAGCACCGCGGACGCTGGGATTTAACATGTAGACACCGACCTCTTTGACTGATGTATAGACCGGGACTGCAAGTCAGACGGTGGTTCTGAGCTACCAAACATCCTCCTCCGCTGGGGTCAACACAGAAGAATCCGTCCCGGGTCTCACACAGGGCGTCGGATGTTGCCGTACACGACTTCTTCTCCTTCAGGCCGAGACCTGTCAACCACAAGGCAGTTACACAGCACAACATACACAGTTACACACCACCCGAGACAACATCCACAGTTACACACCACCCGAGACAACATACACAGTTACACACCACCCGAGACAACATACACAGTTACACACCACCCGAGACAACATACACAGTTACACACCACCCGAGACAACATACACAACTTCTCTGAAGCAACATGGCCAATAGTATGTTGCGGTGAACAGTAGATGTGGGGGTCGTACCTGCGTCACACCGTGTACAGTTAGAGCACTGCTTCAGTGCATTAGGGCCATCGTTGAAGGTTCCTGGTTCACATGGTTTGCATTTAGTAATGCGTTGGTGTGTATGTGAGCAATCCTTCTGCACATACTGGCCTGTTGTGTGGAAGGATTTAGAATTTGTTGAATGTTTTCCTTTTTCAACAGATTGTTTCACACAAATCAACAATTAGGCGGCAGTATAGCTCAGGAGGTAGAGCGGTCCCCTCAGAACCGGAAGGTTGCTGGTTCGATCCCCGGCTCCTCCTAGCAAAAACTGTCTAGGTGTCTTTGAGGAAGACACCCTAACTGCTCCCCTCTGTATAAATAGCTGCCCACTGCTCCTAATACTAGGATGGGTTAAATGCGGAGAACACATTTCACTGTATGCCAATAAAGAGGTCCTTGTTGTTGGTTGTTGTAATTAGTATTTCTTGAATCGGATTACATTTTTAAACTGACATTTAACAGTTCAGATATTTGGCTCTTACCAGCGGAACATGCAGGGCAACATTCCCTCCCCACCCTGTACTCATCCGAGGGGCATTTTGCTATAACAAGTAACGCATGGTTGACCATAAAGAGGGCCGTACAAGTCCTCATCCTTGACTTCTTGAAACTGAAGTATCTGGAGAGATAAAAATAAATACAGTGCAGTTAATAAATGTAATAGCTTAACTTAATTCAATATTTAAGATTTTTAAAAAGAAGTACAATAGAATGCTTACTCCCCATTTCCTCCCGCAGTATGACTTCTCTAAAGCACTATACTGTACTAAAGTACTGTACACAATACGAAGAACAATAAAGTGACTGATAGGTGATAGGTTCATGTGTTGAATTGTGCAAAAAACATTAAAAAAAAACATTTTAAATTGGCCAGTAGTGCCGCAGCATCATGAATACAGAGCAGGGCGGTGACCGTCCATCAGGTGGGATGTGGTGGAGATCGCTTTGTTTTAAGGGGGGGGTGCTTCACTTCGACGAAACACGTGACGAGTGAAAAACGGAACATCTCGAATGTCGGAACATGTCGGATGTGGGGCCACTTGGAACTTTTCTTTTCATAAGAACCCTGCTAAATGAAGCTTGTAACGAGGCTCGTTTCAGAGTGTAGGGTTAGGGGCTGGGAGGCTGCAGCAGCTTTTACACACATCTGAAATCCCAAATATCTCCAAATTATAGAACCGTTGTTTGTTTTGTTCTTTTTAAACTAACCCTCCTCATTAGCGACCGGCGCGTCTCCACGCGGCTGGAAAGTTTTGCGTGACGACACTAGAGCGGGGATAGGGGCAGGGCTGAGGGCTGGGAAGTTTTGCGTGACGACACTAGAGCGGGGATAGGGGCAGGGCTGAGGGCTGGGAAGTTTTGCGTGACGACACTAGAGCGGGGATAGGGGCAGGGCTGATGTGAAGATGAGCAGAATACAACTAAGATAGGCGACAAAACGGCTTTAATGCAACAACAAAACAACGGTCATAACAATGGATAATCTGATAACGGAATAGAAGTGTCATACACAGTGGCTTGTGCTATCGAACAAACCTAACGGAGTTTAAATGGAGTGAGATTTGAGGGAGACTCGTTCTGTTTTAATTAAAATAAGGCATACTATCATAAAGTAAATCACGTCAAAGAAACACCAACAATAAATGACTTACGAGTTGTCTGGAACGCTGAATGAAAATGAATGATGCAAGATAGACGCTCACAAACCTGTTAAGAACCGCCCACAAACACTGATATCCTATCCCTAACCAAGTGTTTCTGGATCTCAATGAACCTCCCAACCCGACCAGCAGGGGGCAGCGTTTCCTCGTCACGAGATGACGAGGGGGACGCGGCCAGTTTCCTCTCTCCTCCCTCCTCTCCATCACCACCACCACCCTGCCTCTTTCGGACGCGCCCGCCTCGCCATGCACCTGCTTTATGTTTTATCTTTCGACTCCTCAAGTGACCAAGTCTTTGAGCCAAGCATGTCCCATTAGAGCATCGAGGAAGACGGTTGTGGCTGATCTTCATCCCCGATGTGGTCCAGGTGACGATGCGCTGAACGGTACAGAGAGACAGTGAGACAGCATCTTTCGCCTCCTCTCGGTGACACATCATTATCTGTGAGAGCACAACAGGTACGCGGCGATGCAACGTTATCATTTATTATGTAGACTTTATTACCCGTTTAATAATGATGTTTACTGTAGGCCAGTGTTTTGGGGTTTTTAGGTTAAATGCGAAAGGCACGCCTTTCCATGTGGCTATTCGACGCATGGCCTTCGTATCATTCAGGTTATTATGGGTTTAGTCTTTAAACAAGAGTCCTTATCGTGTCGTCTCATGCTGCGGCTCACGCTGTAGCGTTATGGGGGGATCTGAAGTGCGTCACTTTTACTTTCTCTGCATGTCCGCCACAAGTCTGTCTCCTGTCCTTACACCGGAAGTTGTGTCGGCTTCAGTTCCGTCCTCCCATTGATCTGAAGAGGACGGGGATGTTAATGACCCGACAGCTGATTTTGTTAATTAAAAAACGGACACATGACGAGGAGTGATGAGTGATGGGTGATGAGTGATTGGCTTCGTTTCAGAGCATCACACACTCCTTTGGGAATATGTTGGTGCACATTCACACACACTTCACACACACATCCTCAAGGTGCACATTCACACACACATCCTCAAGGTGCACATATCACCCATTCCCGGGATGAGTGATTGGAATGCCTGCCGGTATTGAACCACGCCTCGTGTTTTAGACATGGTCTCCTTTAGTGTGAAGACATGTGGGGTCAATGATGCCCGCGTGTTCCAAAACATAAGTGGTTAGTAGTAAGTAAAGTATATTAGTATATTAAACAGGTGACCTCATTTCTCCCCCCCCAGTGAAAATAATGGCGGACAAGAGTGACCTGAAAGCAGAGCTGGAGAGGAAGAAGCAGCGTCTGGCCCAGATCAGAGAGGAGAAGAAGAGGAAAGAGGAGGAGAGGAAGAATAAGGAGGTGAGGAGGAAAGGAAGTGAACACCCACGCATACAAGCTCACTTGTAACCTCACGTGTCACGTGTAACCTCCTGTGTGTGTGTGTGTGTGTGTGTCTGTGTTTGTGTGTGTGTGTGTGTTTGTGTGTGTCTGTGTGTGTTTGTGTGTGTGTGTGTGTCTGTGTGTTTGTGTGTGTCTGTGTGTGTGTGTGTGTGTCTGTGTGTGTGTCTGTGTCTGTGTGTGTGTTTGTGTCTGTTTGTGTGTGTGTGTGTGTGTGTTTGTGTGTTTGTGTGTGTCTGTGTGTGTGTGTGTGTGTGTGTGTTTGTCTGTGTGTGTGTGTGTGTGTGTGTGTGTGTGTGTGTGTGTGTGTGTGTGTGTGTGTGTGTGTGTGTGTGTGTTCTTACTCTTGTCAGGCTGCGGCACAACTTCGGGTGAGCGTTCATTTTACACACGCATGCACATAGATGAGCTTATTCTGTAGTGTGTGTCCTGTCAGTGTGTGTGTGTGTGTGTGTGTTTGTGTGTGTCCATGGGAGTCCCTTTCACACTATCTCTGTGTCTATTCCCATAAATGTTCCGGAACATATCTTCACGTGAAGTAAATGGGAACAGTGATCAGTTCTGTCCAATCTCCTACTTCACGACCCTGTGAGGAGCGAGTGAACCAATCACAAGACTCCACTGATGGAGCGTTTTGATCTCAAGGCGTGGTTGCTATGGTGATTCCATAACAATATCAATAGAACTCATTTTGTTTGCAAACAAGCTCCTTTTTTTAAAGAATGGCTGGAAACTGGACACGTTGAGAAATAAGGGAGCTCCTCTCAGTCGGTGCAGAAGGTGAATTTGATAGGCAGCTGTCTGGTGCAGTTTGAGAGGCTGTTTGAGAGGCAATACTGCCCTCTAGTGGACGATGCGCTGTGTGTGAAATCACTTGCGGTTCCTGAAAGGTTATCCCAGTAATTCATGTGTGAAAGAGGCGTGTGTGTGTGCGAGTGTGTGTGTGTGTGTGTGTGGATGTGCGAGTGTGTGTGTGTGTGTGTGTGTGTGTGTGTGTGTGTGTATGTGTGTGTATGTGTGTGTGTTCAGAGAGAAGCTGACAGTGTGTGTGTGTTGTACTGTACAGTCAGAGCAGAAGGCGGAGGTTGCCCCGGAGATCTCAGACCTGGACCGGAAGCGCAGGGAGACAGAGGCCCTCCTCCAGAGCATCGGCATCTCACCTGAGCCTCCGCTAGGTAACCACGACACCCCCACCATACAGGCCCCGCCCCCCTCCCCTAAGCCCCCGCTAGGTAACCACGACACCCCCACCATACAGGCCCCGCCCCCCTCCCCTAAGCCCCCGCTAGGTAACCACGACACCCCCACCATACAGGCCCCGCCCCCGTCCCCTAAGCCCCCGCTAGGTAACCACGACACCCCCACCATACAGGCCCCGCCCCCGTCCCCTAAGCCCCCGCTAGGTAACCACGACACCCCCACCATACAGGCCCCGCCCCCCTCCCCTACCTGCTCCATGGGTACAAACCAACACCATTATAATACTATTGTTATATACCATTATTAGTGCATATTAGATTAGATTAGATTCTAATGTGTTGTCATTTCACAGCACAAGTTCAGTACAGAGAAAGGAATTAGTCATCTAAACCAGAGTGTAAATGTTACAGTAAAGTTCATGGTCATATATAATGAACTGTGGTTAAATAGGATGTAAAAACGGTCTATTTTGTATTAAAACAGGTATAAAATAACTTGTCGGTATGAAATATGTGCATATTAATAGGTATATATATATATATATACACAGGTAAGTATACAAGTATTCAATAGGTAGTGATCAGGGGTATGCAGTTATATCAACAAGATAAATATATATAAATGTATATACATCAGATTGTGAACAGTACAAGGCAGTTGAAGACATATCATCATATATCATTTATAACCGTTATAAGTGTGTAAAATACCACAACATGTGTGGTAAATGTCTCTGTGGAACCGTTGTTGTGTATATGAATGTGATATTTAGTCTATTTAGTCTATTTAGTCACTGTTTGTCATTTACCTGTGTGTGTGTGTGTGTGACTTTAGTTTCACCAATAAAATAAAGATAGCTTTTAGGATTTTTATATTCTCCACAACTAACCCCATGTTTGAGGATAGGGTTTAGGACTCTCTCACACCCGCAGTGGAGAAGCTGTAAGACGTCCACGATGTGCGATGCCTATAAGCTAATATTTATATTATATCTAGTGTTTGTATGCATAAGTGACCTACCAATATTATTTACTTCATTAGGTGTTATTATTAATACATTTAATATAAAACACCCATGCAAATGACTGAAAGTGATTGTTTAGTCGCTAATAATATATTGAAGCTATGTTTGCATGCTAAAAAAAAGTAATAAGTAATAAAGTAATAAAAGTACAAAAATAAATTTAAAAATCATCAGCATTTTTTAAATAATTTCTATGTTAATGATTTCACTTCTCATTCCAAACGCATAATTTAACCCTGTTTTTATTTAGCTTTTGTCAGTGATGGACAATTAATGGTTTAAGTGAATGCTTTTGCTGCTCCCCTCCGAACTCATTTAGCTTATCAGTCATTAGTTGTGATTTTGATAACCAGCAGGGGGTGACGTCACTTGTTTTTGCCACTTTGCTAAACTAACCGACAGAATCAGGATCTTCTTTTGCCTCCAATTCCCAGGATCCCCGGCACTCCCAGCAGCCAGTGGGAAAAGGCTCAGCAGCGCCCTCTAGTGGGCCAACATTGAAACAACTCTTAAACTAAACATTAGGTCACACTGATGTACCAGATGCCGTTATAATATTAGCATTTTAAAAAATACTTTTGAAAGAACCGTACAGAGCATAAAAAGTCATAATCAAATCAAAAAAACAACCTAGAAAAAAAAGGATTTGATGCTCTTTCCTCTTCTTTCATTTGTTTTTAAAACTATTTTTCATTTGTTTCCCCCCCCATCCACCATTTCGCTTCGTTAAAACATCTCTCCTTTCTTTGTTTTGCGTTATTTTAATGGCGCCCCGCCACTGCTTGGGCCGACCAGTCCACCCGCTGCAGCCTTTAATGTTAGAAACATGTTATTTTCATTATTTAGTCCCGACCCCCGCGTCCCCCTCCAAGTCTCTGAGCAGCGAGGCCGGCAGCCAGGACTCCACCGACGGCGTCGCCGGGAGGTGAGCCCTTCCTCCTCTTTCAACTACTTATTCAATCGCATATAACTAGTTATTAAATAATAACCAACTATGTTTATTATTTGAACAAACGTTTTATTGAATAATGTAGTACAGTCTAGTTATTATTTTATTTTATTTTATTTCTTATTTTTTATTTTAAGTTTGAATAATAATGATGTACACTTTAATTATTATTTTAAACGGTTTTAAAATGCACACGGAATATCAGTTTCAACTCTAAAAATAAAGCCTCAAAATGTAGTGTTAGTTTTCTATGTATCACATACATTTGTTAGTTATATGGGATTCTAAAGTTAGTTGGTTTCTGCTGGAAGTCGTCTTAAAGTAGTTGGCAGATATCCTGGTGTTCCAGAGTATGTCATCAGTCACGATCATCTCTGATCATGTCTGAGTCCTCGCTCACTAAGCGGTCCTCGGTTCACTTGTTTCCTGCCATCTGAAGGCTGTTGGATTACAAACCTTGTGATTTATATTACTCTATGTTTTTCTGTCTCTCTGTCGTCGGACACCACAGATATAGGTAAGGATGTAAAGAGTGTGTCAGTGTGTTAGATGTTGTGTTTTGTCTGCTGGCGGGGGGGGGGGGGGGGGGTTTGGGTTCTTTGTTTAATTGTCGCTCAATCAGATCCATCATTATGACATCTCATGTTTTCATAATCACGGTGAACCCATTGGACGAATCCCAGAATTGATGCGGTCTGGTCATAAGTAATACATATCTAAAGGCATTGGTTTGGAGCATGTGGGCCAGGATAGCCTCTAGGCTCTAGTGGGTATGGGGTTTGACTCCCTGCCAACGGGTTGTGGCTTCTAACAAATGTTCAAAGATTTTCATTGGGGGCCACATAGGGAAAAATAGAGTTAGGAGTAGTTCTACCCAGTTCTACAGTTATCTAGTTGGTGGTCCGTGAAGGTACTGCAGGAGGTCCATGAGTTCTATTATGTCTCCTAATGGAGTCGTCTAGCAGCTCCTTCTCACAACACAAGTCCCCATGTTGCTTCTAACTCCCTGATCCCAGCCCTGTTTAAAGAGAGGGGTGAGCTAACTGTATTACAGGATAAGCGAGCTGTTGTAGCCTGTGTAAACACAATTATTGGGCTTATTAACACATCCAATGGGCTACTAACTGTTAGATATTTGTATTACATTTAAGTAGGCTTATCAACACATCACAAATACCGTCATACATTTTTAACTCACCAAGGAAACAGCAGATAGGAACAGCTTTTCACTCAATGGGAGCAGTAATGCAAACCGTATTTTTACAATTTGCCAAGGGCCACTTAAAAATGGGCCGCAGATGGTCCGCGGGCCATAGTTTGGACACCCCTGGTCTACCTGTACAAGGCATCCATGAGCATGATCCCTCATCCCTCAACCTTCTCTTTAACCAAACATATCTAAGAAGTCTCTGCACTGGTGACTTAAAAGTCCAAAGTAAACACCAGGCCCATCATGGGACTCCAGTTTGGGTCAGTGAGGAGCAGAACCCCGGGCCACCGTAGACACAAGGCCCAGGACGGACCCTATGTGCTGCTATGGGTGGTTACCTACTGTGTGTTCAGTAGACCACAGGGGAGTCAGGAGAGGAGAGGTCGCTGATCAGCATCTCATCCAGGTCACCTGCTGTTGAGGTCCATGTGTGACTGAAGTGTTTCTAGTGCACACTGCCCAGGGGGTGGAATTGGGGGCAGGACACACACACACACACACACACACACACACACACACACACACACACACACACACACACACACACACACACACACACACACACACACACACACAGTACACACACACACACACACACACACACACACACACGCAGTACACACACACACACACACACACAGTACACACGCACACACACAGTACACACACACACACACACACACACACACAGTACACACACACACACACACACACACACACACACACACACACACACACACACACACACACGCAGTACACACACACACACACACACACACACACACACACACACACACACACACACACACACACACACACACACACACACAGTACACACACACACACACACACACACACACACACACACACACACACACACACACACACACAGTACACACACACACACACACACAAACAGGGAGGGACTGGTAATGTAAGATTATGGTGTCCAATCTTCTGATTTCACTCTTCCTTGTACCAATTGGATTTTACAAATTGGTGAGTTAGTTATGATGTCTGGAATGAATTTCAGAAACTCTCCAAATTCCACCCCTAGAGTTTGGCATGCTGATGCGAGCTGTGGCTCTCTCTGTGCTTGTGTGTGTGTGTTTGTGTTTGTGTGTGTGTGAGTGTGTGTGTGTTTGTGTGTGTGTGTTTGTGTGTTATATGTGTTTGTGCTACTTTGTATATGTCCCCTCTTAGGTCAGGGTGTTCTCAAAACAAGTCACAGGGGGTGAGTGACAGGTAAGACGTTTCACCTCAACCGCACCCCAGAACCCTGAGGTGGGCCAGAACAACCGGGTCCTCTCTACCGCGTTGTCAGCTGACCTTCAGCCCCCCCCCCCCCCCCTTAACACGCCTGTCTCCCCCCACCTGCAAGGCTCTGTTGTGCCCCGCCCACTCCCCCACCCCCCCCACCCCCCGGACCACCTGTCTGATTGGTGCCATTCCTTAACACACTCAAGAAACCTCTGGTGTCTTTTTTAAGATGCTTCTTCACGCCTGCATGGTTCTTCTGCTCCAGCGTCCTCCTCCTGCATGGAGGGAGGGAGGGGGGAGGGGGGGGAGGGAGGGAGGAGGGGGGAGGGAGGGAGGAGGGGAGGGGGGAGGGGAGGGAGGGGGGGAAGGAGGGAGGGAGGGAGGGAGGGGGGAGGGGGCAGGTCTGACAGCACCAACCACCTCCCTAAAGTACCAGTGGCGTTTCTGTAAAAAAAACTAAAAACTGAAGCAAACACAGACTGTTCTGTGAGGGTGGAGAAGTGCTTTGGGCACCGTGTGACACAGGAGTCGTAGTGGGCGTGTCGACTGCTTCTAAGAGCTGTCACCCCGTCTAGAGGGGCAGCAGGACCCCCCCCCCCCTTCTAAGAGCTGTCACCCCGTCTAGAGGGGCAGCAGGACCCCCCCCCCCCCCCCCCTGTGGTCCCCTGGGCTGAGTGGACCGCCAACGTCTGGGCCCCGCTCGCTTGCCTAGACACTGTTCCCACACACACACACACACACACACACACACACACACACACACACACACACACACACACACACGTGTTTTTCTTATTTATACAATATGAAACAAATTCCAGGCGGCAGGATAGCTCAGTAGCTCAGTCTTCCGGCTTGGGAACCGGAAGGTCACATGTGACCAATAAAGAGGATTCAATCGTATCTGTTGATAATATAGGGGTCAAAGTGCTCAGTTTGACCCTGAGTGAGATGTTCCTGCATGGTGAACGTGTGCTAGGCTGAAGCTGTGCTCCTCCAGTCTGTGTATCATCCATACACAACCTCAACATCAACGTCTCATTGCTCACACATTACATCTGCTAACCATAGGAACTCATATGTCTGAGCTTTAGCTGGCTTTTTTACTTCAATAATGGTCTCATTTATGTGATCATTTCCGTTGTTGGTCATTGATGAAGTAGTCCAGTACTAAAAATATAATCCAATAGTGTCTCCTCTGATTAAACAGCCTCATCTACACTACAGTATTAAACACTAAGTGTCTTTTTTTGCATGCGTTGGACGCTGGGTGTCAGTTGCTAAGGTGTGCCGCCTGTAAAAGTAACCTGAGTAACCCTGTCCTTCACATCCTCTCCCTCTCTGTTGGCGCCTCCTGCTGGCGACACCAGGACACTGCAGTGGGACACCGACCCCTCCGTGCTGCAGCTGCAGTCGGACTCTGAACTGGGGTGAGTCTCTGCTCTCTCTCCACGTCTTCCAAGGAAAACAAACCGCGTAGCGCCTGGTTACCGTCAGTAGGTGGCGACGTCGCTCTCAGAACAGGGAGGACGGTGTCCTCGTCCAGAGGGCGAAGGACGGTGTCCTCGTCCAGAGGGCGATGGACGGTGTCCTCGTCCAGAGGGCGATGGACGGTGTCCTCGTCCAGAGGGCGAATGACGGTGTCCTCGTCCAGAGGGCGATGGACGGTGTCCTCGTCCAGAGGGCGATGGACGGTGTCCTCGTCCAGAGGGCGATGGACGGTGTCCTCGTCCAGAGGGCGAAGGACGGTGTCCTCGTCCAGAGGGCGATGGACGGTGTCCTCGTCCAGAGGGCGAAGGACGGTGTCCTCGTCCAGAGGGCGATGGACGGTGTCCTCGTCCAGAGGGCGATGGACGGTGTCCTCGTCCAGAGGGCGATGGACGGATGTTAATTTTGAAAAGAGTTCGAGCCGGTGAAACTCTCTGAAGCCAATAAAGTGGCGGCTTTGATATCCCAGTGACGACATCGCAGCTCATAAGTCATCCTGCGCAAAAGTAAAACCCGGTTCGATCCCCGATGTCCACAACCTGTCAGTCGGCCGATGCTTAACGACATGACTCGATTTCACTTAATTACGT
>CM051007.1:4985633-4988133 GCA_027704905.1 Muraenolepis orangiensis
CGATTCAAACCCACGCGACCACACAGGAGGACGCTTTGAACCCCGACTCAAACCCGGAGCGAGTTTGAGAAAATAAATATCTGTCTTTTTTTCATGCTATTCTGAGGGAGTCAGAGATGATTGCAATCTCCCACGTGACCACCGGTAACAGGACGCACAACCCCCGCTGGTACACTCACCTGATGCATTCACCCACACACACGCGCACACACACACACACGCACACGCACACACGCACACGCATACACAAACACACACACGCATACACAAACACACACACACACACACACACACTATCTACAAGCCCGGAGTCTCACGATTACAAAATAATATTAGCATATATTTTCCGTTTGATAAACGTTGGAGGCGCTGCAGCGTTATTCTGTTTCCATTCCACCGCGACGTCCGCCTGCTTCAAGTTGAACCGGACTTTTAAACACAAGCAGCCTGTCAACCCCACCCACCCAAACACACGCACAGTCACACACACACACACACACACACACACACACACACACCCACCCAAACACACGCACAGTCACACACACACACACACACACACACACACACACACACACGCACACACGCACACGCATATACACATACGCGCACATACACAGATACACACACACACACACACACACACACACACACACACACACACACACATACACACGCACACACGCACACGCATATACACATACGCGCACATACACAGATACACACACACACACACACACACACACGCACACACCACACGCATATACACACGCACACCACGCACACACGCATATACACATACGCGCACATACACAGATACACCCACACACATATAGATATATATATATAGATTTAGATGTGTACGATTGTTAAAACAAAAAAACTAAACTAAAATTGAATAAAATGCTAAATAAGCCCATTGTTCCATGTGCCACCAGCAGGGGGCACTCTTGGCACACAGACTTGGGGAGTCACCCAAGCTCCTCCCCCTCCATCCACTCCCTGCCCTCAGCCCCAGTGGCCGATTCTTATTAGAAGTGAGTACCGAATTAAAGTCAGATTGTGGTAATTCAAGATAACAATTTTGCAATTAATCTCAATAATGCTTTTCTTAAGTTGAGATCATGAGCCCTAATTTGAAAAGGACTCGATTTAGCAAGGCTTGAGTCATACATTCATAAATGTGAGGTTGTAGTGTTTTTAATGTTTTTATTGTCTATTTTATTATAGTGTTTAACAATCAGTTGATTCCTGTTGAATGGAGCAGCCGTCTATTCTGTACGCAGTTTGTCGGGGGGGGGGGGGGGCAGTTTGGCTTTACACGGCCATCATTAACATATAATGAAACACCAACTTGGCTTCCAAGTGGGCATCATACACACACACACACGCACACACACACGCACATACACACACATACACACACACACGCACATACACACCACACACACTACACACGCACACACACACACACACACTCACCGCATATCCATGCAGTGAGTCACGTCTTCCTGCATGACGGACACAAACGCTTCCACAGAATGTGTTAGAAACATGATTCTACCATTCTGTTACTTCTCTCTCTCTCTTTCCCTGTCTGTGTGTATCTCTCTCTCTCTCTTTCCCTGTCTGTGTGTATCTCTCTCTCTCTTTCCCTGTCTGTGTGTATCTCTCTCTCTTTCCCTGTCTGTGTGTATCTCTCTCTCTCTTTCCCTGTCTGTGTGTATCTCTCTCTCTCTTTCCCTGTCTGTGTGTATCTCTCTCTCTTTCCCTGTCTGTGTGTATCTCTCTCTCTCTTTCCCTGTCTGTGTGTATCTCTCTCTCTCTCTTTCCCTGTCTGTGTGTATCTCTCTCTCTCTTTCCCTGTCTGTGTGTATCTCTCTCTCTCTCTTTCCCTGTCTGTGTGTATCTCTCTCTCTCTTTCCCTGTCTGTGTGTATCTCTCTCTCTCTTTCCCTGTCTGTGTGTATCTCTCTCTCTCTTTCCCTGTCTGTGTGTATCTCTCTCTCTCTTTCCCTGTCTGTGTGTATCTCTCTCTCTCTTTCCCTGTCTGTGTGTATCTCTCTCTCTCTTCCCTGTCTGTGTGTATCTCTCTCTCTCTCTTTCCCTGTCTGTGTGTATCTCTCTCTCTCTTTCCTGTCTGTGTATCTCTCTCTCTTTCCCTGTCTGTGTGTATCTCTCTCTCTCTTTCCCTGTCTGTGTGTATCTCTCTCTCTCTTTCCCTGTCTGTGTGTATCTCTCTCTCTCTTCCCTGTCTGTGTGTATCTCTCTCTCTTCCCTCTGTTCTCTCTCTCTCTCTTCCTGTCTGTGTATCTCTCTCTCTCTCCCTGTCTGTGTGTATCTCTCTCTCTCTTTCCCTGTCTGTGTGTATCTCTCTCTCTCTCTGTCTGTGTATCTCTCTCTCTTCCCTGTCTGTGTGTATCTCTCTCTCTCTTTCCCTGTCTGTGTGTATCTCTCTCTCTCTTTCCCTGTCTGTGTGTATCTCTCTCTCTCTTCTCTGT
>CM051007.1:5000660-5070660 GCA_027704905.1 Muraenolepis orangiensis
AGGCACTGTCTATATTGCTGCTATCAGGTCTCTCTCTAGCAGAGAAGAGGTGCCTAACCTCCATGAGAGGTTCTCCTGGATAAATAAAGGTTAAAAATAATAAGTTCAAATATATATACTTAGTCCTTCAGCAGATGCCTTTTTAAGCGACTCGACTGAGGTCATTTGTACCGGTGTAATGGTCCAGGTTTAATTGAGATTTAACGAGACGTAATTAAGTGAAATCGAGTCATGTCGTTAAGCATCGGCCGACTGACAGGTTGTGGACATCGGGGATCGAACCGGGTTTTACTTTTGCGCAGGATGACTTATGAGCTGCGATGTCGTCACTGGGATATCAAGCCGCCACTTTATTGGCTTCAGAGAGTTTCACCGGCTCGAACTCTTTTCAAAATTAACATCCGTCCATCGCCCTCTGGACGAGGACACCGTCCATCGCCCTCTGGACGAGGACACCGTCCATCGCCCTCTGGACGAGGACACCGTCCATCGCCCTCTGGACGAGGACACCGTCCTTCGCCCTCTGGACGAGGACAACCGTCCATCGCCCTCTGGACGAGGACACCGTCCTTCGCCCTCTGGACGAGGACACCGTCCATCGCCCTCTGGACGAGGACACCGTCCATCGCCCTCTGGACGAGGACACCGTCATTCGCCCTCTGGACGAGGACACCGTCCATCGCCCTCTGGACGAGGACACCGTCCATCGCCCTCTGGACGAGGACACCGTCCTTCGCCCTCTGGACGAGGACACCGTCCTCCCTGTTCTGAGAGCGACGTCGCCACCTACTGACGGTAACCAGGCGCTACGCGGTTTGTTTTCCTTGGAAGACGTGGAGAGAGAGCAGAGACTCACCCCAGTTCAGAGTCCGACTGCAGCTGCAGCACGGAGGGGTCGGTTGTCCCACTGCAGTGTCCTGGTGTCGCCAGCAGGAGGCGCCAACAGAGAGGGAGAGGATGTGAAGGACAGGGTTACTCAGGTTACTTTTACAGGCGGCACACCTTAGCAACTGACACCCAGCGTCCAACGCATGCAAAAAAAGACACTTAGTGTTTAATACTGTAGTGTAGATGAGGCTGTTTAATCAGAGGAGACACTATTGGATTATATTTTTAGTACTGGACTACTTCATCAATGACCAACAACGGAAATGATCACATAAATGAGACCATTATTGAAGTAAAAAAGCCAGCTAAAGCTCAGACATATGAGTTCCTATGGTTAGCAGATGTAATGTGTGAGCAATGAGACGTTGATGTTGAGGTTGTGTATGGATGATACACAGACTGGAGGAGCACAGCTTCAGCCTAGCACACGTTCACCATGCAGGAACATCTCACTCAGGGTCAAACTGAGCACTTTGACCCCTATATTATCAACAGATACGATTGAATCCTCTTTATTGGTCACATGTGACCTTCCGGTTCCCAAGCCGGAAGACTGAGCTACTGAGCTATCCTGCCGCCTGGAATTTGTTTCATATTGTATAAATAAGAAAAACACGTGTGTGTGTGTGTGTGTGTGTGTGTGTGTGTGTGTGTGTGTGTGTGTGTGTGTGTGTGTGGGAACAGTGTCTAGGCAAGCGAGCGGGGCCCAGACGTTGGCGGTCCACTCAGCCCAGGGGACCACAGGGGGGGGGGGGGGGGTCCTGCTGCCCCTCTAGACGGGGTGACAGCTCTTAGAAGGGGGGGGGGGGTCCTGCTGCCCCTCTAGACGGGGTGACAGCTCTTAGAAGCAGTCGACACGCCCACTACGACTCCTGTGTCACACGGTGCCCAAAGCACTTCTCCACCCTCACAGAACAGTCTGTGTTTGCTTCAGTTTTTAGTTTTTTTTACAGAAACGCCACTGGTACTTTAGGGAGGTGGTTGGTGCTGTCAGACCTGCCCCCCTCCCCCCCTCCCTCCCTCCCTCCTTCCCCCCTCCCTCCCTCCCCCCTCCCTCCTTCCCCCCCTCCCTCCCTCCCTCCCCCCTCCCCCCTCCCTCCCTCCATGCAGGAGGAGGACGCTGGAGCAGAAGAACCATGCAGGCGTGAAGAAGCATCTTAAAAAAGACACCAGAGGTTTCTTGAGTGTGTTAAGGAATGGCACCAATCAGACAGGTGGTCCGGGGGGTGGGGGGGGGTGGGGGAGTGGGCGGGGCACAACAGAGCCTTGCAGGTGGGGGGAGACAGGCGTGTTAAGGGGGGGGGGGGGGGGCTGAAGGTCAGCTGACAACGCGGTAGAGAGGACCCGGTTGTTCTGGCCCACCTCAGGGTTCTGGGGTGCGGTTGAGGTGAAACGTCTTACCTGTCACTCACCCCCTGTGACTTGTTTTGAGAACACCCTGACCTAAGAGGGGACATATACAAAGTAGCACAAACACATATAACACACAAACACACACACACACAAACACACACACACTCACACACACACAAACACAAACACACACACAAGCACAGAGAGAGCCACAGCTCGCATCAGCATGCCAAACTCTAGGGGTGGAATTTGGAGTTTCTGAAATTCATTCCAGACATCATAACTAACTCACCAATTTGTAAAATCCAATTGGTACAAGGAAGAGTGAAATCAGAAGATTGGACACCATAATCTTACATTACCAGTCCCTCCCTGTTTGTGTGTGTGTGTGTGTGTGTACTGTGTGTGTGTGTGTGTGTGTGTGTGTGTGTGTGTGTGTGTGTGTGTGTGTGTGTGTACTGTGTGTGTGTGTGTGTGTGTGTGTGTGTGTGTGTGTGTGTGTGTGTGTGTGTGTGTGTGTGTGTGTGTGTGTGTGTACTGCGTGTGTGTGTGTGTGTGTGTGTGTGTGTGTGTGTGTGTGTGTGTGTGTGTGTGTGTGTGTTACTGTGTGTGTGTGTGTGTGTGTGTGTGTGTACTGTGTGTGTGCGTGTGTACTGTGTGTGTGTGTGTGTGTGTGTACTGCGTGTGTGTGTGTGTGTGTGGTGTGTGTGTGTGTGTGTACTGTGTGTGTGTGTGTGTGTGTGTGTGTGTGTGTGTGTGTGTGTGTGTGTGGTGTGTGTGTGTGTGTGTGGTGTGTGTGTGTGTGTGTGTGTGTGTGTGTCCTGCCCCCAATTCCACCCCCTGGGCAGTGTGCACTAGAAACACTTCAGTCACACATGGACCTCAACAGCAGGTGACCTGGATGAGATGCTGATCAGCGACCTCTCCTCTCCTGACTCCCCTGTGGTCTACTGAACACACAGTAGGTAACCACCCATAGCAGCACATAGGGTCCGTCCTGGGCCTTGTGTCTACGGTGGCCCGGGGTTCTGCTCCTCACTGACCCAAACTGGAGTCCCATGATGGGCCTGGTGTTTACTTTGGACTTTTAAGTCACCAGTGCAGAGACTTCTTAGATATGTTTGGTTAAAGAGAAGGTTGAGGGATGAGGGATCATGCTCATGGATGCCTTGTACAGGTAGACCAGGGTGTCCAAACTATGGCCCGCGGACCATCTGCGGCCCATTTTTAAGTGGCCCTTGGCAAATTGTAAAAATACGGTTGCATTACTGCTCCCATTGAGTGAAAAGCTGTTCCTATCTGCTGTTTCCTTGGTGAGTTAAAAATGTATGACGGTATTTGTGATGTGTTGATAAGCCTACTTAAATGTAATACAAATATCTAACAGTTAGTAGCCCATTGGATGTGTTAATAAGCCCAATAATTGTGTTTACACAGGCTACAACAGCTCGCTTATCCTGTAATACAGTTAGCTCACCCCTCTCTTTAAACAGGGCTGGGATCAGGGAGTTAGAAGCAACATGGGGACTTGTGTTGTGAGAAGGAGCTGCTAGACGACTCCATTAGGAGACATAATAGAACTCATGGACCTCCTGCAGTACCTTCACGGACCACCAACTAGATAACTGTAGAACTGGGTAGAACTACTCCTAACTCTATTTTTCCCTATGTGGCCCCCAATGAAAATCTTTGAACATTTGTTAGAAGCCACAACCCGTTGGCAGGGAGTCAAACCCCATACCCACTAGAGCCTAGAGGCTATCCTGGCCCACATGCTCCAAACCAATGCCTTTAGATATGTATTACTTATGACCAGACCGCATCAATTCTGGGATTCGTCCAATGGGTTCACCGTGATTATGAAAACATGAGATGTCATAATGATGGATCTGATTGAGCGACAATTAAACAAAGAACCCAAACCCCCCCCCCCCCCCCCCCCCGCCAGCAGACAAAACACAACATCTAACACACTGACACACTCTTTACATCCTTACCTATATCTGTGGTGTCCGACGACAGAGAGACAGAAAAACATAGAGTAATATAAATCACAAGGTTTGTAATCCAACAGCCTTCAGATGGCAGGAAACAAGTGAACCGAGGACCGCTTAGTGAGCGAGGACTCAGACATGATCAGAGATGATCGTGACTGATGACATACTCTGGAACACCAGGATATCTGCCAACTACTTTAAGACGACTTCCAGCAGAAACCAACTAACTTTAGAATCCCATATAACTAACAAATGTATGTGATACATAGAAAACTAACACTACATTTTGAGGCTTTATTTTTAGAGTTGAAACTGATATTCCGTGTGCATTTTAAAACCGTTTAAAATAATAATTAAAGTGTACATCATTATTATTCAAACTTAAAATAAAAAATAAGAAATAAAATAAAATAAAATAATAACTAGACTGTACTACATTATTCAATAAAACGTTTGTTCAAATAATAAACATAGTTGGTTATTATTTAATAACTAGTTATATGCGATTGAATAAGTAGTTGAAAGAGGAGGAAGGGCTCACCTCCCGGCGACGCCGTCGGTGGAGTCCTGGCTGCCGGCCTCGCTGCTCAGAGACTTGGAGGGGGACGCGGGGGTCGGGACTAAATAATGAAAATAACATGTTTCTAACATTAAAGGCTGCAGCGGGTGGACTGGTCGGCCCAAGCAGTGGCGGGGCGCCATTAAAATAACGCAAAACAAAGAAAGGAGAGATGTTTTAACGAAGCGAAATGGTGGATGGGGGGGAAACAAATGAAAAATAGTTTTAAAAACAAATGAAAGAAGAGGAAAGAGCATCAAATCCTTTTTTTTCTAGGTTGTTTTTTTGATTTGATTATGACTTTTTATGCTCTGTACGGTTCTTTCAAAAGTATTTTTTAAAATGCTAATATTATAACGGCATCTGGTACATCAGTGTGACCTAATGTTTAGTTTAAGAGTTGTTTCAATGTTGGCCCACTAGAGGGCGCTGCTGAGCCTTTTCCCACTGGCTGCTGGGAGTGCCGGGGATCCTGGAATTGGAGGCAAAAGAAGATCCTGATTCTGTCGGTTAGTTTAGCAAAGTGGCAAAAACAAGTGACGTCACCCCCTGCTGGTTATCAAAATCACAACTAATGACTGATAAGCTAAATGAGTTCGGAGGGGAGCAGCAAAAGCATTCACTTAAACCATTAATTGTCCATCACTGACAAAAGCTAAATAAAAACAGGGTTAAATTATGCGTTTGGAATGAGAAGTGAAATCATTAACATAGAAATTATTTAAAAAATGCTGATGATTTTTAAATTTATTTTTGTACTTTTATTACTTTATTACTTATTACTTTTTTTTAGCATGCAAACATAGCTTCAATATATTATTAGCGACTAAACAATCACTTTCAGTCATTTGCATGGGTGTTTTATATTAAATGTATTAATAATAACACCTAATGAAGTAAATAATATTGGTAGGTCACTTATGCATACAAACACTAGATATAATATAAATATTAGCTTATAGGCATCGCACATCGTGGACGTCTTACAGCTTCTCCACTGCGGGTGTGAGAGAGTCCTAAACCCTATCCTCAAACATGGGGTTAGTTGTGGAGAATATAAAAATCCTAAAAGCTATCTTTATTTTATTGGTGAAACTAAAGTCACACACACACACACACAGGTAAATGACAAACAGTGACTAAATAGACTAAATAGACTAAATATCACATTCATATACACAACAACGGTTCCACAGAGACATTTACCACACATGTTGTGGTATTTTACACACTTATAACGGTTATAAATGATATATGATGATATGTCTTCAACTGCCTTGTACTGTTCACAATCTGATGTATATACATTTATATATATTTATCTTGTTGATATAACTGCATACCCCTGATCACTACCTATTGAATACTTGTATACTTACCTGTGTATATATATATATATACCTATTAATATGCACATATTTCATACCGACAAGTTATTTTATACCTGTTTTAATACAAAATAGACCGTTTTTACATCCTATTTAACCACAGTTCATTATATATGACCATGAACTTTACTGTAACATTTACACTCTGGTTTAGATGACTAATTCCTTTCTCTGTACTGAACTTGTGCTGTGAAATGACAACACATTAGAATCTAATCTAATCTAATATGCACTAATAATGGTATATAACAATAGTATTATAATGGTGTTGGTTTGTACCCATGGAGCAGGTAGGGGAGGGGGGCGGGGCCTGTATGGTGGGGGTGTCGTGGTTACCTAGCGGGGGCTTAGGGGACGGGGGCGGGGCCTGTATGGTGGGGGTGTCGTGGTTACCTAGCGGGGGCTTAGGGGACGGGGGCGGGGCCTGTATGGTGGGGGTGTCGTGGTTACCTAGCGGGGGCTTAGGGGAGGGGGGCGGGGCCTGTATGGTGGGGGTGTCGTGGTTACCTAGCGGGGGCTTAGGGGAGGGGGGCGGGGCCTGTATGGTGGGGGTGTCGTGGTTACCTAGCGGAGGCTCAGGTGAGATGCCGATGCTCTGGAGGAGGGCCTCTGTCTCCCTGCGCTTCCGGTCCAGGTCTGAGATCTCCGGGGCAACCTCCGCCTTCTGCTCTGACTGTACAGTACAACACACACACACTGTCAGCTTCTCTCTGAACACACACACATACACACACATACACACACACACACACACACACACACACACACACACACTCGCACATCCACACACACACACACACACACTCGCACACACACACGCCTCTTTCACACATGAATTACTGGGATAACCTTTCAGGAACCGCAAGTGATTTCACACACAGCGCATCGTCCACTAGAGGGCAGTATTGCCTCTCAAACAGCCTCTCAAACTGCACCAGACAGCTGCCTATCAAATTCACCTTCTGCACCGACTGAGAGGAGCTCCCTTATTTCTCAACGTGTCCAGTTTCCAGCCATTCTTTAAAAAAAGGAGCTTGTTTGCAAACAAAATGAGTTCTATTGATATTGTTATGGAATCACCATAGCAACCACGCCTTGAGATCAAAACGCTCCATCAGTGGAGTCTTGTGATTGGTTCACTCGCTCCTCACAGGGTCGTGAAGTAGGAGATTGGACAGAACTGATCACTGTTCCCATTTACTTCACGTGAAGATATGTTCCGGAACATTTATGGGAATAGACACAGAGATAGTGTGAAAGGGACTCCCATGGACACACACAAACACACACACACACACACACACTGACAGGACACACACTACAGAATAAGCTCATCTATGTGCATGCGTGTGTAAAATGAACGCTCACCCGAAGTTGTGCCGCAGCCTGACAAGAGTAAGAACACACACACACACACACACACACACACACACACACACACACACACACACACACACACACACACACACACAGACAAACACACACACACACACACACACACAGACACACACAAACACACAAACACACACACACACACACACAAACAGACACAAACACACACACAGACACAGACACACACACAGACACACACACACACACACAGACACACACAAACACACAGACACACACACACACACAAACACACACAGACACACACAAACACACACACACACACAAACACAGACACACACACACACACACACACAGGAGGTTACACGTGACACGTGAGGTTACAAGTGAGCTTGTATGCGTGGGTGTTCACTTCCTTTCCTCCTCACCTCCTTATTCTTCCTCTCCTCCTCTTTCCTCTTCTTCTCCTCTCTGATCTGGGCCAGACGCTGCTTCTTCCTCTCCAGCTCTGCTTTCAGGTCACTCTTGTCCGCCATTATTTTCACTGGGGGGGGAGAAATGAGGTCACCTGTTTAATATACTAATATACTTTACTTACTACTAACCACTTATGTTTTGGAACACGCGGGCATCATTGACCCCACATGTCTTCACACTAAAGGAGACCATGTCTAAAACACGAGGCGTGGTTCAATACCGGCAGGCATTCCAATCACTCATCCCGGGAATGGGTGATATGTGCACCTTGAGGATGTGTGTGTGAATGTGCACCTTGAGGATGTGTGTGTGAAGTGTGTGTGAATGTGCACCAACATATTCCCAAAGGAGTGTGTGATGCTCTGAAACGAAGCCAATCACTCATCACCCATCACTCATCACTCCTCGTCATGTGTCCGTTTTTTAATTAACAAAATCAGCTGTCGGGTCATTAACATCCCCGTCCTCTTCAGATCAATGGGAGGACGGAACTGAAGCCGACACAACTTCCGGTGTAAGGACAGGAGACAGACTTGTGGCGGACATGCAGAGAAAGTAAAAGTGACGCACTTCAGATCCCCCCATAACGCTACAGCGTGAGCCGCAGCATGAGACGACACGATAAGGACTCTTGTTTAAAGACTAAACCCATAATAACCTGAATGATACGAAGGCCATGCGTCGAATAGCCACATGGAAAGGCGTGCCTTTCGCATTTAACCTAAAAACCCCAAAACACTGGCCTACAGTAAACATCATTATTAAACGGGTAATAAAGTCTACATAATAAATGATAACGTTGCATCGCCGCGTACCTGTTGTGCTCTCACAGATAATGATGTGTCACCGAGAGGAGGCGAAAGATGCTGTCTCACTGTCTCTCTGTACCGTTCAGCGCATCGTCACCTGGACCACATCGGGGATGAAGATCAGCCACAACCGTCTTCCTCGATGCTCTAATGGGACATGCTTGGCTCAAAGACTTGGTCACTTGAGGAGTCGAAAGATAAAACATAAAGCAGGTGCATGGCGAGGCGGGCGCGTCCGAAAGAGGCAGGGTGGTGGTGGTGATGGAGAGGAGGGAGGAGAGAGGAAACTGGCCGCGTCCCCCTCGTCATCTCGTGACGAGGAAACGCTGCCCCCTGCTGGTCGGGTTGGGAGGTTCATTGAGATCCAGAAACACTTGGTTAGGGATAGGATATCAGTGTTTGTGGGCGGTTCTTAACAGGTTTGTGAGCGTCTATCTTGCATCATTCATTTTCATTCAGCGTTCCAGACAACTCGTAAGTCATTTATTGTTGGTGTTTCTTTGACGTGATTTACTTTATGATAGTATGCCTTATTTTAATTAAAACAGAACGAGTCTCCCTCAAATCTCACTCCATTTAAACTCCGTTAGGTTTGTTCGATAGCACAAGCCACTGTGTATGACACTTCTATTCCGTTATCAGATTATCCATTGTTATGACCGTTGTTTTGTTGTTGCATTAAAGCCGTTTTGTCGCCTATCTTAGTTGTATTCTGCTCATCTTCACATCAGCCCTGCCCCTATCCCCGCTCTAGTGTCGTCACGCAAAACTTCCCAGCCCTCAGCCCTGCCCCTATCCCCGCTCTAGTGTCGTCACGCAAAACTTCCCAGCCCTCAGCCCTGCCCCTATCCCCGCTCTAGTGTCGTCACGCAAAACTTTCCAGCCGCGTGGAGACGCGCCGGTCGCTAATGAGGAGGGTTAGTTTAAAAAGAACAAAACAAACAACGGTTCTATAATTTGGAGATATTTGGGATTTCAGATGTGTGTAAAAGCTGCTGCAGCCTCCCAGCCCCTAACCCTACACTCTGAAACGAGCCTCGTTACAAGCTTCATTTAGCAGGGTTCTTATGAAAAGAAAAGTTCCAAGTGGCCCCACATCCGACATGTTCCGACATTCGAGATGTTCCGTTTTTCACTCGTCACGTGTTTCGTCGAAGTGAAGCACCCCCCCCTTAAAACAAAGCGATCTCCACCACATCCCACCTGATGGACGGTCACCGCCCTGCTCTGTATTCATGATGCTGCGGCACTACTGGCCAATTTAAAATGTTTTTTTTTAATGTTTTTTGCACAATTCAACACATGAACCTATCACCTATCAGTCACTTTATTGTTCTTCGTATTGTGTACAGTACTTTAGTACAGTATAGTGCTTTAGAGAAGTCATACTGCGGGAGGAAATGGGGAGTAAGCATTCTATTGTACTTCTTTTTAAAAATCTTAAATATTGAATTAAGTTAAGCTATTACATTTATTAACTGCACTGTATTTATTTTTATCTCTCCAGATACTTCAGTTTCAAGAAGTCAAGGATGAGGACTTGTACGGCCCTCTTTATGGTCAACCATGCGTTACTTGTTATAGCAAAATGCCCCTCGGATGAGTACAGGGTGGGGAGGGAATGTTGCCCTGCATGTTCCGCTGGTAAGAGCCAAATATCTGAACTGTTAAATGTCAGTTTAAAAATGTAATCCGATTCAAGAAATACTAATTACAACAACCAACAACAAGGACCTCTTTATTGGCATACAGTGAAATGTGTTCTCCGCATTTAACCCATCCTAGTATTAGGAGCAGTGGGCAGCTATTTATACAGAGGGGAGCAGTTAGGGTGTCTTCCTCAAAGACACCTAGACAGTTTTTGCTAGGAGGAGCCGGGGATCGAACCAGCAACCTTCCGGTTCTGAGGGGACCGCTCTACCTCCTGAGCTATACTGCCGCCTAATTGTTGATTTGTGTGAAACAATCTGTTGAAAAAGGAAAACATTCAACAAATTCTAAATCCTTCCACACAACAGGCCAGTATGTGCAGAAGGATTGCTCACATACACACCAACGCATTACTAAATGCAAACCATGTGAACCAGGAACCTTCAACGATGGCCCTAATGCACTGAAGCAGTGCTCTAACTGTACACGGTGTGACGCAGGTACGACCCCCACATCTACTGTTCACCGCAACATACTATTGGCCATGTTGCTTCAGAGAAGTTGTGTATGTTGTCTCGGGTGGTGTGTAACTGTGTATGTTGTCTCGGGTGGTGTGTAACTGTGTATGTTGTCTCGGGTGGTGTGTAACTGTGTATGTTGTCTCGGGTGGTGTGTAACTGTGGATGTTGTCTCGGGTGGTGTGTAACTGTGTATGTTGTGCTGTGTAACTGCCTTGTGGTTGACAGGTCTCGGCCTGAAGGAGAAGAAGTCGTGTACGGCAACATCCGACGCCCTGTGTGAGACCCGGGACGGATTCTTCTGTGTTGACCCCAGCGGAGGAGGATGTTTGGTAGCTCAGAACCACCGTCTGACTTGCAGTCCCGGTCTATACATCAGTCAAAGAGGTCGGTGTCTACATGTTAAATCCCAGCGTCCGCGGTGCTGTACTTTACACATCCAGCTCATTTCTCATTCAATACGTTGTCATCTACTATTATCAGGTACAGTCTGGCAGTGATGCCACCTTAGTTGTTATCTGTAACACATTCACATCCACATTTAGTAGACAGAAATTGTAACACTGAGGCAACACTCGGAGGCAATTTTAGATTTGTCCGATTGTTTTACGTACGCTATGTACTTGTGAATGTACGCACGTGTGTATCTATACACGTGTGTTTTTAATATATGTAATGTGCATCTGCATGCCTGTTATTACACAACTTGGGACTGGTGAGATATTGGTTATTGGGGGTCTTTCAGAAAGCTGTGGGGTGAAACACTGACTTTCCAATACACATCGATGTATTAATGGCAATCAATGTCTTGATTGTGGCAGGATTCAACATTCTTTGGAATATGTACGTGATAACACCTGATGGGGCCGTGATTGCAATGTAAACGTGTATCTATATATATATATACATCTATATATGTATCCGTCTCTATTTCTACAGGAACAGCCCATAAAGACACAGAGTGCCATCATTGTACTGATGGAACATTCTCAGACGGCACATCAAGGTCTTGCCAGACCCACACAAAGTAAGGGGAGTTAAGTGTGTGTGTGTGTGTTCTCTGAAGGGAGGCCCACTCTTGGACTTCTTTGAAATCCCCTGTTCTACACTATCGTGACTTACGGAACATGGGGTTGTCCTTCTCCTTTCAGATGTGCAGGACTTGATGAACTGATAAAACCAGGAAGTAATTCAACGGATTCTGAATGTGGAAAACACGGTCCAGACAAAAGACTAATACTACTCCCAATAACATCAGTATTAGTAGTATTAGGATGCCTGGCTCTGAACAAAGTGAGTGTTCCATTAACCTCTTAACATGTATCATGGTTAGGCTGAATTGTGACTGTTGTGCTGACATGTTACTGTGTTTTTACCACAGTATATACCATGGCGGATTCAGGTATGTGTTATTACTTTATATTGGACTGTGTGTGAACCTATACAGTGATACTATTAAGCGGTGAATGAAAGTGACTGTTCTCCTGACACATAACCTTGTTGTTGGTATAAAATGGATTCTTATGCGTTTATACTGGTTTGACACAGAACACAATAACACAGTATGTGAACTTAGCTGGCAGCGGTGGAGCTAATAGATGATGTACTTTATACCTAACCCAATGTTAATATTTTGGTTACAGTTGGGCTCCCAGCCACACGTGTAGTACCCGTATTCATTTGAACATCCATTGATCTTTATTTGAGTTGGACTCTGCTGAGGCAGAGCCCGACAGCAACCGAGTACAAAGACAGTTGTGGACCGATTGGTCGAGTCTATTTCATGTTCTTATAGGGGGAAAATGGAAAGATATGGGCATTTCTATATGCATTTAAAACAAATATAATAGCTATAATTAATAGAATTAATACAAAAATATATAATGGATACATGTTACCGTAATAAATGTGTTGGGTTGTCATTTGTGTTCCTCCCTGACACAGGTGCCGCCTCAAGGATAGCCACGCCCCCTCCGGAGTAAATGGACATTTATATAGCAATGGTTACTCAGAGCGCTTTACATATCAAGTCTCATTCACCCATTCATACACACATTCAACCACCAACGGCGGAGTCAGCCATGCAAGGAGACAGCCAGCAGGTTAGGGTGTCTTGCTCAAGGACGGAGTGTGTGTGGTTGGTGGCTGTAGCATTCTCTGTGGGTGTGTGTGGGTTCCCACACTCAGCTAAGCTAAGCTACATGTTTAGACAGCAGCCTCATTTGGCTAGAATCAGACTGATTACTCTGAGGTGAGGCTACACAGCTAATCGAGGCCCACAGGTTAAGAAACCACCACACACACGCGAGGAGAGCTCTAGCATGTACCATCTGTTCCGTTCACCGCTATTCAAAGTCTGCAATAAACCGGATTCTTCATCACCCTGAGTCCTTGTCTTTGGGCAGAGCCCGTCAGTAGCCATGTTACCGGCTAGTGGCAGCGTCGTCTGCTACAGTACTGTTTTAGGTCGTATCTGCATTAATGCCGAATCAAGCCCAGATGTGTGGGGACTTAAATTAGCCCAAACCTATAGCGTATGACCAATGGTTGTACATGTGTAAGGTTTTTATCAGAATAAAAAGGGGTGTAATGTAGGATTGGGGGCCGGTCAGGGGGTATAAACCTCTAGGCGTCGCTTCAGACGACGAAAGCCTGGTTAAATTTGGAATTTTACCAATAGCGGTCCGAAGAGCCCAACCAAGCAGGTTTGACGGTATTTGAACAAATGGTTTAGGAATAGGTCGGGAAAAGTGTGTTTTTCCTTAAATTCGAAATGGTGGAATTGACATTGAGGAAAGTCCCCGAGTCTTACGGGATCTTTGTAGGCCATGAAGAGCTGCATCATCCGACGCCAAAAACCAGTGGTCAACATTAGATTAGACTCTAATGTATTGTCATTTCACACAAGTACAGTACAGTGAAAATAATTGAGCATCTAACCAGAGTGCAAATGTTGCAGTAAAGTGCATGGTAATATATAATTTGCAGTTTACAGTGGCTAGAAGACACCGACTCGATTTTGACCACCAAGTGGTCATCTGGCTGTTCAGCACTACCCCTTGGGACTGGACCACCTCAATGTGTGGCTGTCCAGCAGTAGACCTGGTCTCTGACTGGGAGGTGAATGTGGAGGCTGGACAGGGAGGCTGTCTTGATGAGTGTCCATCAACTGTGGGGGTAGAGGGTGACAGACGCATTACTCATTGTGAAGTACAAAAGTTGTTTTTACAAAAAGGTTGAATTCTACCCAAATAATACTAAAATATACAGAAATGCATACCAGAAAGTAAAAACAAGGTCAAAATAATATAACAATGGGTACAGGAGGTTGAATATGAAACATAAAAGCAGACAACCAGGAACACAACCTCCAAGAAGGGAGACATGAGGGACACTATATACTAAATGGGTTAAACCAAATGACACATGAGGGGGTAGGGTTAGGTTAGGACCCAGATGCAGCACAGGAACACCAAGGACAGATAGTGATATTTATTATTAATATCACAGACAGGAGCAGGCAGAGACGTAGTCAGGGACAGGCAGGTGATCAGGAATCAGACTTGGTAACCGCTGGAATTTCTGCATAGTCAGGAACAATCTGGCCCGTGTGGTTCCTGATCATCTGCTTGTCCCTGACTACGTCTCTGCCTGCCCCTGTCTGTGATATTAACAATAAATAACACTATCTGTCCTTGGTGTCCGTGTGCTGCGTCTGGGTCCTAACCTAACCCGTGACACTTGTAGGATGTGACAGTGATGGACACTGTAATGGTTGTAGGACGTGACAGTGAAGGAAACTGTAATGGTTGTAGGATGTGACAGTGATGGACACTAATGGTTGTAGGATGTGACAGTGATGGACACTAATGGTTGTAGGATGTGACAGTGATGGACACTAATGGTTGTAGGATGTGAGTGATGGACACTAATGGTTGTAGGATGTGACAGTGATGGACACTAATGGTTGTAGGATGTGAGTGATGGACACTAATGGTTGTAGGATGTGACAGTGATGGACACTAATGGTTGTAGGATGTGAGTGATGGACACTAATGGTTGTAGGATGTGAGTGATGGACACTAATGGTTGTAGGATGTGACAGTGATGGACACTGTAATGGTTGTAGGATGTGACAGTGATGGACACTAATGGTTGTAGGATGTGAGTGATGGACACTGTAATGGTTGTAGGATGTGACAGTGATGGACACTAATGGTTGTAGGATGTGACAGTGATGGACACTAATGGTTGTAGGATGTGACAGTGATGGACACTAATGGTTGTAGGATGTGACAGTGATGGACACTGTAATGGTTGTAGGATGTGACAGTGATGGACACTGTAATGGTTGTAGGATGTGACAGTGATGGACACTGTAATGGTTGTAGGATGTGACAGTGACCAACAGCAGCCCTATAACCAAACAACAAAACAAGGGAACATCAGCATGTGTGCCTTTTTAAACGGTCATGTCAAAAAGTGGCAACATAACAGTTGAACCGCAGCCTACCCTCTTCATGCGCTTCCTCAGTCTCCTGTAACACGAGGTCACTGCCCTCCAAGGTCACTGCCCTCCAAGGTCACTGCCCTCCGGAGGCCCGCCAAGCAGCCGCTCTTCCCGTTCTCTTGAGCGCTACAGTTGCTAACCCCCACCCTATGAGGTCAGGGTTGCATCTGAACCGTGTATGGAGCTCAGCGGACGAGAAACGTCCAGCAGAGGACTCTTCGACGTATAGGGACACCGGGGAGTCCCTGGGTGAGATCAGCCACGCTTTCTTCATCCGAAGGAAGCATCGGGAACTCTTGGAAAATCCAAGTGAATTCACATAGACTAGATCCATTGCCATTTCTCAATAGATATATATAGTATAAGTGTGTTTTCTCTGAAGGTACCCTAAAGCACTTTCAAGAGGTGTTTGTCCATCGGTTGAGGACCACGAATTAGCTGCAATTGATCCAGAAGAAGTGATCCCTTTTAACCAAGCAGTTCCGATGGGCCTGGGAGTTTGCATGTTCATCAAGCTTTGTGCTCATTTAGTCACTCAGGCCCTTTCTAAATGAATCCTCCACGCCGCTGTCAGTCTGGAAGTGGCAGCATGAAAAACAGAAGATAGCATATTTTCCAACTGAATATTCAAGCTAGGGGTAGTTCTTGTAATAAGAATAAGTACAACATGATCATTTTGTTTTTCCAATCATTTGTGTGGGGAATTTGGATAAAGCAGGCTGCTTGGGACTGCTGTGTTTCTCCCGAAGATCATCATGACCCACTGACGGTCCCCCAGCACCAGTGGTGTCTCTGCTGGGGGGCTAACATTAGCTGGTCTTGCTAATCCAGAGCTGCTTGTTTGCGTGTCTTCACATGCTGAAGGCTGCTGGTTGGAAACATTAAGGTTTGACTCAGGCGGCTATTCTGTTGTTAAAGCTTAGCTTGGACGTTTTAAAAATCGCCGAATACCCATTACAGCTCAGCGTACAGAAACATAGCTAGCCAAATCGGTAAATGCGCAAAATAGAGGGAACACGTGTCTAACTTCACAAGTCAAATGTCACACGACTGACATGAATTGATTTAAAACAAAACATAATAGAATTACGATTTTTGTGTTAGAATAATTTCATTTGATTCCATCTATTTAAATATTTTGAGACACACACACACACACACACACAAGACATTTGTATTGGAACTATTTTAGACTCGATGCAGTAACATTTTTCGGGCCACTAGGGGGGGCAAAGAGCTCATAATAAAATAACCACTAAGGAAAGACTGATGAGCTCCTTCGTGTCCATCCCTGGAGGGTCGAGCAGGTGTAAATATCAGTGTTGTTTTGCCATCCTTTTACTAACTTTTACTTACATAGTCAAAGTCAAAGTCAATATTATTGTATATTCACAGAAACACAATCAACAGACTAAATTCAACATTAATTTGACATTCAGTGCAAGTATTCCTTAGCGCAGAATGTTGTTTAAATGATATTTGCAATAGCAGCGGAGATGAATAGAGAAAGTGACTGGTGCTGGATGTGGGTGTGTGTGTGTGTGTGTGTGTGTGTGTGTGTGTGGGGGGGGTTAAAGTCCAGGTCTATTTGCGACAGGGAGGAAAAGGGGGGGAAGGTAGAGAGGTGGGAGAGAAGGGAGAGAGGTCAAGAGGGCAGAGAGGTCAGAATATGAGGGAGGGAGGAGAGAGAGGTCAGGATAGGAGGGAGGGAAGAGAGAGAGGTCAGGGGGGGAGAGAGGTCAGGATAGGAGGGAGGGAAGAGAGAGGTCAGGGGGGGAGAGAGGATAGGAGGGAGGGAGGGGAGAGAGGTCAGCATCCTGACCACCTGTTGGATGAAGCTCTTCCTGAGCCTGGTGGTGCTCGAGCAGAGGCTGCAGAACCTTCTCCCTGAAGGCAGGAAGCCGAAGAGGCAGTTGGAGGGGGTGGGAGTGAGATGGGAGTGAGACACCGATGGACCTCTGAGCAGTGTTCACCATGCGCTGCAGGCTCTTGCGGTTGGAGGCGGTGCAGCTTCCAAACCACAGCGTGGTGCAGCTGCTGAGGATGCTCTCAGTGGAGCCTCTAGAAGGAGAGCGTGATGGGGGATGGCCTCTAGAAGGAGAGCGTGATGGGGGATGGCCTCTAGAAGGAGAGCGTGATGGGGGATGGCCTCTAGAAGGAGAGCGTGATGGGGGATGGCCTCTAGAAGGAGAGCGTGATGGGGGATGGCCTCTAGAAGGAGAGCGTGATGGGGGGTGGCCTCTAGAAGGAGAGCGTGATGGGGGATGGCCTCTAGAAGGAGAGCGTGATGGGGGATGGCCTCTAGAAGGAGAGCGTGATGGGGGATGGGGCTCCGGCTCCTTTGAGCTTCCGGATGAAGTAGAGGCACTGTTGCAGCCATTTTGGTAAATCCTATAGTTTTCGTATGATTGTGATTTTTGTTTTGTTATGTCTCAAAGTATTAGTTTTATATTGGAATTTCTATTTTGAGTTATCTGGTCTTGTAGTAGTATCTGCACATTTCTTTCCTTTTCTGTCTTGCACGCTTTGGCAATTGGTAAATTGGGTGTCAATTACGTAGATTGGCTGCGTTTGATTTGGATTGGCCACTCATCATTTGTATGTCGCGGGTGTTGCCTATTAGTGCCTATTAATGCCTGTTAGTATGTGGGAATGCGGGGTTAGAAATGTCTGGGCTAGTGACGGTCGCGATACACTTTTTTGACCACTTCACTTCATTTTTACTTTCATGCTTTTTTGTGACAATTCATCTTGGAATACAGTAAGATTTTGGAACATTGCAATCATCATTCTTCAACTTGGAAATAAACATCACTTTACTTTTACTGGATTGTCGGAAGTGCGTAAAAATTCAGACCAGCTCACTAGGCCGACGGCCTGCAGAAGTAGAAAACTTGGAAACCTTAGAAAGGCCGTGACATAAAGTCAAAAAAGTCGAACGGATTTTGGACGCACACCTTTGGATTTCGTTTTGGAATTACGTGGATCAATGGACCTTTTCGTTTGGATTTTGGAAACCCGCAAGTTTGTGAGTACACGCGATGAATTGTTTGATAGGGAGTATACTGAAGACTGGACTTTTGGATTATTGATTTAAGATATAAAACGCAGATAAAGCATATTTTTGAGTTGGACAATTTAAGCTTTCTGAAGCCGTTATTATTTTGGATTGGATTTAGTTTGAGTTGTAAAGATGTCAGATAAAGACGAAGATGTTGAAAAAGAGCGAGAACTTTATAAGTTAATTAAAACAAGAAGAGGCAAGTTGGGCGTTCTCACCAGGAAGCAAAATGAGATTGATAAATTAAAAGAGGCTGGGGAGCCCAAACAATTGATCAGTGAGCATATGAACGCTTTTAATAAATGTCTCGAACAATTCATGGAACTGCAAGTGGCTGTGGAGAGTGCATTGGAAAATGAGGAAGAACAGGAGTCGGACCACATTGACTGGTATGAGCCAAAGCTGATGCGAATGAAGGAGTTTATTGAGCAAATGGATAAATGGATGAAAAGCGATGTAGACGAGACAGGGGAGTTAAATGCATCCGTTCACCCGCACGACAGTGTTTCTCAGGTAGGCCATGATATCGCGGACGAGCGCGTCGATGGCGAGACCTCTGCTGGCTTAACCAAGGCGCTTAGTAGGGTATCGGTAGGCTCCAGCAGAAGAAGTTCTTCGTCGGCTTCATCCTCTAGAGCAGGGGTGTCAAACTCATTTCGCATCGTGGGCCACATACGGCCTAGGGAGATGTCAAGTGGGCCGGACCATTAAAATTATACCATACTCTGCTATAAATAACCAAAATATCATGTCTTTCCTTTGTTTTGGTGTAAAGAAGCACAAGAACATTAGGAAAATATTGAAATTTAATGAACTATCCTTTTACAAAACATTTCATGAAACACCTCATATTTCCTTAGACAAATGTGCAATTTACTTTTATCATTCACAAATATGCATTGCAACTGATCCCACTGATTGTACAAAGGCACAAAACTTTAATTGGTACTGAAAAATATAGTAATGCACTTTAAGATTAAATGAGACTTTTAAAGAAAGGAATTTTTAAACCACTTACACATACGCATATAAAATCTAAATGTAATCCCTGCGTACACCTTACAAACTAAGGAGTGATTTTAAATGTGTAATGAAGAAAGTGTTCGCCTGTCCTGTAAATCTGTAAACTTCATACATGAAACATACATACACATACAATACATACTGAAAATTTATGGAGTTGTATGAACAGTAGAATTCCATCACACAACTTTTGTTTTGAAGCTGCTGACTAACATTAAAGTGCACATTTTTTAAATCACCACAGTAAGGATTCATCTTCACAGAGCTGTATTCTTTCAATGCAAACAGTATCTAAGGCAGCATTTTAAAGGTGTTAGTCTAGTCTGGACTTGTATTTTTTCCTGAAACTTGGCATCTTTTGGCCTGTACAAGTGCATCAACACCAGGTGTCATGTCCTGACTAGCTGTCACTTTCAGAATGTCATTTAAGTGTTTGTTTGTGAGCCTTGAACGCATTTTTGTTTTATTGATATTCATCACTGAGAAAATTTGTTCACAAAGGTAGGTTGTCCCAAACATGCACAAAATTTTAGCAGCCAGGGCTGTTAATTTGGGGTACCCTGGTAGTAGATACTGATAAAATCTGTCCAGACCTACAGAGGCAAATTTGCCCTTCAAATCTGCATCACACTGCAAATCAATTATCTCTAGCTGAATTTCGACCGGCAGATCAGAAGCTTTAACTGTGAAAGGTGAGCGAAAAACTGAAAATTCTGTCTCAAGTTCACCAAATACCTGAAAACGTTTCTCAAACTCCCGCAGTAGTCCTGCAATTTTGTCTTTGTACAGTTTCATGTCCGCATCAGGTCTGGTCACACACACATCTCTCAGACAGGGGAAATGAGCAGGGTTGCCATTTGCCAGTTGCATCTCCCACAAAGTCAGCTTCAACTTAAATGCATGTATGTTGTCAGAAAACTGTGTGACAACTTTTTTGCGGCCTTGCAACATTTTGTTCAGATTGTTCAAGTGTTCAGTAATATCAACCAAGAATGCAAGGTCCCGTAGCCATTCCTGAGATTGTAATTCCAACACCGGTTTTCCTTTTTTCTCCATGAACTGTCTGATTTCCTCTCGTAGATCAAAGAAATGCCTCAGCACAGCGCCTCGGCTTAACCATCTCACTTCAGTGTGGTATGGCAGGCTGTGGGTAATGTTGCTGTCGCTGAGAAGTTTGTCAAACTGACGATGGTTCAGACCTCTGGACCGGATGAAATTTACAGTGCGAACAACCACCTCCATGACGTGGTCCATTTTCAGCGACTTGCAACACAATGCCTCCTGGTGCAAAATACAGTGAAATGTCCAGAAACGATCTCCTCCATTAAGGGCTTGTACTTTGTCTTTGAACTTTTTTTTTTTTTTTTTTTTTTTTTTTTTTAACTGCATTTTTTCCACTTTCAAATTATCCTGCGGGCCTGATCGAACCTCCTTGGGGGCCGGTTCCGGCCCGCGGGCCGTATGTTTGACACCCCTGCTCTAGAGTCTCCAGCGCGCACGTTCAGGCCGAAGTAGCGCGCGCTGCGTTGTTGGCCAAGGTACCGGCGCTGAAGGAACAGCATGCGCTCGAACGTGAGGAATTGGAATTAAAGGCAAGACAAGACGCAGAAAAGCTGCAATTAAAATCAAGAAAGGAAGCGCTCGCTTTAAAGACAGACTTGGCTGTTGCAAGCGCAAAAGTAAGCGTATTCACAGCAATGCAAGACCAGCAAGCTACACAGGTGAAAGCAGAAAGGAAAGGTCCTGGGAAAAGTCCTGTCGAATTTGGTAATGATGCTTTTGCAGAGATTATGGGCAAACATAACGAAGTAACTGAGATCCTTGTAAAGCAACAGAAAATGTCTTCTCTTCCGCCTGTGACCATCCCTGTTTTTGATGGTAACCCTTTACATTTCCGATCGTTTATTAAAGCATTTGAACAAGGAATAGAGTCCAAAACAGACAATATGCAAGATCGACTGTACTACTTAGAGCAATTTACCACAGGTCAGCCGAAGAATCTGGTGCAAAGCTGCATGCACATGCAGCCACAAACTGCATATACTGAAGCAAAGAAACAGCTTGAATTGAACTTTGGAAACTAGAGAGTAAGAATAACATCTGCATTCGTTGACAAGGCACTGAATTGGTCCATTATCAAACCAGATGACGCTTATGCATTAAGAGCTTATGCACTGTTTTTAAGAAGTTGTTTTAACACCATGAACGAAGCTGGTTTTGTTGATGAGCTGGAAAATGCTACGAATATGAAAGTTCTTGTGTCTAAGCTGCCTTTCAGATTGCGGGATAGATGGCGAGGGGCAGTCGTCAACATCGATGAAAAGCGTGACCGAAGGCCAACACTCCGAGACCTCCTGGAGTTTTTGGAGAAGCAAGTAAAAGCTGCTTTGGATCCCGTCTACGGAGAGGCTCAGAACACAAAGGAAAGGGTAATTGCTAAAACCACAACACCAGTTTACAAACCCAAAGCCAACTTTGCTACTTCTGTTGTTCCTGCCTCAGAACAGACCAATGGTAAGCTCCTGTCTAGTCGTAACCAGTCAAGACCTGAAAAAGGAAATGCAGTTCAAAACGATTGTCTTTTCTGTGACAAAAAACATTCAATTGATCGGTGTGATTCATTCAAACAGAGACCTAACAAGGAAAAGGTGGAGTTTATCAAGAGCAAGGGTTTGTGTTTTGGTTGCCTAGTGAAAGGACACATGAGTAAGAGCTGTCCCAAACGTTTGTCATGCCAAACATGTCTAAAGAACCATCCAACTGTTCTTCACATAGAAACCCCACAAGCCACCTCAAAGCCAGATGAATGTCTCCAGAATGCTTTAGTCTCCTTAGATGCTGGAAAAGACGCTGGATGTCACAATGGGGCCGGAGCGAGAGAATGTGCGCTGTCTGTTGTTCCTGTGAAGGTGAAGTTGGACAAGGGAACCAAAATCATTCAAACCTACGCCTTCCTCGACCCGGGCAGCACGGCAACCTTCTGCACAGAAGCACTGATGACCCAGCTACATGGAAAAGGAAAAAAGGTGGAAATCATGCTCAAAACCATGGGTCAAGAAAAGCCAGTAAGTTGCTTTAAAATTTCTGGATTAGAAGTAGCTGCCATCCATGATGACACTTACCTTAAACTGCCCGATGTTTATACTCAAAAATCAGTCCCAGTCACCCAAGAAAACATTCCTAAAGAGGAACAGATAAGAAACTGGCCCTACTTGAAGGATGTTGAGCTAACGCCAATTAATGCAGGCATTGGGCTTCTTATTGGTGTTAATTGTCCAAAAGCATTGGAACCGTGGAAAATTGTTAACAGTGAGGGTAATGGGCCTTATGCTGTGCAAACTCGACTTGGGTGGGTCATTAATGGTCCACTCAATCATACCTTAGATGGTGCTGGGATTGGGGTTGCGTCTGTTCTTGTGAACCGCATCTCTATTAGTGAGTTAGAAGAAATGTTCGTCAGGCAGTATAATCAGGATTTTGTGGAGCACAACTGTGGAGAAGAAACTGAAAAGTCTGTGGAGGATAAACAGTTTGTGGATATAATGTCAAACTCTGCTGTGCTAAAGGATGGCCATTACCACTTAGAATTGCCGTTTCGTAATCCTGAGGTCAGTATGCCCAATAACAAGCAGGTGGCTCAGCAGAGGGCGCAATATCTGCTAAAAAGATTCAACAAAGACCCATCATTCTTTGAAGATTACAGAGAATTCATGAGAAATGTCAGTGCCGAAAACCATTCGGAAGTGATCCCGCATGACCAGCTGAAACATGAGGAAGGAAAAGTGTGGTATGTACCGCATCATGGTGTCTACCACCCACAAAAGAAAACATTGCGTGTTGTGTTTGATTGTGCCTCAACCTATGCTGGAACTTCACTGAACAAAGAGCTTTTGCAAGGGCCAGACTTGACGAACACATTGCTAGGCGTTCTCATCCGCTTTCGCCAAGGGCCAATTGTAATGATGACTGATATCAAAGGTATGTTCCATCAAGTGAGAGTGGCTGAGGAGCATGTGAACTACCTGCGGTTTCTCTGGTGGCCTGATGGCGACCTCACCAAAGATCTTGCCGAGCACAGAATGTTGGTCCACATCTTTGGAGCAGTGTCCTCTCCCAGCTGTGCCACATATGCTCTGTTAAAAACTGCTGACGACAACCAAGGTCTGTATCCAGATGAAGTCATAAATACAATCAGGAATCATTTCTATGTCGATGACTGTCTTAAATCTGTGAGTTCTGTACAGCAGGCCATCTCTCTTTACCAGCAACTTACAGAGGTGTGTGCCAGAGGTGGATTCAGGCTCAACAAGTGGGTCTGCAATGAGCGCACCGTTCTTTCCCAGATCCCGCAGGAAAACCGTGCCAAAGGGATAAAGACCCTGGACCTCAGCCGTGACCAGCTTCCCTTGGAAAGAGCTCTGGGAGTCCAGTGGGATGTGGAAGACGACGTCTTCACGTTCAGCGTCACCGACAAGCACAAGCCGCTGACGAGACGTGGCATTTTGTCTGCCGTAAGTTCCATTTATGACCCCTTGGGGTTTCTGGCTCCAGTCATTCTTACTGCAAAGCAAATTCTACAATGTCTGTGTAAGATGAAGTTTGGCTGGGATGAAGCAGTACCAGTGGAGATGGCACAAGAATGGAAAAGATGGATGGATGACTTGGTTCTGCTTGACACATTTAGCGTAAGTAGATGCTTCACACCCAAAGGCTTTGGAGAGGTAACAGAAGCTCAGTTACATCACTTTTGTGATGCAAGTGAAGTTGGTTTTGGTGCTGTGTCGTATCTTAGGCTGTCTAACAGCAGGCAAGAAGTGAGTAGCATTTGTTCTTGGGAAAGCAAGAGTAGCACCCCTTAAACAAGTAACCATACCACGCTTGGAACTTGCAGCTGCTGTTGTAGCTGCTCGTATAGACAAGATGCTCTCAGCTCAACTGGAGCTCAGCCTAAGCCAGTCAGTCTTTTGGTCAGATAGCACAACTGTCCTAAAGTACATCGCCAACACAACTTCACGGTTCAAAACCTATGTAGCTAATCGGGTGTCAACCATTAGGGCTTTGTCAGAAGTCACACAGTGGAGATACATCAGCTCCAAGCTGAACCCTGCAGATGTAGCCTCTCGGGGCATGAAAGTAGGCCCTTTCCTCAACTCAACCTGGATCAGCGGACCGGAGTTTCTGACAAAAGCTCAGTGTCAGTGGCCTGCAACCATGAATGAAACATCTGTCCCCCTAGTGGATGACCCTGAGGTGAGAGAAGAGCGTAAGTCTTGTGCGGCCGTGTTGGAGCAGGAAATGTGTCCCACCAACAAGCTATTGACTTATTACTCTAGTTGGACAAAACTCAAAAGAGCTGTGGCATGGTTTTTAAAGCTTAAAGAAAAGCTCCAGCAGCAAGTAAAAGAGAAAAAACAAAAGTGCACAACAAATGGTAATGTTTGTGCTAAGCATGAAAAACAATTGAACTCACAGCTGTCAGCTGATGACTTGGCTTTGGCCGAGGAGGCCATAATATGCTTTGTACAGAAGTTGCATTATGGAGACGAAATGACAGCATTGCATTCTAGTGTTGTGAAGAAGTCAAGCCGTCTGTACAAGCTCGATCCAGTTGTCAACGATGGCGTTTTGAGAGTAGGTGGTAGGCTAAGCAAGGCAGCCTTGCCTGAAGAAGCAAAGCACCCTGCAATTCTGCCGAAAAACAGTCACGTCTCAAAGCTCATTCTACAGTACGTACACGAAAAGATTGGCCATAGGGGAAGGAATCACATGCTGTCTACGCTGCGCCGTCAGTACTGGATCCCTCAAGCCAACTCGGCAGCTAGAAAAATCATCAGGGAGTGCATGACGTGCCAGCGACAGCGACAAAAGCCAGGTATGCAAAAAATGGCTGATCTTCCTGTTGACAGAATTGCAGCTGATCACCCTCCATTTACACATGTAGGTGTAGACTACTTTGGGCCATTAGAAGTAAAGAGGGGCAGAAGCCTTGCCAAAAGATACGGTGTCCTATTTACATGTCTAACCTGTCGAGCAGTCCACCTGGAGGTTGCGTTTTCCCTTGATACAGATTCCTGTATAAATGCCATCAGAAGGTTCATCTGCCGCAGAGGACAAGTCAAGGAGATCCGCTCCGACAATGGGACCAACTTCGTAAGCTCCAACCCTAAAGGTCAAGCCCATCTTACCACCTGGATTGTTCCGGAAAGAGGACCTCTACATCCGGAGACGTTGGCGGCAAGTCCAATACATTGCGGACTTGTTTTGGAGAAGGTGGGTGAAGGAGTACTTGCCCACGCTGCAAGAGCGGCACAAATGGAATAGGACTCGCAGGAACTTCGCTGTTGGAGATGTGGTCCTCGTTGTTGATGAATCGGCGCCGAGAAGTTCTTGGCCCATTGGACGCATCATTGAGGCAATGGCAGACTCACAAGGGTTTGTTCGGCGGGTACGTGTGAAGACGCAAACAAATAACTTGGAGAAGCCCATCAACAAAATCTGCCTTCTGATGGAGGTAATGTAAAGACAGCAGTGAGCGGTTACCTTGAACTGAGTCATATGCTTTACTCTGCATGTACACTGATACTCACTTACTGATATGCTCTACACCTCATTATGCAACATACATCTTTTTGAACACAAGCATACACGCCATATTACATTAGTATAACTTTGAACTATGAACTTTCGCACCTTTTTTGAAGCCCTTTTTTGGGGATTTTTTCCTGAAGACACCATGGACTATTTTTCTAAAAAAAAAAAAATTAAAAAAAAATTTGATTTTGATATGTGTATTGATTGAAAGTATGCAACAGTTTATCGTCATGCAATTAGTAATGCTTTGAATGAATTGATTTAAAAGATTTGATCTCGCATAAAGAGTTTTGTATTGGTATGGCTGCTAATGTATCATTTAATTGCTTGATAATCAAGAATTAGGGGCCGGAATGTTGCAGCCATTTTGGTAAATCCTATAGTTTTCGTATGATTGTGATTTTTGTTTTGTTATGTCTCAAAGTATTAGTTTTATATTGGAATTTCTATTTTGAGTTATCTGGTCTTGTAGTAGTATCTGCACATTTCTTTTCTTTTCTGTCTTGCACGCTTTGGCAATTGGTAAATTGGGTGTCAATTACGTAGATTGGCTGCGTTTGATTTGGATTGGCCACTCATCATTTGTATGTCGCGGGTGTTGCCTATTAGTGCCTATTAATGCCTGTTAGTATGTGGGAATGCGGGGTTAGAAATGTCTGGGCTAGTGACGGTCGCGATACACTTTTTGACCACTTCACTTCATTTTTACTTTCATGCTTTTTTGTGACAATTCATCTTGGAATACAGTAAGATTTTGGAACATTGCAATCATCATTCTTCAACTTGGAAATAAACATCACTTTACTTTTACTGGATTGTCGGAAGTGCGTAAAAATTCAGACCAGCTCACTAGGCCGACGGCCTGCAGAAGTAGAAAACTTGGAAACCTTAGAAAGGCCGTGACAGGCACTGCTGGGCCTTCTTCACTGGGGCGGTGGTGTTGTTGTTTTTCCAGGTCATCTGCGATGGTCACACCCAGGAATTTGGTGCTCCTCACCAGCAGCCCCATTGATGGTCAGAGGGAGGGGGGGGTGGGGGTGGGTTCTCCTGAAGTCAAGAACAATCTCTTTTGTTTTATCCACATTGAGGAAAAGATTGTTATTTTGGCACCACAGGGTCAGCTGGTTCACCTCCTTCCTGTGGTGGGTCTCATCGTTGAGCTGATGACACCCACCACAGGAGTGTCACATGCCCTTACCTGCAAGTAGTCTGGTTATTAATCTGTTCCTGTTTTTATAAACAAAATGTGCACTCCAATTGTTGCATTAATACATTGGCATCCCACAACTCACTGTTAGTGTAGCACTGATCACTTTATTGAATAAAGTGCATGAAATGTAGTAGTTTACCATAGCGCAACTGGTCTCGAACGTGATTGGCTTAAACTCTTCAATCGAAAATCAATACCTCGTCCTCGGATTTATTGTAATTGATTTCACAGGTTGGGTTTCCAGCGGTTACTGGTGCATCAGGTCTGTTCACGGTGTAACCTCATCATCATCTAGTCCGGGTGTGTAATGTGTTGACCACTTCAGCAATTGATCGGGATGTGTCCTGAAGCCATGAAGAACGCAGCTGTAACTACCGAATCTGAAGTATATTTGGGTAAGGAAATGCTGCAAAATCCATGTAATTTATTCACATGTAAATGTTCTACCTGGAATCCATCAAATAGTCGATTTTATTAAAAGCATGCTTGTGTGACAATGCTTTGTCGTTTCCTGAATGCCATTTATTAACTGCCATTGTACCATAGGCACATGTCATTACATTAAGTAGTCTGGTACTGTATATCTGTTATTTTGTTTTAATAAACTAAATGTGAACTCCCATTGTTGCAATAATGAATTGATATTCCACAACGCACCTGTAAGACGTTCTGTTTCTTCACCCGCCATGTTTACGTGCAGTATATTCTCTTCGTCCATAAGAAAAGTATCTTCCTCGTATGGTTTATTCACCGTTCTTTACAGCACCGGCACCTCTCATCAGTACTGCCGCAAACAACCATCTTTATTGAACAAGGTTCGCGCCAGAAAGTATCAACATACACATCACGTGATTGACATGTCACGTGTACACAGAACAACGTAACTCTTGTAAGAGAGGTGCGCAAAGTATTACAATATAAAACATACGCACTATGAGCGCATACTCATTTTAACATACGAGAACACATATCTTAACACCTCCACTTGTTCTCATCATCTCAAACCGAAAAACAATGATATCCATATTAATTTCCAAAGAAAAAACTCTTGAATTGACCGAACTTAAACTTAACTACCGGCTTTGTAAGTACCGGCATATCTGCAGCCATGTCTTCTGATGGGCACATCATGTGTTTGGACCTGTCTGTTCACTGGGTTCTTACTTAGTGCGATGGCTCCCTGTTGTCTTCATACATATTTGTATAACTGTAGACTCTATTATCCATGCCGTTTTATAGTTGAGTTAGATACATGCTTTAATAGTTAGATACATGCTTTAATAGTTAGATACACACTTTAATAGTTAGATACATGCTTTAATAGTTAGATACATGCTTTAATAGTTAGATACATGCTTTAATAGTTAGATACATGCTTTAATAGTTAGACACACACTTTAATAGTTAGATACATGCTTTAATAGTTAGATACATGCTTTAATAGTTAGATACATGCTTTAATAGTTAGATTCACACTTTAATAGTTAGATACATGCTTTAATAGTTAGATACATGCTTTAATAGTTAGATACACACTTTAATAGTTAGATACATGCTTTAATAGTGAGATACATGCTTTAATAGTTAGATACACACTTTACTCCTTCGTTGAGTGGTGTGAGCTGAACCATATGCAGCTCAACACTGACAAGACGAAGGAGATGGTGGTGGACTTCCGCAGGAGGAAATCCACACCCACACCCATTTCCATCAAGGGTGTGTCCGCTGAAGCCGTCCAGGAATATAAATACCTGGGAGTTCATCTGGACAACAAACTGGTCTGGGCCAAGAACTCTGAGGCGGTCTACAAGAAGGGCCAGAGCCGTCTTTACTTCCTGCGGAGGCTCCGGTCCTTCAACGTTTGCAACAAGATGCTGAATGTGTTCTACCAGTCGGTGGTAGCCAGTGCCATCTTCTCCGGAGTCGTGTGCTGGGGTAGCAGGTTGAGATCAGCAGACGCCAACAAGATCAGCAGGATTGTCAGGAAGGCTGGCGCTGTCCTGGGGGTCCAGCTGGACTCCTTGTTGGTGGTGTCTGAGAGAAGGATGCTGCGCAAGCTGCGTAGTATCCTTGACAACAACTCTCACCCTCTCCATCAGGTGCTGACCTCATATAGAAGCACCTTTAGCAACAGACTCATTCCACCCAGGTGCACCACAGAACGCCATAGGAAGTCCTTTCTTCCTGTGGCTATTAGACTCTATAATTCCTCTACCTCGGGTCGTGAGAGGGACAGTGGAGACTCAGTGACCTGAGGCCAACGTACTTATTTTTATTTTTATTTTATTTTTGGTCAACGCACTGTAATCATCTCATTGTACTTTGCACTGCAAATTCTATTTCAATTCCGAATTCACTTTTCACTTTTTCACTTTTCACATGTCACTTTTCAGTCGAATTATTTATTAATATATTATTACTGCCAATTTGCACTATACGTATTGTTGTGTATTGTATATACCTACGTACTACTGTTATAATACTGTAATTATCTTCACTTATCAATACATTTAGACTTCATTTAGAATTATTTTAACTATTTTTGTTTATAATAGTTTTATTTTAGTTAGTTGTTGTTTTGTTTTTTAGCTTAGGTTTTAGTATTCTTGTGTGTGCATTTATTCCCCCTGTGTCAACTGTTGCACCTTAATTTCCCTCGGGATTAATAAAGTTTTCTGAATCTGAATCTGAATCTGAATAATTAGATACATGCTTTAATAGTTAGATACATGCTTTAATAGTTAGATACACACTTTAATAGTTAGATACATGCTTTAATAGTTAGATACATGCTTTAATAGTTAGACACACACTTTAATAGTTAGATACATGCTTTAATAGTTAGATACATGCTTTAACAGTTAGATACACACTTTAATAGTTAGATACATGCTTTAATAGTGAGATACGTGCTTTAATAGTTAGACACACACTTTAATAGTTAGATACATGCTTTAATAGTTAGATACATGCTTTAACAGTTAGATACATGCTTTAACAGTTAGATACATGCTATAACAGTTAGATACATGCTACAGTAGGTTGTTTCTTGGACTTCCAAGTTTTGTCAGGCTAAAACAGTGCCCTGTAGTACGTCTATCGTATCGTAGGTCTATCTTCCACAGAAGACGCCCAATCAGAATCACTGTAGGCTATAACACTTACGTCTTCATCAGATTTCTTGAAGCACAACTCGTAGTCACTGGTCCCTTTTAGGTATCTCAAAACATGTTTAGCAGCTACTAGGTTCTCTAATTGTGGCTTTGCCAGTGTTTGTGATCGTTTACTAACTATCCAGCTGATATCTGGTCGGTACAAGTCATAGCATAGATCAAACTGCATATAATCTCACGGTATTCTTTGGGATTAACTTTGTTGGTGTCACTCTCCTCGTTTGGTCACCTACTTTTAATTCACACGGTGTATATATCTAGGTTTACAGTTTGACATTCCAAATCTATCAAGCATTTTTTGGATGTATGTTTTCTGATTCATTTTGATTTCCTCTCCCCTTTCTTCAAACTGAATTCCCAGGAAAGATGATATTTTCCCCAGATCCTTCATATTAAACTGGGCTTCCATGTTTTCTTTGAAACGGTTCAGCAGTTTGTTACTGCTAGCGGCGATGATTAAATCATCAACCCAGATGAGTACGATAATCGTCTAATTTCCTAACTCCTTTCTATATACACAGTGGTCAGATAGATTTCTTTTAAAGTTGTCTTTCTCTAGATGATCATTTAGGAGTTTGTACCAGTTTCTTCCGGACTGTTTCAGACCGTAAAGGGATTTATTTAACTTCCATACTAACTTCTCCCCAGTCTCTGATATCTCTTCAAACCCCTCCGGTTGTTCTAGAATATGTCCTCCTCCATAGGAGCATGTAAGTATGCTGTTTTGACGTCCGTCTGATGGACAATGAGGTCATCTTGTACTGCGACCTGCATCAATGCCCGTACTGAAGTAAGGTTTTCTGTTGGGGCAAACGTCTCATGGTCGTCTGTGCCTTCTGTTTGGTTGTAACCCTTAGCAACGTATCTAGCTTTATATATTTTCCCTATTTCAGCATTTTCTTTAATGGCATAGACCCATCTCTCCCCCACTGTATTTCTGCCCACAGGCAAAGAGGTAAGTTCAAAAGTGAGTCGATCTCTTCATTCATCGCTCGTTCTCCTCCGGGTGCCTCTGGGGACCTCAGGGCTTCTCTATATGTTTGAGGGACTCCACATATCGCCCTGTAACAATAATCAACGCTTGCATTGGTTACGTCCTCATCTGATAGTTGTTTAAGTATTGTGGGGCCCTCTTATCTCTTTTTGGATAGCGATGTTTAGGACTATGACTAGATTGTGATCTTGTAGATTGTCTAGATTGTTTTCATCCTGTTCATCTGTATCTCTGACCTGACTGGTCTCTCTTCACCCTGTGGTACCTGAGTGCTGTTCTCACTTCTGCCTTTATGTGTCGGGAGTTCTGCATCATCCTCATCAGTTTGAGTATGTTGTTCTCATACTATTCTTTCTAATGAATTTTACTAGTCTGTGTGTTGATACCTTTCCTGTATGTGACAAATGACAAAAATACAAAAATATTACGCAAATGTACATATATTGACATATGTAAATAGGTGGAGCGATGGCCCACACGGCCAACAATAAGGTATCTTGTCTAAAACAACGGAACATGTTAATATATAATAAACATAAGGTAATGTTTATATTGGGTTATGAAACACAGCGGTAGTTCTTTGACGTGCTTTATGGGCACCAATTGTTTAGCGGCGTTACGTTCACATGGTAAACCCCGCCCACAATCCAGCCTGTCTCTCCGCTGATTGGTTGAATCCCGTGACTGACTGGCTCATCTCAGCGCTGCACAATAAATCGAGTTGTTCAGTGGAGGATTGGAGGAGATCCGAGGATGCATCGCAGTAGATGAGACGCGGAGGGGCATCAGGGTGGTTCTAATGTCATAATGGGGATTTATACCGAATGCATGCATACGCTGAAGTGAATTTGCATTGGTCATTTTTTTACGTCTGCAAGACTGGAAGCCCGCAAGAAAGGACACTCTGTCCCTGACTGACTGTAACTACAAGCAGGCGGGATTCAACCTTGGGGGAAATATGAAGTTTGCTCATTATCTGTTGAAGAACAGCCGGATGGTTGGGATACCGAAACAAGTGGAGCGTTTTGCCAAGTTCTCCCCTTCGCCCTTGTCTATGAAGCAATTCATTGACTTTGGTAAGTGTCGAGACTTTGCCTTTTAGCCCTTCTTACGAAGTCAATGTCAAGTTATTATTCGGTTAAACCACGTGCATTAAACACAGCATTACAGCATGATCAATACATAGACGCCTCCTCGGGACAGCGATGCATCTCGAATTAGGCTACAGATCGATTATAAAGTGCAGAACTGCACCACTGAAGTTAGTGAAGAACACACGCACACACACAGCTGAACACACACCCACAGCTGAACACCCACACAGCTGAACACACACACACAGTCGCTTGGATGAAGCTATTTTACACTTGACAGCGTCAGCATGACGTCACATAATCCCCATTCCCTCCTCAGTACCGAGCAGTCCACAGGTATGGCGCTAACACTTTAGGAGTAGACGTACAAGCACAGCCCAATAACTCTCTCTCTCTCTCTCTCTCTCTCTCTCTCTCTCTCTCTCTCTCTCTCTCTCTCTCTCTCTCTCTCTCTCTCTCTCTCTCTCTCTCTCTCTCTCTCTCTCTCTCTCTCTCTCTCTCTCTCTCTCTCTCTCTCTCTCTCTCTCTCTCTCTCTCTCTCTCTCTCTCTCTCTCTCTGACCGTAGGGTCGACCGATGCCTGTGAGAAAACCTCCTTTGTGTTCCTGCGCCAGGAGCTTCCGGTCCGATTAGCCAACATCATGAAGGAGATCAACTTCCTGCCCGACAAGCTCCTAGGAACCCCCTCCCTGCGTCTCCTCACCAGCTGGTAGGTCCCCCCCCCCAGGGTCCAGAGAGAGAGACTCTTCATTCATCTTTTATACTAATAATAGTAATAACATAATAATAATACATCTCTAAATCTGGAGGATTGAATCCTCTTTATTGATCACACAGTGAAACTAGTTCCTCTCATTGAACCCATCCTAGTATTAGGAGCAGTGGGTATCAGCTGTTGTTGTATATGCAGGGGAGTCTGGTGCCTTGCTTAAGGGCACTGAGGCAGTGCCCAGGGGTTTCAGGGACTAGAACCGGCAACCTTCTGGTTCCCAAGCCAAGTCCCAACAGACTGAGCTATCCTGTCGCCCCTGTCATCATAGTCATTTTGTCATCATCATCATCATCATCATCATCATCTTCATCATCATCATCCTAATAAACTTGTAAAGGAGTGATAATATTTGATCAGCTGACCCCCTCAGCTCCAAGGAACAGAATGTACAATCTTTGCCACAGTTGGCATTTTTCCAGATCTAAAACAAGGAGAGGCAGAGTCACAGAGGCTAACCTCTAACCGTGTTTGGCTATACTACAGTCAATGGTTTGAACACAGCCTCTATAAGTCAGGCTACGAGGGGCTCCTGGGCAGTCGGCCTCCTAACCACTAGAGACACTAGAGGCCCTAGAGGTCCCTCCTTCACTCCACTCTCCTCCACAGTGTGGAACTCTCAGTAGAATCAGTGTCACTGTACTCATGAGAATACTGTCTGGCCTCTGGGCGTGGGGTCAACACTCTAAAGTTCACCGCGTGTCTCCTCTTATCGGCCTCACGTTACCATCTCCACGCCTTCATCCCACCGGAGCGTCTTTCCACAACAAGCTGACGTCGAGATGTCCTCTCATGTCTCATGTCCTCTCATGTCCCCTCTGTCCTCTCATGTCCTCTCTGTCCTCTCATGTCTCCTCTGTCCTCTCATGTCCTCTCATATCCCCTCTGTCCTCTCATGTCCTCTCATGTCTCCTCTGTCCTCTCATGTCCCCTCTGTCCCCTCTGTCCTCTCATGTCCCCTCTGTCCTCTCATGTCCCCTCTGTCCTCTCATATCCCCTCTGTCCTCTCATGTCCCCTCTGTCCTCTCATATCCCCTCTGTCCTCTCATGTCCTCTCATGACCTCTCATATCCCCTCTGTCCTCTCATGTCCCCTCTGTCCTCTCATATCCCCTCTGTCCTCTCATATCCCCTCTGTCCTCTCATAACCCTTCTGTCCTCTCATATCCCCTCTGTCCTCTCATGTCCTCTCATGACCTCTCATGTCCTCTCATATCCCCTCTGTCCTCTCATGTCCCCTCTGTCCTCTCATATCCCCTCTGTCCTCTCATGTCCCCTCTGTCCTCTCATGTCCCCTCTGTCCCCTCTGTCCTCTCATGTCCCCTCTGTCCTCTCATGTCCCCTCTGTCCTCTCATGTCCCCTCTGTCCTCTCATGTCCCCTCTGTCCCCTCTGTCCCCTCTGTCCTCTCATGTCCCCTCTGTCCTCTCATGTCCCCTCTGTCCTCTCATGTCCCCTCTGTCCTCTCATGTCCCCTCTGTCCTCTCATGTCCCCTCTGTCCTCTCATGTCCCCTCTGTCCTCTCATGTCCCCTCTGTCCTCTCATGTCCCCTCTGTCCTCTCATGTCCCCTCTGTCCTCTCATGTCCCCTCTGTCCTCTCATGTCCCCTCTGTCCTCTCATGTCCCCTCTGTCCTCTCATGTCCCCTCTGTCCTCTCATGTCCCCTCTGTCCTCTCATGTCCCCTCTGTCCTCTCATGTCCCCTCTGTCCCCTCTGTCCTCTCATGTCCCCTCTGTCCCCTCTGTCCTCTCATGTCCCCTCTGTCCTCTCATGTCCCCTCTGTCCTCTCATGTCCCCTCTGTCCTCTCATGTCCCCTCTGTCCTCTCATGTCCCCTCTGTCCTCTCATGTCCCCTCTGTCCTCTCATGTCCCCTCTGTCCTCTCATGTCCCCTCTGTCCTCTCATGTCCCCTCTGTCCTCTCATGTCCCCTCTGTCCTCTCATGTCCCCTCTGTCCTCTCATGTCCCCTCTGTCCTCTCATGTCCCCTCTGTCCTCTCATGTCCCCTCTGTCCTCTCATGTCCCCTCTGTCCTCTCATGTCCCCTCTGTCGTGACCATATAAGGCATCGGCCTCCCCAACAATGTCCTAGTTTCTGTCCAATTGGACATACATCAGCATTGCTGCTCTGCTCAATATAGTATTGTTGTTGTGTTTTTGTTGTTCTTCTTCAGTGGTTGTAAAAGCGATGGCCTCTCGCAACCTCTGAGATAAAACCGGCTTCTCCCCACGGCTGGTGTTTAGTAGCGGTGGTTCTAACATGGTAATTATAGATCACTGTCTGTGGGCCAGAGGGGAAAATACACAGGCGTGTCATAAGGCGTGTTGAAGGTCAACCAGGGGATCAGACGGCGTGCCGGTGAGGGCATCGCCGCCGCTGCTGCTGTCACCTTTCACCTACTTTCTCACAGGAGCAGCGAGAAGGTTCCACGGGGCTAGCACACTCACAAAGCTGCTTCCCTCACACTGGCAATTATCACTAACTCTTCTGTGTGTTTGTGTTTGTGTGTGTGACACAGTGTGTGTGACGATACAGTGATGTGTACATATTACAGGATAGTAAACTTGTGTGTTATGGGTAGCTGAGCACTGGTTCAGTTATTGGAGACTTGTTAGAAATTAAATGTACTTTTGACTTCTGGTGACAAGATGTTCTCTCACTTTCCTTTGTTGAAGGTTTGTTTATTGGAAGTCACTTTGGATAAAAGCGTCTGCTAAATGACTGTAATGTAATGTAATGTAGTTTAACATGTAAATGTTTATGAGTAGGTTAATTTGTGTACGTTTCATGAGTAGGTTAACTTGTATATATCGTATATAGATCAAGAAAACAGTTCCAAAAAGATTGGCTGGTGTGGTCATGTGACTGCCTCGCGGTGCGTCTGTATTTCGGTGAATCAACCTTCACGTGCTGTGTGTGATGCAGTCACTTCCCTTCAACGTAGCGTCCGTAATGGGAGTGGACTCCAGGCATGTTCTGCTCATGTTCAGGCTTGGCCTCAAAGGTCAAAGGTTCAACAAGTGTGGCAAATAGAATCAAGCTTCCAGGGTTCCTTTGGTCTGTTCTATTAATCAGTGGTGGGTCGAGTACTGGAAATCTATACTCAAGTTAAAGTTAAATTACTTCCATAAAGAATCACTTAAGCAGAACAAAGAATTACGTTAAAGTGAACATTAACATTTGAGAAAACTACTCAAGTAAAAGGTTTAAAAAGTACTTGGTTAATACAGTTCTCAAAGTACAAGTTACTTTCCATTTATATATATTTTAGGATGTGTGGGCCAGTGCAAAATAATGTGAAAACAGCACTTGTTGATATGAAGTAGTGCTGTTAGGCTAACCAAACCTATCCAATTGAGATGTTTACATTATCTCCTCCTCGCTTTACATCTCCTCCTCTCCACTAGAGCTGCTCCTCTCCACTAGAGCTGCTCCTCTCCACTAGAGCTCCTCCTCTCCACTAGAGCTGCTCCTCTCCACTAGAGCTGCTCCTCTCCACTAGAGCTGTTCCTCTCCACTAGAGCTGCTCCTCTCCACTAGAGCTGCTCCTCTCCACTAGAGCTGCTCCTGGTGACTTACAGCCCAGAGGTTTTGTGAACGACTAGTCGACAAGTCTTAAAAAGAGCAAACCTAGAGATCAAGATCAAGGTTTGTTTCTTAGGGTTAGGGTTTCCAATTGGGTTTGGCTTCTAAGGTTTCCCATTAGGGTTAGGCTTTTCCATTAGGGTTGCTGTTTGGGTTACGGGTAGGGTTTAGGGTTAGGGGTTAGGGGTAGGGTTTAGGGTCAGGCTTAGGCTTCTCAGGTTTGGTTCTGGGGTTAGGGTTTCCAATTGGGGTTCCTTTTTAGGGTTTGGTTTTTGCTTCTAGGGTTTGGTTTTAGGGTTTAGGGTTTCCTATTACACTCAATCCCCGCATTAGGGCAGTCTATTTGTAACAAATGTATAGATGGCAAATGTAGAGAAGTAAAAGGTAGATAACTTGCTCCAAAATATACTTGAGTAAAGAGTAGAAGTACCGTTTTAAAAGAGGAACATGAAAGTATTCCATTTTTTACTCGTGTGCGTTACTTACAACTCGTCCCTACCCTCCGCTGCTGTTAATACACTCTGCTTGTGTCCGCTAGGTATTCACAGAGTCTGTTGGAGCTGGTGGAATTCCTGGAGGAAGACCCACAGGATAAACGGGTCCTCACCAAGTAAGTGGCTGGTCAACCCTCACAGCAAAGGTCAAAGGTTCCCGGTGGCCTGCCATGTTGAGCCTCATACAGGGAAGCCTATCGTCGTGGTAGGAGGAGCAGGCTCTGTGGTCACATGGGTCCATAAAGACGAAGATGTCGGTCTGTCGGTCTGTCGGTCAGTCGGTCAGTCGGTCTGTCGGTCTGTCTGTTTTCTGGTAGCAAGATTACTCAATAAGTTATGTACGGAATTGGACAAAACTTGGTGGTTACATTGCTTATGGGTAAAAACATCTCATTCTGAATTTTATATATATTTATGTAAACATCCCTGTTGGGAGATTTGATGCATTGTCAAAAAGTGAGTGTGCATATTGGCCAAGTAGTTTTCAATGATTCCCTGTAGTCATTATGTCATTAGTGTTCCAAGAAATTGCAGAAAACCTTGCGTCCATGCGTCTCGAACCACGAGTATGCATTGTACATAATTGCACTGCGGGGAAGAGACTGCATTTCTGTCAAAGGATTCACCCTATCCCTAAAAATGCCTAAGCCTAACCCTCCTCTTCCTCCTCTCCTCCTCCTCCTCCTCCTACTCTCTGTGGTCTCTATGGACCGCAGGTTCGCGGAGGCGCTGGTGACAGTGCGTAACAGACACAACGACGTGGTACCCACCATGGCGCAGGGCGTGGTGGAGTACAAGGAGGCGTTCGGCGTGGACCCCGTCACCATCCAGAACGTCCAGTACTTCCTGGACCGCTTCTACATGAGCCGCATCTCCACGCGCATGCTGATGAACCAGCACAGTGAGTCCTACCCGAGGTTCCACGAGAGGGCATTAAGACGCAGGAGTGTACGTGACAGCGTCATCTTAACAGGGTGGTTCCCAAACTGGGGGGCGCACCCCTAGGGGGGGCCCGGAGTGATGACAGGGGGGGGGGGGGGGGGGGGGGCGAGGCTTAATATAAATGATGAGATGAGTAAAGTAAAGGTGACTTGTTCCTATTTAGATTTGCCGTTACAGTTCTGTATAAATTACACACAATATTTTAAATAAATTCTATAGGAGTGTGCATGCAAAGGACGTGTCTGAGAGCGTCTTCATGTGGGTGCATGTAGGGGGGGGAGGGGCCTGATCATTTTTATCTACAAAAGGGGCGGGCCCTGTAGAAGGAGTTGGGAAAAGGGGCGGGCCCTGTAGAAGGAGTTGGGAAAAGGGGCGGGTCCTGTAGAAGGAGTTGGGAAAAGGGGCGGGCCCTGTAGAAGGAGTTGGGAAAAGGGGCGGGCCCTGTAGAAGGAGTTGGGAAAAGGGGCGGGCCCTGTAGAAGGAGTTGGGAAAAGGGGCGGGCCCTGTAGAAGGAGTTGGGAAAAGGGGCGGGCCCTGTAGAAGGAGTTGGGAAAAGGGGCGGGCCCTGTAGAAGGAGTTGGGAAAAGGGGCGGGCCCTGTAGAAGGAGTTGGGAAAAGGGGCGGGCCCTGTAGAAGGAGTTGGGAAAAGGGGCGGGCCCTGTAGAAGGAGTTGGGAACGACTCAGCAGATGGAAAATCTGAGAAAAAAAGACAGAAATCCAGCCAGAGCAGAAGCTTAGGCCGGGGGGGGGGGGGGGGGTGAACTGTACACATCTATAGTTCTGGCCATATTGGCCCGATTGGGATACAACAATAGACCCATAGTGTAGAGACACTATGGGTCCTAAAGTGTCTCTACACAGCCTGCCGATCCTGCTCCTCTTTTCAGAGCTATGATTCAAGATTCTAAATTCAAGAACTTTATTTGTCACATGCAAAATGTAATACAATACAAAACAGAAGTAAACGGTGTGTGTGTCTCCTTCCACAGCGCTTATATTCGACGGCGCGGTCAACCCGGCTCACCCCAAACACATCGGCAGCATTGACCCCTGCTGTGACGTGGCGGAGGTGGTGAAAGGTAAACAACCCACAATGCCTTGGGGCTGTCTTTATTCACAGCTAGTCCCACCTCCTCTGGTGTTGATTCGGGCTCAAGGTACACACAGATAAGGGCTTTGTATTGGGGTGTTCTTGGTGTATTGGACAGTATGGTCATGGCCATACTAACTCTAACTCCTTCAGGGGGGGAGGGGCTAAAACCAGAACCTGGTCTATTGTGTGTATCTGCATATTAATGACAGCATCTCAATTAACTGCAATTAACTGTATCTATAGTTATATATATAGATATATATATAGATATATCTATATAGATATAGATATAGATATATATATCTATATATATATCTATATCTATATATATATATATATATATAGATATAACTATATGTACACGTGTCTCTGCAGATGCCTACGAGGCGTCCAAGATGCTCTGTGAGCAGTACTACCTGACCTCCCCTGACCTTGAGATCTCTCAGGTCAACGGTGAGTACCACCACCCCTACCTGCCTCCCCCTTCTGGTAGGGGCCACACAGCTTGGTGTGTGAGCAGCTCGCTCTGCTCCCTGAGGGGAGGAGGAAGTAGGCCAAGTGATCCAGTGACATGTTGGCCCCAGAGTCGCTGCTTGGCATCAGCTGGAAATGTCAGCACTCGACCTAGAATATATACCTTTGACCTCTCTCTCTCTCTCTCTCTCTCTCTCTCCCCCCTTCTATCTCTCTCTCTCTCTCTCTCTCTCTCTCTCTCTCCCCCCTTCTCTCTCTCTCTCTCTCTCCCCCCTTCTCTCTCTCTCTCTCTCTCTCTCTCTCTCTCTCTCTCTCTCTCTCTCTCTCTCTCTCTCTCAGCCAAACACCCAGAGCAGCCTCTTCACCTGGTCTACGTGCCTTCCCACCTCTACCACATGCTCTTTGAGCTCTTCAAGGTACTGAAGAGTCCTCCTGTCCGCTCACTGGGGGACAGAAGTGTCTGTTATCATGGGCACCAAGTTGTTAACACTAGAGAGACATAGCTGTAGGCGTAGTACCGGCTCCACTCCACTCTACTGTCCGTTTCCAAGCGCGCTGAGGCAATACCAAAAGGTGACGTTAGAACTCAGATAAACATACTGATCGTCACTAGAGTTACTACCGCTGCTTCATCAGACACGGGACGTCCTGCACAAACCACTGCCTTCTTTAAATAAAGATACTACTAGTTTTCTCACAAACCTTTGTCTACCGGCTGAGACCGACAGCAACGTACCGAGGATCCAGAACACCGTCCCTCCAACAGACTCAGTTGTTACTGTGGGGGTCACCTTGACGACCGCGGAGGTGTGAGTAGGAGCACCGGGTCCAAAAGGAAAGTTGAGTGGAGTTGAGTCGGTCCTCGAGGTGACGGAATCACAGGCAGTCAATGTCCTGTGTTGACAGGGAGACCTTTATGTGTGTGTGTGTGTGTGTGTGTGTGTGTGTGTGTGTGTGTGTGTGTGTGTGTGTGTGTGTGTGTGTGTGTGTGTGTGTGTGTGTGTGTGTGTGTGTGTGTGCCAGAATGCCATGAGAGCCACAGTGGAAACCCACGAGGACAGCCTGACACTGCCGCCCGTCAAAGTGCGCGTGGCCCTGGGCAGTGAGGACCTGTCCATCAAGGTACCCACCTGGGGGGGGTATATATAATATATATATATATATTATACTACAAATACACAGTACAACAATATACTATATTGTTGTACTGTACGATGACAATAAAGGCTTTCTGATTCTGATTCTGAACAGGGAAACACTGTAATACTGTGAAAAATATCCCCTGAACTCTGTGAACGGCAACAGATGAGCCCAGGTGGGCCTTCCCCTGTGTACGTATCACACAGGCTGAGTCAGGTCAGGGTTAAAGGTCAGGTTAGAGCCGTCAGGAACCCTGATGTGGGCTATTGGTCTGATTAGTGGGAAAAAACACAGTCCACGTTTCAGGTTCAGAATCCCCTCTCTCCGTGTATAATGCTTTACTTTACTTTACTTTACTTTACTTTACTTTACTCTAAAATGCTTTTTGCACCATCCGACATATGGTCCATTACACACTTTGTTATTTTTATTGTTCTTTTTATTGTGTATTTATTTATTGTGTGTTTATTGTTCTAAAGTTAAAATCAAGTTATATCTTGGGTCTAAAACAGCACCTTTCCCCCTCCTCCCCCCTGCTCCTCTCTCCCTCCCCCCTGCTCCTCCCCCCTGCTCCTCTCTCCCTCCCCCCTGCTCCCCACCTCCCCCTGCTCCTCCCCCCCTGCTCCTCTCTCCCTCCCCCCTGCTCCCCACCTCCCCCCTGCTCCTCTCTCCCTCCCCCCTGCTCCCCACCTCCCCCCTGCTCCTCCCCCCCTGCTCCTCCAGATGTCTGACCGAGGAGGAGGAGTCCCCCTGAGGAAGATTGAAGCTCTGTTCAGCTACATGTACTCCACCGCCCCGAGCCCCGTCAACACAGACTGCTCACGCAACGCCCCGCTGGTGACTGGCTCCTCCCTGTCAACCGGCCCACAATGCACTGGGGGAAAGGGGGGGGGGGGGGGGGGGTTCTTAGTAGTTGCACGTCCTTTTTTGGTTCAATCCCAACTTGTTTCTTCTTCACGCGCAGCAAAACGCAGTACTCATAGTTAACGAGCTGCTGGGCTGGGAACAGAACAGATGGGACCAAATGGGAGACATCACATTACACTACATTACATTACACTACATTACATTACATTACACTACATTACATTACACTACATTACACTACATTACATTACATTACACTACATTACACTACATTACATTACATTACATTACACTACATTACATTACATTACATCACATTACACTACATTACATTACATCACACTACATTACATTACACTACATTACATTACATTACATTACATTACATCACACTACATTACATTACACTACATTACATTACATCACATTACATCACATTACACTACACTACATTACATTACACTACATTACACTACATTACATTACATCACATTACACTACATTACATTACATTACATTACACTACATTACATTACACTACATCACATTACACTACATCACATTACATTCCAGTCATTTAGCAGACTCTTTTATCCAAAGCGACTTACAACAAGTGTTCATCAAAGGAAGGTGAGAGAACAAGTCGTCACCAGAAGTCTAAAGTGCATTTCATTCCTAACAACAAGTCTCTGAGAACTGAGCCGGTGCACTACGTTCAGGTGAAAGTACAATAAGGTAAAAGTACAATAAGTTCGCAAACAATCTAGAACAATATCTACCCAACAATCTACTTAGATAATCAACTTAGTAAAACACTAGTAAAAAGTGATAAGAGGATACGCTACGAAGAAGGATCTGGGTAGTGTGTCCATGAGACCAGCTGGTTTGTATTTTTGTGTGTAAAAGAGTGAACAGATATGCTTTATGTTTCAATATTGAGTTAAACTTATACCTTAAACCGTACCCTATACTTTATACTTTCTCATTTTCTTCCGGAAGATGCCGTTCACATGTTCAGTTCAACAGGACGGCACACAAGTAAACAGGATCGTCAATTAGAGGAATTACAAACTAGCTACAAACTAGCATGTCTCGTCTGTCCACGTCTGCTGCAGATGCAAAGCAAACACCTGTTAATGCTCCATCTCAGCGGGTCGTTTCCACAGGCTAATGTTTAACTAACTAGTTGACGGGGGGGGGGGGGGGTCTTACTGTAGCAGTCTGTTTATACTCTCCTCTACCTTCCATCGCCCACTCCAGGCTGGTTTCGGCTACGGCCTGCCCATCTCACGCCTCTACGCCAAGTACTTCCAAGGAGACCTGCAGCTGTACTCGATGGAGGGCCATGGCACTTCAGCTGTCATCTACCTCAAGGTGAGGGGATCCCACACCCACACACACACACACACACACACACACACACACAGAGGACCATCGCTGACCCCGAGCTGTGCCGTGTTGCTCGTCTGTCTCCAGGCGTTGTCCTCCGAGTCGGTGGAGAGGCTTCCTGTCTTCAACAAGTCGGCCTTGAGACACTACCAGACCACCACCGAAGCGGACGACTGGTGCATGCCCAGCAAGGAGCCCCGGAACATGGGCAAGTAACGGGGGACGAGTCCGGGCTGATGGGCGATAGGACCCGTCCCGGTTCTGCTCCGGTGCGGCTGGTACTCCCTAGCTGCCGGTCCACTTTAGAACTTCAGAGGTGGTGGTCCAGATTTGCGTTGACCATTGAGCTGGAGGATCCAGGACAGCCCATAGAACCTCCTCCTCCTGTCTCTTCAAACACACCCAGCAGCGAGTATTTATTATAGGATTGCATCAACATTTTGTTTTGTCAATTATTGTACATTAAGAATAATGTTTTTAAGCCATCTGTTATGGTGGTTGCACCCGCTAATAACAGGTTTTATAAACTTTTAAAATGAATAGATTTGTACATTAATCATTTAAAAACTAAGCCTGTAGCCCGGGCTACAGGGTTAGCCTGTCCTTTATAACTCACTTTATAACACTTTAATATGATTATGGGAGATCATAACTCGCACTAAGTGTTGCACGCGGCTCATAGAAGGAGACATCTTAAAATGTGAATCAACCTTCGTTTAAAACAGTTAAACGGATCTACTGACTTATGAATGTCAACGTTATTGTGGGAGCAAACGTCAACTTATACTATTTTTCATTTTTCGTGATTGACGGTCAAAAAGATTCTCGGTCATCGTGGGCCTTATGAACTATTATTGTGCCATAGCTGCCACAAGCACCTGTTTCCTGCAAACTACACTGTGTGTGTTTTGTGTGCATGTATGTATGTTTATATATATATATATATATATTAGTATGTATGTTTGTATATATTAGAAGGGCTGGCCCTGACTATTTGGGAAAAGCCTTCAGCCCCCGGTTGGTGTTCAGTATTCAGATAATTCCCGTGGGAATGGCTTGTCCAATCGAAGCTGGATTATACTACATTTGATCCTAACACATTTTTTACAATATATATATTTTGGGAACTAAAAAACAACTACTGCCATCTCTATTATTAATACCAAATATTCTATTTCCAATCCTATGTATTCTGACATTGTTGTGAGTGAGCCCCCAGAAGTTTGACCCATCGAAAAAAGAAACAACCGACGTGTGTTAGTGTGTTTAAGCCTATAATGTCTACGGTGTTGTTTATAATAATGTCATAAAGATACTAAATGTGTAGCAGCCAAACCTGCTCACTCTACCAGATCACAGTGTACTAGGGTATAACTACATGCATAGTATTGTTTCCCATTACCATACTCCTAAATCATACCAGTAGTATAAGTCAGAACTAATTCAAACTAATGTATTATCATGTTGGTCATGTTTGTCAGAGGTCTTGGGAGTCGTCGCCTGTTAAAGCAACAGTGAATAGGCTTCATTCTCCATGCTAACGGTGGCGCCTGACTGATGAGAGGTCTTGTTCTCCACTAACGTCTGACTTTAAAGCACAGAACACGCTGCTTCAAACACTCTGTCCGTACTAGTTCTCTACCCCCACCTTCCTTTCAAGCGCTATCGACTATTGAACCGTTGAATAAATGACCACACAACTGAAATCTCTCTCTTTTTATTCACGCTTGTGTCGAGGTTCTGAATGATTGAGTATCTCCATTGAATACCCGTGTTGCATTGTGGGTATTTTGTCCTCAAGTCATTCTTTTATCCGGCACACTGGTCTATTCAGGAGACGGGTGACCAGCGCACACACAGAACACTGTTCTACGTTATGCTGGTTTACTAACTACTGCTCCGAAAGACCAGTGGTCTTCCTCCCTGCTGTGGGAGTCTGATAGATTGTGCTGCTACAGCGATAACGGTTTCTTTAATCGCGGTTTCTTTTTGGTCTCACTTCCTGTGAGCTGAGTCAGCTAACAGGCCCCCCAGAGCGCAGCGAATAACAACATGACGAGAAATAAAGACTTTTGGCTCAATCATTTGACAAAGGGACAAAACATCTCTCAACTCTTTTTTTCTAACTTTTTCTACACTGATTTTATTTTAAATATATTTTTGGATGTTTTATTGAGTACGACAATAACAACAACAGTGTTACCATAGCCTGGGTAACACACACACACGCACACACACACACACACACACACACAGTTCATTGAAAGGTGAGACCTTGTTAGTTGCAGCGTATATTTTGTGTATTTCAAATGCACTCATGTCTGTAGAGGATTCAAAAGGCCCCTATGATGTAATGACTGGGATATAAATACTGTGTGTGTGTATCAGTGGCGAAGCGTGTCTATCACAACTGGACCTTCTGTAGACCAGGGGTTCCCCAACTTTTCAGCCCGCGACCCCCAACATAACAGACCCCCCCCCCCCCCCCCCACTATCACCGGAGGGACTGGAACATTAAAAACAACGTGTGCACAGATCTTCACCATCGAGAACATCGTGAAGTCCAAGGGGGGGGGGGGGGGGGGGTAATCGTGATATTGAAAATTGTGTGGGGCTTTTTTTTCAGCTGCAAATTATACTGTCGTGAATCTGTCGGAATCAAAATTCCTTTATTCGTCACCCGTACATATATAAAAATATCTATGCACACGTTATTATTAACAATAAAAACCTCATGGTCACATCAAGAGGATTCTGAAATCATCTCGCGACCCCCCCCCCCCCCCTCGGGGTCCCGCGACCCCCACTTTGGGAACCCCTGCTGTAGACCACCACCCCCACCATCACCACCACCATTCGAAAATTCAGTTGTTCTAGTCAGACGGACGTCACGGAGGAGTCACTTTATGCCTTATCTCATTTAGGCAGATCAGATTGTCGCAGCCAATTCCCATGTGTACCCTAGTTGTAAAGCAGTGTCCATGTAGTGAAGTAACAGACCACACAGACCACCACACACAGGCTATCGGTTAAAGGGACGGTCTAACACGCTTCACGTGAAAAGGCTTAACGTAACTTTGGAACTTTAAGTTCCAAAATAGCGATCAATAATCACCAAATGTCTTGTCATTAGCACTTTCACCTGTCAAAATGAAAGTGAAAAGGTGAAAGTGCTAATGACAAAACATATGCAAATTAGGTGATTATTGATCGCGGTTTTGTAACTCTTAGTTACGTCTTTTCACGTTAAGCGATGCAAAGAAAGATCAAGTCCAAACTCTCAATTCAAATGCACAACAATGCTTAACAAACCCAAGTCAGCCATTAACTAATCAGTCAACAAGTGTGTGGAAACAAAATGCAACAACCAGCTGAGACAAAACCAGCAAAGACAAATGAGTGTCACTCACCAATGATGTTCACTTAAAGACCAAATCCATTCTCCTGTCCTTCTGGATGAATGGTTCGACCACCATCAGGTCATAAAGATGATCGCTTTTCAGATCCAAAATAAGTTCCAATTCCCTGCTCTCTTGTCGGTCCCAAACAGCAACACTCCCATCAGTAGAGCCTCTTGTGGCTAGTAGAGCCCGTTAGCCACGGGGATCGTTCCCAGTTGCTACTCTGAAAATGGCGAACATAGCCTGCTTTAACTACTTGAGTCAGCTCCAGATTGTCAGGTGTTGGACGGCCTTTTTTAATAATGTCCATCTTAACATTAAATGGTCGTCTTGAAAATGGTTCAGACAATAAATCCGCAACGACATCATCTTCACCTGTTGCCATTTTGACGTAAAAAAAACAACGTAGAAAACGTAACACTACGCTAGATCCACTCTCGCGCCAGCCACCACCTTGCACCTTCTAGCTCCATATTGAGCTGCGGGGAAATCTAAAAGAATACGCCCATTGGCTACAAATCACGATATGATTGGTTGATCAAATTGTCAATCCAAACGTACGCTATCATTCCGTCTAAGGGCCAATGTCAGCGGGAATACTTTGGTTGATTACGTTGGATATTCTTCCCAGCAACCCAGAAAAATATCTGATTGGTTGCATTGTTTTTCCAACACAAAACCACTCAAATGCGTCGTGCATGGACCGAGAAAGACAAACAAATCAACGTAACACTGTAATATAACACAGATACGATTCTCATTTATTCATTTTATTTAAATTTTATTAAATGTTATTAAATTGTATTACATTTTATTAATACAATTAATTTCGAGTTTTTGGTTTCATCTGAGAGTTCCAGGGTCTTCTCTGAATACCTTGAAGGCCCTGACGCTTCACCACTGATATATATATATAAAATCTGAAAAAGAGGGTCGTCTTATAATCGGGGTTTAGACTTTTCGATGTACCGTAATTGCACATGTAATTGCGCAACAACAGATCGCGCCAAACGAGTGTTCCGAGACACCGCGCGACACTTAAAGTAAGGTGGCCAGATTTTCTAAATTAAAACCGGGGACATTTTGAGTTTTGCGGTCAATATATCATTAACATATCCAATTTTCTTCACTTTTAAAGAAAAAAGGGGGACAATTCTGGTTCAATGTAATTCGAAAATGTTAACTGTTGTGCTGTAATAAACTGATGTGTAGACATACTGATACAACTGTGTACTAACTAATTACCATAAATGCACTAACTAATTAATGAAATCTTTCCGAAAATCTGATTTCAATACCATGGTAAGTGCGGAGTAAAGTATTAACTCACTTATTGAGTTTTCCATAGTTAATAACAAAACATTTTCAAACTACATAGGTTATAGCCTCAAGTTTATTTGATAATTAACATATGTACAAGATATATAGAGACAACAGACAAGTAACACTAGCAGAATGACACACTATCAAAGACACTTCAACAGAGAGACACAACTGTCAAACACAATATGACAGACACACTGGGACAAACAGATAAAACAAAGCCAGAACTGTCCCATCTGTATCTGTCCTGGTATTCTGGATGGAATAAGATCAAAAGAGAACATGAGAAAAGGAAAATACTGAGATAATACATGTAAAATACTTAACAATATAATAAATAAGATGAGATTTCTAAGTACATAAAAACTTCTACTAACCTAATCTCTGTACTTTTCAGAAGAGTGAATTTTCTTTAAGATTGCTTTGTCTTTGGCCAGCTTCTCCATGAACTCCTGGCAGGGGAAGTTGAAGTTTGTTTTCACAACAAGCATGGCCTTGATGGTAGGAATAGTGAACCTATTTCTTGCTGCTGTCCATACATCATTCATTTGGGAGAACACTCTTTCAACTGGTGCATTACTCCCAGGTAGGCACATAACCACCGACGCTAACCTTGCCAGGTTATTGAATGGGATTTCGTTGTCTTGGAAGTGGGTAACCACCTTGCTCCATCTGTGATTAAGCGGTGTCTCAGATTCTTTCCACTCTTCAAGTGTTCCTCCCTTCAGGAACTCATGCAGGCCAGTGACCTCATCAAACAATTCATCCTCATTGATCTTGACATTGGGGCATTTTTCTTGCAGTGTGGCCGCTGCCTTCTGAATCTCTTCACGCTGAGGTTGCCTTTTCAGAAGGAGACAATGCAAATCCTTGAGATCATCTGTGTGCTTTCCCCATGCTTGCAAGTAGTTGACAGCTGTAGTGAAGAATGATTGGGATGTTTTGAGAAAGCTCGCTTTTTTCATTGCTCCATTTTCCTCCAGTTCTCTCAGAAGCCCTCGGACCAAAACTGGAATGAAGTTATCGTCACTTCTTGCAGTCAACTTTGCCTCAAAGCTTTTCAATATTGCAGCTGACTCCACAGCACAGCGGTCTTGGCCTTCAAGCATTTTGATTGTGTCACTGAATATGGACAGGTTTCCATGGACAAAGGCCAGCCAAAGTTCAGTCAGAGGATCTTGGAATATTTTTTGCAGGACAGCTGGGCACTTTTCTTCAGAGAGGAAAAATGATTTCAAGGGCAAATACATTTTCAGCACTCTCTCTAGAGCTGGGAGCATAGACAACCAGCGAACATTGCAGTGTCTTAAGATGTTATGGTACTCCTGGCCAACAAACTCACAAAAGCCCTTTAGTCTTTCTACTCTGACGGTGAAAATGTGAAAATAACCAAATATCTTTGTAAGAAGGTACTCAACATCAAGGGGAATCATATCCAAAGCTGTTCTGGCCGTGTTATGAATAATGTGTGCAGGGCAACCTAAGCCAATGACCTCCCGCTGCAGAGCATTTTTAACTTTGGTATGGACATTGACCCTCCCCAGTCTATTCAGTCCTCCAAAATTTGTATTTGTGTTGTCAGCAGAGAATGCCACAACTTTGTTTTCCAGGTTGAATTTTTGGATAACACCAAGGACCTCAGCTGCAATTTCCTCTGCTGTTTCTCCTTTGAGTTCAACAAAATCGAGTAGTTTTGTTTCCACTGATGTGCTATCATGTATCTTACAATATCTTACTAATATTGGCAGCAGCTTTACATGTCCATGATTGGATGCATCAATGGACAGAGACACAAATTCCACCTGGTCTAGGTCCTGTGTTACCAAGGTAGTTGCCCATGGTGCTAACACGTTACTCACTATGGCATCGCATTTTGTCCTAGCACATGTAAATTTTGATTCATAAAGCTTCCTTGTCAGTTGTGCTGTGCAATCCATAGATCTGAAACTATGATTGTGTCGCAAAGTGTGGTATGCAAAGACAGCTTCCTGCACAGCTAGATCGTATTCTTCCTGGGAAGGGTCTACCTTCTTGAAGAATGTGGTGACAGAGGGCACACCAGCACGGGCAATGAGAGAGGCTTTATGCTTTTTTGTCTGTTGATGTTCTATTACTGCTGTTCTTCCTCCACTGGCAACTGAAAATGTTGAATTACAAATGGTACAGTAAACCATTGTATCATCTTGACCACCTGGGCGTATGAATGAAAATTCTTTCCTCATATTGTCATTTAAGTGACATTTTCGTTTCTTGGAAAGAGCCATTGCACATTTTTTTCTGCTCTTTGTCACTATCCTTGTATACTCTTCGTACTCTGTTAACTTTTTCTTCCCCTCCAAACTTTCTCCCTTTTCTTCTTTCTTCCTTTCCTTCTCTTCCTCACTATTGTACAATGTCTTTGCTTCTTTATCTTTATTCCGGTTTTTCCCTTCTCATTCTGTTCTTCCTCTCTGATATTTAAAAAGAGATAGTACATTATTAGATACACTTGGGTTAACAGTCACATTGTTTTTGTCAATTTATAAATTTCATTCTGCTACTCCATTGAACCACTGATTCAACTTACCCCAAGGCCCATGGTTCACTTTTCCCCATAGCCACCATTTTAGAAAAAATAGCCTAGCTTAAAAATTCAGTCATCTTTATCTTAATGATTCACATGGTTTAATACGCTGCCAACACATCAACATATACAATAATATATGTTTTTAAACCTGGATACATTTTGTTTGACATGACAGCCGATATAGCTGACATCTAGAAAATGTACTTTGACAAGCAAAAAACGTTTTTTTGTAAAAATGTTTACTTACCAAACCACAATGAGCATCTCTCTGTCACAGCCAAAGAGAAATGGGAGGAGCTTGCATAATTGCATAAACACGATTGCATAAACACGATTGAGCCGTATACTGTTTACCCAGTGTTTCCTTACATGAAACGTTTTATTTCACCTTGCTATGTGTTTTTAACGTATATTAAAAAACGGGGACATTTCCGGGGACAGTTTCAACCGGGGACAGGCCAATAAAAACGGGGACTGTCCCCGGAAAACGGGGACGTCTGGTCACCCTAACTTAAAGTAACTCAGAGTCTTAAAGTAACAGTACATAAAAACAGTTACCTGGAGAGATAGAAATGGAGACACAGCGACCAACTTGAAAAAAGAAAACCGCCTGTGTATTTTGACATGCCAACATCTGTCACTGGGCATAAGAAAGGCCACAAATCAGTGATTGTGAAGTCTACTGGAAACGAGAAGAGCCGAGTAACGGTCATGTTAACGCGCCTCGCAGATGGGACTAAACTTCCAGTGACTGTACCTAAAGAGGCAGTGACTGTACCTAAAGAGGCAGTGACTGTACCTAAAGAGGCAGTGACTGTACCTAAGGAGGCAGTGACTGTACCTAAAGAGGCAGTGACTGTACCTAAAGAGGCAGTGACTGTACCTAAAGAGGCAGTGGATGTACCTAAAGAGGCAGTGACTGTACCTAAAGAGGCAGTGGATGTACCTAAAGAGGCAGTGACTGTACCTAAAGAGGCAGTGGATGTACCTAAAGAGGCAGTGACTGTACCTAAAGAGGCAGTGGATGTACCTAAAGAGGCAGTGACTGTACCTAAAGAGGCAGTGACTGTACCTAAAGAGGCAGTGACTATACCTAAAGAGGCAGTGACTGTACCTAAAGAGGCAGCCAGCTGGCATTATGGTAGTGCCCAGGCAAAGGGCTGGATGGAGACGGAGCTTGTGGTGGACTGGCTCAAGGTGGTGTGGGGCAGACGGCGTGGGGCACTCAGAAAGAAGAGGAACATGTTGATTCTGGATGCTTTCCGTGGACACTTGACTGAGCCAGTCAAAAAGCAAGTGAAAGAGTGAATGGTGACCTAGTGATCATACCGGGCGGAATGACAAGCCAGCTGCAGGTGTTGGATGTGGTCGTTAACAAACCATTCAAGGTTAATCTGCGCAAGAGATCCACAGAGTGGCTCCTGGCTGCTAATCACGCACTGACACCGTCTGGAAAAATCCAAAAGCCTGCAGTACGATTGCTCTGTGAATGGATCTTGCAAGCATGGGCTGACGTTTCCCCAGAAAGCATCATTAATGGGTTAAGAAATGCTGCGTATCAAATGGATGGCAGCGAGGATGACGTGATGTGTGAGGAGACAGCGAGGATGACGTGATGTGGGAGGAGACGGGGAGCAGACACCGTGAGTGACGATAGCGGGAGTGAGAGGAACAACCAGCGATGTAGAAGACGAGCTGGATGAGAAGACGTGATGTGACCAATAGACTGATGTTCTGAAATGTTGCACTGTTTTGTTGCTCTACTGTTTCATTGCTCTACTATTGTATTGCACTACCGTTTTATTGCACTACTGTTTCATTGCAATCTATCTAGCCTGTTTTGTTTTTGTTCGCCAAGTTAGGCAAATTTGAACACAATGTGTGATGTGTGTTATCATTATTTTCAAATAAAATTATTTTCTTTATAAAAAAAAGATTTAGTCTTCAAATTTCTTTTATTTATTTTTCCAAAAATGAGTCTTGAAAAAGAGGGGTCGTCTTATAATCGGGGTCGTCTTATATTCGGGTCAATACGGTATATATATATATATATATATATATATATACACCTATATATATATATATATATACCTATATATATATATATATATATATATATATATATATATGTATATATATATATATACAGTATGTATATATATATGTATATATATATATATATATATATATATATATATATATATATATACACCTATATATATATATATATATACCTATATATATATATATATATGTATATATATATATATATACACACACACTGTATGTATATATATTTGTCATTGTATTTTTGTAGTAGTTTTCCACATATCTATCTATACATTTGATCCTATATTCTCTTCCTGTTCCATTCTATTAACTAACTGTATCCAAAGGGACGTACAGTGAATTGAAAATGAAATGCATGTAATGAGAGGTTAGACTGAGGTTAGGGATCTTGGTTAAGGATGCCTACATATATGGTATCAAACCAGGAACCTTTTGGCTGGGAAGAGTCCATTACAGGGCAGGTAGGGGGGTCAGACATATTGCTGAAGAATGATTGCCTGCAGCTATTACTGAGGTTCATTTTCGAACCCTTTTTTGACTTGTTTTGCCAAAATCTTAAGTCAGAGCAAAGTCAGACCATTCCACAGTGTTCCTCCTTGAAGGTAAACCAGGAGCAAGGATCTTAAGGTTCAGGCACTATTCCCACCTTAAAACCAACATGCCTTTCAGTCCTGGGTTCTGCGCCATGAAGCTTCTTTGGTCATTCCACCAAAGGTAAGGTTGTGTCCTGAATAGAGCCGGATGGACCTTCTGCTTCTCCATTCCTTCAGATAAACACATCCACCTCTCTCTCTCCAGACCAGAAGGCCACTCAACTCAAGCTTTGGTGGGCAGAGCCCCCAGGCTCCTCGGCCCCCCCCAGGCTCCTCGCCCCCCCCCCCAGGCTCCTCGGCCCCCCCCCAGGCTCCTCGCCCCCCCCCCAGGCTCCTCGGCCCCCCCCAGGCTCCTCGGCCCCCCCCAGGCTCCTCGCCCCCCCCCCAGGCTCCTCGGCCCCCCCCTAGGCTCCTCGGCCCCCCCCAGGCTCCTCGCCCCCCCCCCAGGCTCCTCGGCCCCCCCCAGGCTCCTCGCCCTCCCCCCAGGCTCCTCGGCCCCCCCCAGGCTCCTCGCCCCCCCCCAGGCTCCTCGGCCCCCCCCTAGGCTCCTCGGCCCCCCCCTAGGCTCCTCGGCCCCCCCAGGCTCCTCGGCCCCCCCCTAGGCTCCTCGGCCCCTCCCCCCAGGCTCCTCGGCCCCCCCAGGCTCCTCGCCCCCCCCCCAGGCTCCTCGGCCCCCCCCCAGGCTCCTCGGCCCCCCCCTAGGCTCCTCGGCCCCTCCCCCCAGGCTCCTCGGCCCCCCCAGGCTCCTCGCCCCCCCCCCAGGCTCCTCGGCCCCCCCCAGGCTCCTCGGCCCCCCCCTAGGCTCCTCGGCCCCCCCCCCAGGCTCCTCGGCCCCCCCCCAGGCTCCTCGGCCCCTCCCCCCAGGCTCCTCGGCCCCTCCCCCCAGGCTCCTCGGCCCCCCCCAGGCCTTTCAGTAGAGCGCTCCGTCCGGTTCCAGAAGCAGGTATCTCTGGACGGCGGGAGGCAGGGGGAGCTGCGGGACGGTGGCGTGACACATGCCCCCCAGCGCCGTGCGGACGGTGCACCTGGCCAGGTGCATCAGGGAGCGCGGCCCGGCGGACCAGGCGGCGAAGAGGGAGTCGTAGAAGCCCCGGTGTCTCTGGGGGAAGGATAGGTTCCAATAGCTTAGACATCAATTTGGGTGGTTCAGGGTTGGTTCAGGTACACATAATACAGGTAGCATAACACATGTATACACATAACAGAGGCGGCTGGTGGTTGTAAAAGTAGGGGAGGAAGGAAGGAGCCAGGAGGGTCATTCTGACAGTGTATTAGTGGTCATTCTGACAGTGTATTAGTGGGTCATTTTAACAGTGTATTAGTGGTCATTCTGACAGTGTATTAGTGGTCATTTTAACAGACAAGCCAAACAGAATTGAAATCGATTGTGATCTGAGGGGAAGAAGCATTGATTAGATGCTATTTCGCGATTACTCCATTAATGATGAAAATCTGGCGTTTAAATTGAGTGAGATTTGAAGGAGAAGCGTTTTTGTGCCAAGTATATTTACCTGTATTTAATTAAAATAAGACCATTCATTATCATTTAGTAAAAAAATACCAGTTCTGCACGTAAATCGGGACCCAAAGACCCCACCTTGTCCCGGTCAGCCAGGCTTCATGAACCTGGAGGCTTTGAGGAGGACCTCCAGAGTTCAGTCTGGAATATAACACTCACGAGATGTCTGGAACACGGTGTGCCTGGTACACTGCACGATGACAACCCGCCCCCCAAAACTCTGATTGGGTATTCACCAGTGCAGTGAGCTCTGCTGATTGGTTCAGAGCCTCTGGCTAGCCCCGCCCTCAGGGAGGATGGTCCTCCCTTAGCGCCGTACTCACACACTCATGTTAAACCGGGACTCACCGGCCCTACGTTTAATAGTGGACTTCAATGGAGAGCTTGGGGAGGACGGACCTGCGTACAGTCATTTTCAGTCAATTGCGGTAGGGGGCGCTGTTGGTACTTTGACATGAGGACACGAATGTTGTGCCTTTGAAGAGTTAAAATAGTAATAATATCAGTATTTTCACAGATGAATTGGTCCTCCTCAGTGGACGAGGCTCCATACGTACGCATGTCTGAACAAGCCCCTTTGATACCTGATAGCAGTCGTCTGGAATGGAAGATCTCCACTTCCTCGTGGGTTTCAAGCGTTCGTAGGAGTTCGCCAGGATCTCCACCGCTTCAGGGAAGTCATGGCAGGCCTGCAACACCTGTACTGCAGCACACACACACACACACACACACACTCTCAGCGGGTCTCTTCCCGCTGAGATTCTGAGTGCAAGACGGCACCAGAAGTCAGTCCTACGGTGACATCCGGTCATCTCCATAATGTGATGGATAACGTTGTTTTAAAAGAAATGACATTGTGTGTGAACCTCCTCGACTGCTCTCTCATGAGGGGGAAAGGGGAGGAGCCTCTTCTCTTTTAGAGGAAGAGGAACCTACGGTGGACACGCCTCCTCCGTACGAGTCTCCTACACGCCACGAGGCGCCGTCTGGGGAGGGCGTACCTTGTGGAACTGGGGGGGGGGGGGGGGGTACCTTGTGGAACTGGGGGGGGGGGGGGTACCTTGTGGAACTGGGGGGGGCGTACCTTGTGGAACTGGGGGGGGGTGTACCTTGTGGAACTGGGGGGGGTATATGCGTGCTGCGTTGTGGTTGAGCAGCAGCTGGTAGCAGAGCTCGGGGACCCCCCCGGCCCGGACGCCGGTGACCTTGAGGAGGTACTGGATGGGGGCGCAGCCGTTGATGTCCATGGCCCGGGCGTGGGCCCCGCCCTCCAGCAGCATCCTCAGCAGCACGTGGTCGCAGTTCCACGCCGCCTTGTGGAGCGCCGTCTTGTTGTCCTCCTCCGGGACGTTGGGGTCTGGCAACATTCAACATGCTGTTACTCTCCATGTGTTACAAGTACTAACAAGGGTTACTCCCCCCATGCCTCCTGCACTATGAACCTCAGTACCAACACTATACTCACCAACACTATACTTACTAATACTATACTCACCAACACTATACTCACCAACACTATACTCACCAACACTCACCAATACTATACTCACCAACACTATACTCACCAACACTCACCAACACTATACTCACCAACACTATACTCACCAACACTCACCAATACTATACTCACCAACACTATACTCACCAACACTATACTCACCAACACTATACTCACCAATACTATACTCACCAACACTATACTCACCAACACTATACTCACCAATACTATACTCACCAACACTCACCAACACTATACTCACCAACACTCACCAACACTATACTCACCAACACTCACCAACACTATACTCACCAACACTATACTCACCAACACTATACTCACCAATACTATACTCACCAACACTCACCAACACTATACTCACCAACACTATACTCACCAATACTATACTCACCAACACTCACCAACACTATACTCACCAACACTATACTCACCAATACTATACTCACCAACACTATACTCACCAATACTATACTCACCAACACTATGCTCACCAACACTCACCAACACTATACTCACCAATACTATACTCACCAACACTATACTCACCAACACTATACTCACCAATACTATACTCACCAACACTCACCAACACTATACTCACCAACACTCACCAACACTATACTCACCAACACTATACTCACCAACACTATACTCACCAATACTATACTTACTAATACTATACTCACCAACACTATACTCACCAACACTATACTCACCAATACTATACTTACTAATACTATACTCACCAACACTATACTCACCAACACTATACTCACCAACACTATACTCACCAATACTATACTTACTAATACTATACTCACCAACACTATACTTACTAATACTATACTCACCAACACTATACTCACCAATACTATACTCACCAATACTATACTTACTAATACTATACTCACCAACACTATACTCACCAACACTATACTTACTAATACTATACTCACCAATACTATACTCACCAATACTATACTTACTAATACTATACTCACCAACACTATACTCACCAACACTATACTTACTAATACTATACTCACCAACACTATACTCACCAACACTATACTTACTAATACTATACTCACCAACACTATACTCACCAATACTATACTTACTAATACTATACTCACCAACACTATACTCACCAACACTATACTTACTAATACTATACTCACCAACACTATACTCACCAACACTATACTTACTAATACTATACTCACCAACACTATACTCACCAACACTATACTCACCAATACTATACTCACCAATACTATACTTACTAATACTATACTCACCAACACTATACTCACCAACACTATACTTACTAATACTATACTCACCAACACTATACTCACCAACACTATACTTACCAATACTATACTCACCAATACTATACTTACTAATACTATACTCACCAACACTATACTCACCAACACTATACTTACTAATACTATACTCACCAACACTATATTCACCAACACTATACTCACCAATACTATACTCACCAATACTATACTCACCAACACTCACCAACACTATACTCACCAACACTATACTCACCAATACTATACTCACCAACACTATACTCACCAACACTATACTCACCAACACTATACTCACCAATACTATACTCACCAACACTATACTCACTGTAGAAGCCATTTCACTGTTTAGTCTAATTATTAGTTGTAGCTTATTATTGTATTTGATTATTGTATTTGCTTATAAGTATCAGGAGTTATTGTTTCCATATGTTGTTTATTATTTTGGTCACTAGGGGGACTTCACACAGGTAGACCTCACTCATAGGTATTTAGGTAGGCTGCTAATGGGGTTATGAAGTGCACCTGGTGGACATACGGTTTTTACCATCTCGTAGTAACATCTCAGTCAGCTGCTTGAATATGGAATTGTTTGCCTGATCTACTTGGAATAAACCAACAAAACGTGAGAATCCTTGTGGACAGTGAAACTTCTTTGCCAGCATGCATGATGCGTAAGATCTTTGTTCTAATGGTGCGCCAAGTATTGGCTTTATAGTTGCAAGTAATTAGCCAATACACTCACCAACACTATACTCACCAACACTATACTCACCAACACTATACTCACCAATACTATACTCACCAACACTATACTCACCAATACTATACTCACCAACACTCACCAACACTATACTCACCAACACTATACTCACCAATACTATACTCACCAACACTCACCAACACTATACTCACCAACACTATACTCACCAACACTATACTCACCAATACTATACTCACCAACACTATACTCACCAATACTATACTCACCAACACTCACCAACACTATACTCACCAACACTATACTCACCAATACTATACTCACCAGTACTATACTCACCAATACTATACTCACCAACACTATACTCACCAACACTATACTCACCAACACTCACCAACACTATACTCACCAATACTATACTCACCAACACTCACCAACACTATACTCACCAACACTATACTCACCAATACTATACTCACCAGTACTATACTCACCAACACTATACTCACCAACACTATACTCACCAACACTATACTCACCAATACTATACTCACCAACACTATACTTACCAATACTATACTTACTAATACTATACTTACCAATACTATACTTACAATACTATACTTACCAATACTATACTTACCAATACTATACTCACCAACACTATACTTACCAATACTATACTTACTAATACTATACTTACCAATACTATACTTACTAATGCTATACTTACCAATAGTATACTTACCAATACTATACTTAGTAGTGTTTTAGTTAGGGAATGGGGAGTAAGCATTCCATTGTACAATAAAAATCTTGAATATACTACCTACTATAAAAAACACTATATACTACTTTCTATATGCTACACTATATACAACACTATACTATACAAATATTATATACAATAAATAAAATAAACAATAAATAAAATAATAATAATAATAATAAAGTGACTATAAAAATAACAATAAAGCGACTGATGGATGATAGATATGTAAATGTGGCCGATCTATTTTAAAGTGACATGCAGAGCCTTATAGTGTTAGGAGTCTAATCAGTTTACAACCAACGAAGCAGTCAGAGCGGGTGTGAAACATACAGTAGTTATTCTACTGTATCTAATCTAAACTGTACTCCAGATAGATATAAAAGTTATTTCTATTATTTTTTATATTAAAAATAATAAAAAGTTGATTGTCCAATGAGTAATCAACCCACCCAGTGGTGTCCAATTCTGTACGTAACTTTTTAGACGGAAGATCTATGAAAATATTGAACTTGCAATATATGCATCCAATAAACCGATCAACTTGAATCTAGCATTACATTCATGGTATATAACAATATATATATGTGTATATTGTTATATTGTATATTTGTAAACACATTTGATGCAGACAGTTGAGCATCCCACTGGCCCTGACCCAAAGAGGGCGTCCCACTGGCCCTGACCCACAGGGGGCGTCCCACTGGCCCTGACCCAAAGGGGGCGTCCCACTGGCCCTGACCCACAGGGGGCGTCCCACTGGCCCTGACCCAAAGGGGGCGTCCCACTGGCCCTGACCCACAGGGGGCGTCCCACTGGCCCTGACCCAAAGGGGGCGTCCCACTGGTCCTGACCCACAGGGGGCGTCCCACTGGCCCTGACCCACAGGGGGCGTCCCACTGGCCCTGACCCAAAGGGGGCGTCCCACTGGCCCTGACCCACAGGGGGCGTCCCACTGGCCCTGACCCAAAGGGGGCGTCCCACTGGCCCTGACCCACAGGGGGCGTCCCACTGGCCCTGACCCACAGGGGGCGTCCCACTGGCCCTGACCCACAGGGGGCGTGCCACTGGCCCTGACCCACAGGGGGCGTCCCACTGGCCCTGACCCAAAGGGGGCGTTCCAACCACCTGCGCTGTGGTCCAGCAGGATGCGGCAGACCAGGTGGTGGTCCTCGCTGTAGCGCTGCTCCTTGGGGTCGAAGGCCCAGAAGGCGGCGGTCAGCAGGGGCGTCTCCCCGTGAGCGTTGGCTGCGTTGACGGCGGCGCCGGCGGCCAGGTAGAGCGCTGCCAGCTCGGGGAGGCCGCGGCGGGCGGCGGTGTGGAGGGGGGTGTCCTCCTGGCTGTCCTCACTGACCGCGTTCACCTTCCCCCCTGCAGAGAGGAAACACCGGCGCTCACATGCTGCTTCTGACCTCCGTGCTTCTAACTCCCTGGATGTAATCACACACATCCATCTTTATAAGCACTGTCGGAAAAGATATGCTGTAAAAAATACACATAGAGTCTCACTAAACAGTTAACTCACTTTATGAGTCTCACTATACTCACTATTAATGAGTCACACACACAAGATGGTCCCGGAGTGGCCTGAGAGATGGGGGTCATGTCAGATGAGAGAGAGAGAGTTCTGGAACCAGAGAAGGCCGTCACACGGGTTCTGTCTGCTGACATAAGAACTGTTACCACCCTTTGTTTTACTGACATGCCTATGGTATAGGTTGTCTGGTATTTGTTCCTATAACCTATGTTATAGGTTGTCTGGTATTTGTTCCTATAACCTATGTTATAGGTTGTCTGGTATTTGTACCTATAACCTATGTTATAGGTTGTCTGGTATTTGTACCTATAACCTATGTTATAGGTTGTCTGGTAAGTGTACCTATAACCTATGTTACAGGTAGTCTGGTATTTGTACCTACAACCTATGTTATAGGTTGTCTGGTAAGTGTACCTATAACCTATGTTACAGGTTGTCTGGTAAGTGTACCTATAATCTATGTTATAGGTTGTCTGGTAAGTGTACCTATAACCTATGTTACAGGTTGTCTGGTAAGTGTACCTATAACCTATGTTACAGGTTGTCTGGTAAGTGTACCTATAACCTATGTTACAGGTTGTCTGGTAAGTGTACCTATAACCTATGTTACAGGTTGTCTGGTAAGTGTACCTATAACCTATGTTACAGGTTGTCTGGTAAGTGTACCTATAACCTATGTTACAGGTTGTCTGGTATTGCCTTGTTGAGGCATGTTATTCATGTAGAGCCATGCCGGCTCTGTTGAATGTATATATCTCCCCCCCCCCACTGGACCCAGCCCTCATACACCCAGCCCTCATTCAATTTCACTTTTCACTTTTCACATGTCACTTTTTCAGTATTCATCTGAGTTATTTATTAGTATTTTATTACTGCCAATTTGCACTATACGTATTGTTGTGTATTGTATATACCTACGTATTACAGTAATAATATTGTAAATTGTGCAATTCATCTATCAATACATTTAGATTTCATTTAGTTATATTTTGCTTATACTAGTTTTGTTTAGTTAGTTGTTATTTCGTTTTTAGCTTTAGGTATTAGTATATTTGTGTGTGCATTTATTATATACTGTGTCAACTGTTGCACCTTAATTTCCCTCGGGATAAATAAAGTAATCTGAATCTGAATCTGAATCTGAATCTGAATACACCCACACATACAGACCAATATTTATATTTATATTTTATTTTACTGGTGTTATTGTCTTACCTATTGACTTATGACTTATTGTCTTACCTATTGTCTTATTGTCTTACCTATTGTCTTATTGTCTTACCTATTGACTTATTGTCTTACCTATTGACTTATTGTCTTACCTATTGTCTTATTGTCTTACCTATTGTCTTATTGTCTTACCTATTGACTTATTGACTTACCTATTGTCTTATTGTCTTACCTATTGTCTTATTGTCTTACCTATTGTCTTATTGTCTTACCTATTGTCTTATTGTCTTACCTATTGACTTATTGACTTACCTATTGACTTATTGTCTTATTGTCTTATTGTTTTTCCTTGTCTGTTTTGTTTTGCACGTTACTGTGTTGCTCCGGACCCGACGTGTCAAATTCCTATGCGTGTTTCTACAACGGTATATATGGCAATAAACCACTTTATGATTCTGGTTCTATTGGTTCTTATAATAATTGTATATAAACCACAATTAACCTTCTGGTTTCTTTAGGGTTCAGTCCTAAGCAGAATACCTAAGCAGAAATTGAGCAATATTAAATGTACATTGTGATAATTATCCATTATCGATTGCCAGTTCTAGTGATGAACCGGAGAGCCCGCGGGTTTCAGCTGCTCACGTTAGAGCGTCGCCTTTCATGAGGGGAGCCGTGAGTTCGAGTCCAGTGCGGGGAACTCACAGTTACACATATACTATATTTAAATATAGTAGTACCAAATGCATAATGACGTATGCCATAGACTATTACTTGCTCTGTTTTTTCATGATCTGTCTCTCCACCCTTCGTTCCGCCACTCCCCCCCCCCCCCCCCCGGTTGACCTCTGAGAAGGAGCAGCTTGGCGCAGTCCACCGCCGGCCTGGTGATGCAGTAGTGGAGCGCCGTGTGCCCGCTCAGCGAGCGGCTGTTGACCCGGGCCCCGTGGTCCAGGAGCAGGGCGGCGCAGTCTGCGTGGGCCGCCTCGCAGGCCACATGCAGCGGGGTCTTTCCGTTGGGCTTGCGGTTCAGCGCCGCCCCCTTCTGGAGGAGCACCAGGAGGGCCTCCACCGCGTCCAACATCACACACACGTGGACGCCCATCGCCCACGACTTCTCCAGCTTATAGCCCGGCAGCCAGTATCCTGGAAGGAAGATGGGGTTTCTTCAGTGAGGTTAACGGTGCACTCTCCACCCTGAGAGAAATACCATCGAGTCTTCATTGAGTTTCATCAGTGGGGCTTTGGCGCCACCTAGTGGCCGATCGGCATTACTGTTCCTCCTATCGTGTAACACGTGTTCATTTGAAAACGAAAACAAAGCCTATAACTCGACGTGTATGGCGAACTTTTGTTCGAGTAATCGATTCAAACTAGTCCCGCAGATATCGATCTACTTTGCGTAATCTTAGTGCGCAACACATTCCCTTTTGCGTAACCTCTCGTGTGAATGTATGGAGCTCCAGAGCCGGCCCTACCTTGCTTGTAGGAGGCCAGGACCATGCCGCGGTCCTCCACCTCCAGCACCGTGTCGATGTCCAGGTCGCTGGTGTGCAGGAGCTCCAGCGCCGCTCGGCCGTCGTTCCTCTGCAGCGCGTCCAGGAAGCGGGCCTTCAGCTCCTTGGCCGCCCGCCGCCCGGGGCTCAGCTCCTCCTCCATGGACACCCCACTACCTGCACCCGGACCCGGACCTGGACCCGGAGCCGGACCCGAGTACGGCACGGAGGAGGAGGAGGAGGAGGAGAGGAGAGGAGGAGGAGGAGGAGGAGGAGGAGGGGAGGGCCACCCTTCGGCGGACCTCAACACAGCATACAGAAGGCCCGATATGAACGCGCAAAGTGCCGCGATGAAGCTGCGGTGGGCATAACCTGTGCGCGTGGTCATCTGTGGCGCGACGAACGCGCACTAAATTGATTGGAATCCAGAAGGGGGGGGGGGGTAATCAAACAATCAATGGAAGGAGAGAGAGAGAGAGAGAGAGAGAGAGAGAGAGAGAGAGAGAGAGAGAGAAATTTGATATGTCTGGAGTCAAGCTGGGTATTAATAGACAGGGGGGTGTGTTAAGGGGGGGGTGGGTAATTAGGAGGGGGGGGGGGGGGGGGTGGTGGGTTCGGGGGGGGTTGGGGGGCGTGTTATGGGTCTGTGGGGAGGGGGGGGGTGTTATGGGTGGTGGGTCATAGGAGGGGGGGGGGGGGGGGGCGTGTTATGGGTGGTGGGTCATAGGGGGGGGGGGGGGGGGGGCGTGTTATGGGTGGGGGGTCATAGGGGGGGGGGGGGGGTAGAGAGTGGGCTAAACCAGTCTCCCGTGCAATCACCATCATTTACCGCTCGGGAAATGCCTGTATGTTCCTCCTTCAGCACAGAAGTGGCTCACAGGATGCACACGCACACACACACACACACACACACACACACACACACACACACACACACACACACACACACACACACAGGAAAGCAAACACGCTATGTGTATCTGTGGCCCCTCCTTCATTCCAGGGAGGCCGTGTTGGAGCTCCTCACTGTGGACCTCAGTGTGTGCTGATGTATCTACATGATTCTCATTGTGTTGTGTGTGTGGTGTGGTGTGTGTGGTGTGTGTGTGTGTGTGTGTGTGTGTGTGGTGTGTGTGTGAGAGAGAGAGAGAGAGAGAGAGAGGGAAAACTGGTCTTAAGGAGGCGTTTAGTTAAGACTTGTAATTCATTTTTCCAGGACTTTACTGGAGTGAACAGAGGCGGCTCACAGCTATGTTTGTCTGCGCCTGTCCAGGTTCACCTATATGCATAGGTGTGTGTGTGAGAGAGAGAGAGAGAGAGAGAGAGAGAGAGAGAGAGAGAGAGAGAGAGAGAGAGAGAGAGAGAGAGAGAGAGAGAGAGAGAGAGAGAGAGAGCATGTATGGGATGGCTCAGTCCTCCAGGTCAATATTATTCCAGTATTCTGAGACCTGAAAAAAAGGGAACTTGGTTCAATATTTATGGATGTGGTCAAAACACACACCCACACACACACACACACACACCACACACACACACACACCCACCCACCCACCCACCCACCCACCCCCACACACACACACACACACACACACACACACACACACACACCCACCCACACACACACACACACACACACACACACACACACACACACACACACACACGTTTGTGTGTGTAAGCATTCCTTTCCTTCAAAGCAGAACATTTAAATGAGCAAATCCTTTTATGAGTTGAGTTGTTTGACCCACTGAGTCTAAGAATCCTCCAGGTCTGATAAGGAGACGTTTCACCAGGGTGAGGATTGATAGTATAATGTATTGATATGTTTCAGGGTGATACCAACACTAACACTGAGACTATATGAGAGACACGGCAGAGAGTGTGGAAACTAGCAGGAATGGCTAAATAAATACAAGTAAACGTTTTGCAAGTCGTAGTCATATAAAGGGAGACTTCAAGCCTGAGAATCCAGCGAGGAACATGTACACAAGGCGGAGGCCAAGTAGTCATGAAAGCACAAACCGGCCCTGTCCGAGGCTCTGGGTGGAGGCCTCAGGTGAAGCCCTAGCAGCCTGAGCTGGAGTACCCAGGGTTTGTTCCCATGGTTGACCACGTAATGAGACACAAGCAGAGTGTTGTTGTGTTGGATATAGATCACCCCCCCCCCCCCCCCCCCCTGCTGTTTGGGTTGTTGACGCTTCCGTTTGGATTGGCGGGAATTATTTTGCAATCCGAGTAAACGGGCAATAAACGACCGCGTCTGTTTAGTCTTCTCCAAATAAATGTGTTTTTATTTCCTGGAAGTCGATAGCAGAGCGACGGGAATCCATTTGCATCGGGCGCCTCGGACGTAGTTTGAGTTCTACGACTTTCCTTAATGCTTCATATGTTGTGAACTCAAGGAGGCCGTCAGTCATATTCCTCCTGATGACACGGATGACACTTCCTTACATCATTAAATATCAGACTCATAGGTTCTAGACTCACTGGTTCTAGACTCACAGGTTCTAGACTCACTGGTTCTAGACTCACAGGTTCTAGACTCACTGGTTCTAGACTCACAGGTTCTAGACTCACAGGTTCTAGACTCACTGGTTCTAGACTCACTGGTTCTAGACTCATAGGTTCTAGACTCACAGGTTCTAGACTCACTGGTTCTAGACTCACTGGTTCTAGACTCATAGGTTCTAGACTCACAGGTTCTAGACTCACAGGTTCTAGACTCATAGGTTCTAGACTCATTGGTTCTAGACTCACTGGTTCTCGACTCACTGGTTCTAGATTCATAGGTTCTAGACTCATTGGCTGTAAATTCATAGGTTCTGGACTTACGGGCTGTAGATTAATATATTTGTTTACTGATTATTATGACAATAACTGCTTTTCACGTAGGAATTACTTATAGCTGCTTACATTTGACAGGGTTCCCACAGATCCTTAAAAAGTCTTAACATTTTGGGCAATTGAAAACCTCTAATAAATAAAGAGATTGATCTATTTTTTAAATGATTGACCTGGTATCGACGTCAGAGGGCTCAGGATAGTGGAACCAACGACACTCATCAACCGTCATCCAATCTTTATCATCAACATGTGGCCAAAGTCATTGATTCAATTGAGGTTATTGTAAAGTTGGTTGAGTGGCATTTAAAAAGTCTAAAGTGTTAAATCTAACTTGCCTTAAGCTGTAGGAACCCTGCTGGGAGAGGACCAACAGGAGCTGGGGTAGAGCAGCTTGGAACAAGATCTAAATCTGGAGGATGAATCCTCTTTATTGGTCTCATGTCCACTCAGTGAGATGAGTTCCTCCCCTGTAACCCATCCTAGTATGAGGAGCAGTGGGTATCAGCTGTTGGATATACAGGGGAGCAGGGGAGGGGGCTGGTGCCTTGCTCAAGGGCACCTCGGTAGTGCAGCCCAGGGGTTTCGGAGGGGACTTGAACCGGTGACTTTCCAGTTCTCAAGCCAAGTCCCAACAGACTGAGACTCCTCCTCCTCCTCCTCCTCCTCCTCCTCCTCCTCCTCCTCCTCCTCCTCCTCCTCCTCCTCCTCATCATCACTATACCTGCCTTTACAGTACATTTAAAGTAATAGCAGGTTGGAAACAACCGGAAGATGGAGGCAGACATCAATCACCAGAATTAGACTGGAAAGAAACTGATTTCTTAGGTTTTGAGTGTGTGATGTGTTTTATTTTGCTGTAGATTGTATACTGTACATATAAAAAATATATGTATACATTATATATATATATATATATATATATATATATATATATATATATATATTAGGGCTGTGCCATATCGTACCGTTTATCGTTTATGGCGATAAGTCCTCCCCACGATAAGTATTTTGTCATACCGCGGTAATGACGATAATTAATGACGTGTTTACATATGCGACAAACGTGGGCGTGTAGAAGGAGAACAACAATGGCGGAAGGCGGAGTTCATCGAGAAAAAAGGAGCTGGAATTGGCTTCTATTCACGGTTATCATATCACTCCACGAGTAGTCCCGTTCATCATATCACTCCGCTAGTAGTCCCGTTCATCATATCACTCCGCGAGTAGTCCCGTTCATCATATCACTCCGCGAGTAGTCCCGTTCATCATATCACTCCGCGAGTAGTCCCGTTCATCATATCACTCCGTGAGTAGTCCCGTTCACTTTTCCTGACGGAAAATACTGACTTGCTGATAGAATTGCTGAATTGTTTGCGCCAGTTGCCAAGCAACGCCTCAACTTCAGAGAACTATTTTTTTCTCCGGAAGTAAATCATAATAAATAATCCTAATTCATTTTTGGTCATTTATCGTCATTTATCGTTATCGCGATAAATACCATGAAATATCGTGATATAGTTTTAAGTCCATATCGCCCAGCCCTAATATATATACATATATAAATCTATATATATATACCCACACGGTATATATATAAGGATAGAGTGGAAGATAAATTCAAGAACCACGATGCGAGGGGTATGTGGCAGGGGCTGCAGACGATAACGAACTTCAGAGGGAGAACCAGTTGTGTAGAGAACTCCTCTACCTCCCTCCCAGGAGAGCTAAATACATTTTTTGCTCGGTTCGACGTAAACGGCAGCCCGCCGAAGCCAGCACCGCCTGAGGAGACCAGCCAGCTGCGCATCTCGGAGGCGGATGTGCGCCGCACCTTCAAGCGGCTGAACATCCGTAAGGCGGCAGGCCGACGACATCCCGGGCCGCGTCCTCAGAGCATGCGCAGACCAGTTGGCAGGAGTCTTTGCAGACATCTTCAACCTCTCCCTGTCCCAGGCTGTTGTCCCCGCGGTCTTCAAGATGTCCACCATCGTGCCTGTCCCTAAACAACCCAAGGTAACATGCCTGAATGACTATAGACCTGTAGCCCTCACCTCGATCGTTAGCAAATGCTTCGAGAGGTTGGTCAAGGACTTTATTTGCTCCGTGTTACCTACCACGCTGGACCCATGGCAATTTGCATATCGTCAAAATAGATCCACGGACGACGCAATTGCCATGGCCCTCCACACTGCCCTTTCCCACCTGGAGGGAAAGAACTGTTATGTGCGAATGCTGTTTGTGGACTACAGCTCAGCATTCAACACAATAGTTCCTGCCAAGCTCGACACCAAGCTGAGAGGTCTAGGCGTACCCCCATCCACGTGCAGCTGGATACTGGACCTCCTGTCGGACCGCCGCCAGGTGGTGAGGATGGGCAGCACCACATCAGAGCCACTTACCCTCAACACGGGAGCCCCCCAGGGATGCGTGCTGAGCCCTCTCCTCTACTCCCTCTACACCCACGACTGCATGGCTATGCACAGCTCCAACGTCATCGTCAAGTTTGCTGACGACACGACAGTGATGGGCCTGATCGCCGGCGACGACGAGACAGCCTACAGGGAGGAGGTCGGATCGCTGGAGCAGTGGTGCCAGGAGAACAGCCTCGCCCTCAACGTCAAGAAGACCAAGGAGCTGATCGTGGACTTCAGGAGGCAGAGGGGAGAGCACAGCCCTATCTCCATCGACGGCGTTGCAGTAGAGAGGGTCAGCAGCTTCAAGTTCCTCGGCGTGCACATCTCCGAGGACCTCACATGGTCCACGCACACCACACACGTGGTGAAAAGGGCCCAACAACGCCTGTATTTTCTCAGGCGTCTGAAGAAATTCAGCATGGGCCCCCGCATCCTGAGAACATTCTACAACGGCACCATCGAGAGTGTTCTTACAGGGTGTATCACCGCCTGGTACGGGAACTGCACCGCACTCGAGCGCAGAGCGCTTCAAAGGGTGGTGCGGACGGCCCAGTATATCGTTGGAGGTGAGCTCCCCTCCCTCCTGGATATTTACAATCAGCGGTGCGTGGCCAAGGCCAAACGAATTATAAAAGACATTGCCCACCCCAGCCACGAACTGTACTCACTATTACCGTCAGGCAGGCGATACCGCTGTATCAAGTGCTGTACAAATAGGCTTAGAGATAGCTTCCACAGTCAGGCCATCAGGCTGCTGAACAAGGGCGTATAACATATAACAATGTATATTTTATTACATTGATTTATATATACATATTGCTCTTTTCTGTGCTGATTTTTGCATTTTATAAATTGCATTTTTATTTTTTATTTCAAATTTTTAACTTTATTCTATTTTTATCTATTTTTATCTTATTTTATAACTGCTGTCTGTCGTCGGGTATTGCACACAAGATTTTCACATCACTGCTTTATACTTGTGTAAACTGTGAAGTGACAATAAACTTGACTTGACTTGACACACACATAAACATGTTGAAATGGCTAAGGCCTAATATAGTAATACAAATACTTCTGTAACAAGGCTACATCTGGCATTGGGGCGGTGGAGTGTGTGTGGTTAGAGGCTGGTTGAAGCAGCCTCACCTGGCCCCAGTCAGACTGATTAGAGTCTGGTTGAAGCAGCCTCACCTGGCCCCAGTCAGACTGATTAGAGTCTGGTTGAAGCAGCCTCACCTGCCCCTAGTCAGACTGATTAGAGTCTGGTTGAAGCAGCCTCACCTGGCTTGACCTCGACTTCTACTGCACATTTGGGATTAATAAAAGACCGTTTA
>CM051007.1:5078160-5080660 GCA_027704905.1 Muraenolepis orangiensis
TGTTGGTCCCTCATGGGGCAATTTAAGACAGGTGGTTCACAAACCATAAGAACAGAAGATATAGATATATATAGACAATATCAATTATACACATGGTCTACAGACAATAAAAACAGAGTTTCCCCTATTTACATTTTAAAAGAATGCTTCAATCATATTCCTACATATGTACACAGCATATGGCACTCTATATTCAAACAGCTTTCAGTTTTCCCTTGTCAATTATGCTGTTTAAAATTGTTGAAGATATCTAAATCTGGAGGTTTGAATCCTCTTTATTGGTCTCAGGTCTCCAGAGAGAGAGACTCTTTATTCATCTTTTCCATTATTTTGTAATAATAATAATGACAATAATAATACATTTCTAAATCTGAAGGATTGAATCCTCTTTCTTGGTCTCATGTCCACTCAGTGAGACGAGTTCCTCTCATGTAACCCGTCCTAGTATGAGGAGCAGTGGGTATCAGCTGTTGGATATACAGGGGAGCAGGGGAGGGGGCTGGTGCCTTGCTCAAGGGCACCTCGGCAGTGCAGCCCAGGGGTTTCTTGTGGGACTGGAACCGGTGACCCTCCGGTTCCCAAGCCAAGTCCCACAGACTGAGCCCCCCCCTGTGGAAGGTGGAGCGGTGGCTTTATGCTGTGTGCGGACGTGACAACAAACCTGAAAGGTTTGTTGGGTGAAAAACGTTTTCCTCCGCATCCCGTTTGTCGGCAGGTAGCCATCATCGTGACGGACGGCCGTCCCCAGGACAACGTGAAGGAGGTTGCCCAGCGCGCCCGCGAGGCGGGCATCGAGCTGTTCGCCCTGGGGGTGGGCCGCGTGGATATGAACACCCTCAGGCAGATGGCCAGCGAGCCGCTGGACGACCACGTGGACTATGTCGAGAGCTACAGCGTCATCGAGAAGCTCACCAAGAAGTTCCAGGAGGCCTTCTGTGGTAAGACGGGAGAGAGAGAGAGAGAGAGAGAGGGAGGGAGAGAGGGAGAGGGGGAGAGAGAGAGAGAGGGGGGGGGCGAGAGGGAGTGGGGGAGAGAGGAAGAGAGAGAGAGAGAGAGAGAGAGAGAGAGAGAGAGAGAGAGAGAGAGAGAGAGAGAGAGAGAGAGAGAGAGAGAGAGAGAGAGAGAGGAGAGAGAGGAGAGAGAGAGAGAGAGGGGGGGAGGGGGAGAGAGGGAGAGAGGAAGAGAGAGAGAGAGAGAGAGAGAGAGAGGAGAGAGAGAGAGAGAGAGAGAGAGAGAGAGAGAGAGAGAGAGGGCATGGAAGAGGAAATAGGAAAAGACCCCTCAGAGGACGTCCAAGGCCTTTGCTCACGATGCTGGTGATCCAAGGGTAAAGGTCGTTGAAAGGTGAAGGGCGTGTGAAGGGCGGTGACGGTGACTCTTATACTCGGGTGGAGGTTTCCTGGTCCCTAGGTAAGGAGTCAAGAGTGCATTTCATGAAAATAAACAAAATGTTGTGCCCATCTCTTATGTCCTAAACAACAAGGTGTTTCCTTGTCTCACTTCAAATCTGCGTCACAACGGGGATGGGGACAACATTTGGGAATGAATGTGTCTCTGGCTCTCTGTCGCCCCCCTGTGGACGGAGAGCCAGAGACTGCCACCTCTGTAATTAGTAGCCCATTAGTGCTAATCAATAATCCTCCGATTAGTATTGATGTTTAGGTTGCTGACGCTCAGACTTTACTTCCCCAGCAGTCAGGCCTGCATGCGCACAGGGCTGGACTCCTATTGGAGGAGCCTTATCACCTGGCTCATCACCTGCCACTTGGTGGACACTCCCAAAAAGACATCGATTGTGATCATGTGGTCAGGGCTCCTCCGATGCTCCGGCCGCGGGGCGTGTTTTAAAGATCCACTGAGTTCAACGCTGGCCTCCTGCACCGCTCAACTCCATTCCATTAACGAGCTCATCGTGACAGCCAATCACAGTGGATCATTAAAATATTAATAACCCCTGATAGATTCTCAAGCTGACGTAGTTGTATTCTCTTCCCCCTAACCCCACCACCCCCCCCCCTCTCCTCTCCTCCTTCCGTCTGTGTGTGTCTCTGTGTGTGTGGTGTGTGTGTGTGTGTGTGTGTGTGTGTGTGTGTGTGTGCGCGCGCACACATATTTGCCACGCCCACCTCTGCGTACGACAGTCTCGGACCTGTGTGCCACTGGTGATCATGATTGTGAGCAGATATGCGTCAGCTCCCCCGGATCCTTCAAGTGTGCCTGCAAAGACGGCTTAACCCTCCTGGATGACGGCCGCAGCTGCAGCGGTGAGTGGTTAGCCGCTTAGCGCGCCGCTTAAGGAAAGATGGGGAAAGAGGTGTTCTCTTCCATCGTCAAAGGGCCCTTAGTGCACATGAGCGGCGATGTCGCGGAATGACGTGCGTGTTCCCTGTTCCGTTGCTCATCGCTAGCGTGCAGCGGGGCCGCCACAGACGTGGTGTTCCTGATCGACGGGTCCAAGAGCGTGAGGCCGGAGAACTTTGAGCTGGTGAAGAAGTGGATC
>CM051007.1:5085660-5098160 GCA_027704905.1 Muraenolepis orangiensis
CCGGTCGGTCGTATCGATGACCAGCGGCTTGTAGCGGCTAACGGACTCGGTACCGGGGAGCTAGCCGGGGTACCCGGGTAGAGAGACATGTCGCCGGTCGGTCGAACCCACTCCGGGTACCGGACCCGGTGAACCCCCCCTCTCTGGAGCTCTAACCGGACTTTCTGCGGTACCTTGTTTGTTGTCGGGTTTGTTGGAGCAAAACCATTCGGAATCGGAATCGCAGCTAAGTTAGCTGAGCTAGCACGAAGTGCATCACCTCCAAAAGGAGCCAGAAGAAGAAGGAGGAGGAGAACCGGAACATGGCGACCACCGGATCCGGTCTGTGTAGACCGAACCCACCGCCACCCTCCTCCGGTTCTGGCCGCCGCTCCCGCCTCAACCCCTCCGAGTCGGAACCGGAGGAGGACCCGGGTCCGAGTCCCAAGACCTTCGCCCGGCTGTGCAGCCGGGACGAAGGGGACCGAGCCGCGGCTCTGGAGGAGCTGACCCGGGCGGTGCTGACCCGTCTGGGAGGAGGACCGGACCGGCCCGGGTCCTCCGAGCGGCTGGGCCGGCCGACTCTCCTCCGTCTGCTCCTCCTGTCCCGGTCCTGCCCGCTGGTCGAGGTCCGAGACACGGCGGACAAACTGCTCCGCAGCGCGCAGGTAATCAGATGATCTCTAGAGGGCATGATGGTCGAAAGTGGAGCATTTTGACTATTGGAATCACGTTAAAGTATTAATAAAGTATATAAAGTATTACTGAAATAACTTAAAAACACATGTTGTTGTCCACATATGCAACTGCACGACTTTGTCGTTGCTGTAGATCTACATCTTATATGCCTAAATTCGCCTTGTAATTTCAGATACACTGGTATTATATATATATATATATATATATATATATATATATATATATATATATATATATATATATATATATATATATATATATATATATATATATATACCGAGAGAGACCTTTTATTGGGGAGAAGTGTGTTGCTGTGTGGTTTCATCAGACATTGAGGTGATGCAAGACTACCAGGTGTTCAAAACAAGCTCCCTAGACACGCCCCCCTGCCCATAGAAGCCCGTCAGACACGCCCCCCTGCCCATAGAAGCCGGTCAGACACGCCCCCCTGCCCATAGAAGCCGGTCAGACACGCCCCCCTGCCATAGAAGTCGGTCAGACACGCCCCCCTGCCGATAGGAGCCGGTAAGACACGCCCCCCTGCCCATAGAAGCCGGTCAGACTCTATCGGCTGGGGGAGCCGATAGAGAAGCGACAGCGGAGTTGACGACCATAATGAAGAAGATCCAAAGCCGCTCTCTTCCTCGTCCAGATGTCTGTAAGTTTGAACCTCTGGTTCCAGTTGCTGGTGGTTTTTAGGGGCATACCAAGTCGATAGGGGTGGTTGGCAGCTTATCATTTTATGTTTTTTATATATCATTTATAACATGTGTCTTTGTCCCACAGGAGCGAGGCGTTGAAGTTCCCCAGGCTTTGACTTCAGGTTCTAGTTCTTTCTTCCCAGCTCAAGAGGTCAGTCTGTGTTCCAGTGGCTTGGTGCTCTGTTGTGGCTCACACATGTATTGCATCATTAGGCTGTGAGAAAGAGGGAGGTTTTCTGCAGTATCTGCAAATGGCCAACCCCTAAACACCCCCTCTCCTATCTAACCTACACCACATATTCCTATAATAAATACAAGGATTAATAGGTTTAATTAATAGGTTGAATTGGTCTTCCATTCATAACTCATAACAGTAAAATAAAGTAAAATACATTTTATTAAGTACTTTTAAGTAATTTTTTAATTTAAATGTATGTTAAAAAACATAAGAAAGTACAAGAAAGTGATCTTCATAAGTCAACATCTCAAATGTATGTTACCACAGAGCAAGCAAATACTATATAAATGACTATGTTCCCTTAGATTAATTAATTTGAACATCAGAAGTTTGTGTCAACTAGAACCCTAAAAATAACCAGTGACTAATTCTGATGGTCAGTAAAAGATGACATTATGAATACTGTAGAATAGAGGCTTGGCTAGTTAGTGTGTAGGTATGTTTGGTTAGGGCTGTAACCTAGAGTCGGCCGTACCATGGACTAAATCCATGGTAAGATAACTTACTAAATCCATGGTAAGATAACTTACTAAATCCATGGTAAGATAACTTACTAAATCCATTGTAAGATAACTTACTAAATCCATGGTAAGATAACTTACTAAATCCATAGTAAGATAACTTACTAAATCCATGGTAAGATAACTTACTAAATCCATGGTAAGATAACTTACTAAATCCATAGTAAGATAACTTACTAAATCCATGGTCATTTGCTGATGTGAGGTTAGAATGGGGAAGGCCTCACACCAAGTGGACGTACATTACATTACAAAAGTACTTCCTCTTCTCTGGACGGGTTTCGTTCGATTACAGCAGAGAACAGCTGAGCCAACAGTCAAGCAAGTGCCCGGTATTACCATACAGATACTGGATGTGAGGGATATACTGTACTGTCCGCCTAATCTGGAAAACACGTATCCCAAACGGAAACAGCTGAGAAACACCAGTTAGATTTAGTATATACTAAATGAAGAGACCAGCGGGGGTAGTTGTCGAGCGGGCCACAGCGGGAGACAGGGTTAAACATGGAGACCTGCAGGAGGACAATGACAATGCATTCTTCTGTCTTATGTAACAGAATAGGAACTTGGAGTTTAGCCTCAGCCTCTCAGATGTGGTTCTGATGGTTCATTTTAATAACTGGGACGGGTCGTGTACCTGTGGTTAATTATAGGAATTATAATAATTACTGTTCGTAATCGAACAAATACAAAAAGGAAAACGGAATGCCAGAACGCCAAAAGATTAAGATTATTAAGGGAAAATAGGCTTGGAACCACTGACCTAAAGCAGCACCTAAAGCTGCAGAGACTCAAAACTATTATTTTTCTTGGGTGACGTGGCTGGTCCATGTATGTATGACTATATGTATGTACAGTATTTATGTGTGTATGCTTGTACAGTATGTATGTATGTGTCTTGAGTAATCTAGTGGAGATAACGGGGCCATGCTGTCCAAGCTCATCATATCATATATCAAGTCATTTGAGTTTCTACAGCCCTTAATCCCAGTCTCAGTCTCAGAGGGCTTCACAGGTCACAACCCTGTCCCCCTAAAGTCAGGTAGAACAATGAATGACCACACCTTGCAAACATGTCTTGTAATTCTGTCTGTTTGTTGGCTGTAGATGGGGGAGGAGGGGACCAGACAGGAAGTGCTGCTGGAGGCCTTCTTCTCATTGGGCCGCCTGGACAACATCACCATGGCGATGGCCCAGCACCCGGCCTACCTCAGCTGCTTCCTGAGGACACAGCACGCTCTGCTGGATTTGGACGGCCCCCTGCCGAACCTGTGGAGACACTACATAGTCATCATGGTGAGGTCATCTCCCCGGCATCACCGCCGTACTACAGACGGAACCACGGTCTTTACAGAACCACATTTATCAGAGGGAAACTAAGCTGATAAATATTGGTTGCCATATCCTGCACCTTTTTTTTTGATTTAGCGGAATTGTCTACTTGACTACTGTCAAACTAGTGGTTTGGGGCTGTTCACAATAGTGAGGGAGAGGGAGGGAGGGAGGGAGAGAGAGAACTGAGGTCGGAAAAAAAACGTGTTTTTCGATTTACAATATTTTTCTATATCCTTCTGTTATTTATCTCTTTGCTTGATGTTTACTTGTTAACTCGAGTACACGTTTATACCCCTAAAAAAAGGATATAGTCGTAGTCGTAGTACAGCTTGTCAACAGAGACCAATGAAATGGCCCAGGTGGGAGAGGTGCACAGAACATACAGGACATCATGTTCTACCTGCTCTGTGTGTCTTTAGCAGACGAGGGCCCGTGGCACAAAGTGAAACAGACTATTGACTTTTCCTGTGAGTTCATTGATGGAGGCTGAGGGTCTGAGAGGTAAAACCACTGGACCCATTGAGCTCAGTGGATGGATGGACCGTCTGCCGGGGGAAGCCTGTTATTTGCCTGAGCAATTGGTAGTCACCATGTGACTAAAACATTGAGATGTGTACTATTGAAAATAATTGAATTGAGTTAGTATTTCTTTAGAAACTGTACAAAAAAACACAGTATATGGTTTCACAACACATATACGGGGTAATACACAGATGAGCAAAATGTTTGAGTTTTTAATATTTTAGTTTGACAGGATGTAGGGTATGAGTCTTGGTTTATTGTTTATTTCTGGGGTATCTGTTTAGGCTTCAATGATTCACTCGGTGTTGAAAGTCTCTGTGATCATGTCAGCCCTTTTTCTCTTGATCTAGATATTAAGAGATCTAGATCTCTATACTAGTGATTTATCCACTGATATAATGATTGATTAGAACCGTTGCTGTTGTGGTGGTGGCCCAAATATATATAGTTTTTAATTGAAACTAAATATGTAATTATACTTTGTTTGTTCATAGTGACTGTGGTTTCATAACCGTGACTGTGGTTTCATAACAGTGACTGTGGTTTCATAACCGAGACTGTGGTTTCATAACCGTGACTGTGGTTTGGCTGGCGGTTCTGTAGGCAGCGGCGAGGCACCAGTGCTCCTACCTGGTGCAGCAGCACAGCGCGGTGTACCTGGAGGCCGGGGGGGACGAGAGCTGGCTGGGAGGCCTGCAGCACATCCCCGCTAAGCTCCGTAGCCTCCAGGGCCTCAACAAGCTGCTGGCCCACCGGCCCTGGCTTATCACCCAGCAGCACATCCAGGTGGGAACACCACACACACACACACACACACACACACACACACACACACACACACACACACACACACACACACACACACACACACACACACACACACACACACACACACACACACACACACACACACACACACACACACACACACACACACACACACACACACACACACACACACACACACACACACACACACACACACACACACACACACACACAGAATATAAATACCATATTTAATAATAATGAACCATTGTAAGTAGTTTGTTATTCTGTGTCTTCAAATTAATAAGAGATTTGTTTTTATTTGGTTGATTTCAATTTTCAAACTTTGGCCCTCTATTTTAGCAAGTCAGTAGACTTTATATCTTATATGAACTCCATATCCACTTACATACCTTGCCAATTCACCCACTTATTCAGTAAGAGAGATATATTTATATATCATATATATAAATATATCTCTCTCCGTGGACTGACTGTGTGGTCATCTCTTTTCACTTGAGTGTAGAGAGAGCCGACCCGCTGGGGAAATGCTCCAGTGTAGGGTTAAGATAAGATCCCTGGTGGGGATAGACATTGGGGTCGTAGGTCGTGGTAAGTGCAGAGCCCTCCACAGTATCCAGGTAACCCATTGACTAACCGGTAACCCTGTCCCCCGTAGGAGCTGGTGTGTCCGGGGGCGGAGTCTCGCTGGTCATTGGCCGAGCTCATCCATGCGGTGATCCTCATGGCCCACGCCCACTCCCTGTCTTCCTTTGTGTGGGGCTGCGGTGTGAACCCTGAACCCGACCACACGGGGGGCCACGCCTTCAGCCCCCCGTCGCCCAATCACCTGCCCCGCAGCCCCCATAGCCCCGCCCACGAGGACGCTAGGCAAGAGGTGAGACTGGGGAGGGGTTTAAAGGGACGCCAAACCCACCCAGACCAGACTGATATTTCACTTTTATTGTTTGATAAGATAATACTTTTTAGTTTTTTTATTATCATTTTATTGATAATACTTTATTTATCCTCAACGGGGAATTTGGGAACTTGTTTTATGGTCTTGTTGGTATTGCATTTGCATAAAAACGTCCTTCTTTGGCTCTTAATTGATTATAAATCTTATTACAGTGTGAGATTTGAAATATTAGTTTGATATACTGAATGGACTTACTTAATACTTAATGTGTTTAAATATAATATTTCCTTCAATAATGTAATGTTATTTATGTAATTCTTTTTTTCCCGTTAATTTAATCGTCATCTTTTTTGGGATAAATCTGGTCTGGTCTACTGAATCCAGAAGTCTCTGACTGAGGTTTAGAGTTGGATGTACAGTAAAGTTTACTTTATGTCCAACTCTAAACCTCAGTCAGAGTGTCAGACTTCTGGATTCAGTAGTGATGAGGGCCAACCTTCAGCTGTAGTTTCACCCTCATCCACAGACTACTACACTACTAAGGAGCGTCTCTCCTTATGTTGGCCCGGAGTCTGAGCCGTGTTGTGTGCTCTCTCGCTCTCGCTCTCGCTCTCGCTCTCGCTCTCGCTCTCGCTCTCTCCAGTCGGCTGACGGGGTGATGGAGGTGGCGGTGCTGATGAAGAGGATGGCAGAGCTCCAGGAGCAGGAGGAAGAGTTCACCCAGGAGGAAATGGTCACGCGCTTTGAGCGGGAACGCAGCGAGAGCATCCCCACCGGTACGGCTGCTAGAGCACCCTCCACCCATCTAACCCTCCCTCCACCCTCCTGTCCTCCACCATCTAACCCTCCCTCCACCCTCCTGTCCTCCACCATCTAACCCTCCCTCCACCCTCCTGTCCTCCACCATCTAACCCTCCCTCCACCCTCCTGTCCTCCACCATCTAACCCTCCCTCCACCCTCCTGTCCTCCACCATCTAACCCTCCCTCCACCCTCCTGTCCTCCACCATCTAACCCTCCCTCCACCCTCCTGTCCTCCACCATCTAACCCTCCTCCACCCTCCTGTCCTCCACCATCTAACCCTCCCTCCACCCTCCTGTCCTCCACCATCTAACCCTCCCTCCACCCTCCTGTCCTCCACCATCTAACCCTCCCTCCACCCTCCTGTCCTCCACATCTAACCCTCCCTCCACCCTCCTGTCCTCCAGCATCTAACCCTCCCTCCACCCTCCTGTCCTCCACCATCTAACCCTCCCTCCACCCTCCTGTCCTCCACCATCTAACCCTCCTCACCTCCGTCTCCACATCTAACCCTCCCTCCACCCTCCTGTCCTCCAGCATCTAACCCTCCCTCCACCCTCCTGTCCTCCAGCATCTAACCCTCCCTCCACCCTCCTGTCCTCCACATCTAACCCTCCCTCCACCCTCCTGTCCTCCACATCTAACCCTCCCTCCACCCTCCTGTCCTCCAGCATCTAACCCTCCCTCCACCCTCCTGTCCTCCACCATCTAACCCTCCCTCCACCCTCCTGTCCTCCAGCATCTAACCCTCCCTCCACCCTCCTGTCCTCCAGCATCTAACCCTCCCTCCACCCTCCTGTCCTCCACCATCTAACCCTCCCTCCACCCTCCTGTCCTCCAGCATCTAACCTCCCTCCACCCTCCTGTCCTCCACCATCTAACCTCCCTCCACCCTCCTGTCCTCCAGCATCTAACCCTCCCTCCACCTCCTGTCCTCCAGCATCTAACCCTCCCTCCACCCTCCTGTCCTCCACCATCTAACCCTCCCTCCACCCTCCTGTCCTCCACTATCTAACCCTCCCTCCACCCTCCTGTCCTCCAGCATCTAACCCTCCCTCCACCCTCCTGTCCTCCAGCATCTAACCCTCCCCCCTCCTGTCCTCCACCATCTAACCCTCCCTCCACCCTCCTGTCCTCCAGCATCTAACCCTCCCTCCACTCTCCTGTCCTCCACTATCTAACCCTTGAACAACGTGTGTGTGTGTGTAGCGGTGGTGCGAGGAGCCCCTCCCGAGGTGGTGCGTCTGGTGGAGGACCCGGAGTTCACCTACGAGGACTTTGCCCCCCGAGGCGAGCAAGCCCCGCCCACCATGAGGGCACAGGTGAGGCTTCAGGAGGTCCTGACCTCATTACCATAATGTTAACCCACACGCTTATCCTGTGTGCTTTAAATAGACGGAATATAACTGGGACTTTTACAGTGTACTGAGGGGGTGGAGGGGGAGCTGGTTGCTAGGTTTTGTGGGTAATGGAGTTATTTTTAAACTGGCTGTAGTGCGATATATATACTGATTATTGTCATGTGTCCAGGACTATTCCTGGGAGGACCACGGCTACTCTCTGGTGAACAGGCTCCTTCCAGACATGGGTCAGCTGCTGGACGAGAAGTTCCAGGTACCCCCCCCCCAGCACTGCCTGCCTGTTCCCTGTCCTCACCTAATGGGAGTGGGAATGGGGGTTGGAATCAGTTAGTTGGAATCGGTAGCCAGCAGCTGATGTGCGGATAAGGACAGTAGTGAAGTTAATGTTTAATCAGCTTCTAGACCTCATCATCACCGTCATGGACCAGGTGGAGTATATCAATCCTGAGTGATGAGGTCCCGTGATGCGATGAGGTCCCCCCCTGGGTGGGTTCAGGAGGCCAGTGTGGACTTGGCGTGTGCAACATCCTGTCGGCCTTGTTTTCCCTCTTCTGGCTTTAGGGCAGCAAGGTTCATCCTCCCTGTAGGTTCAAGTGTTACAGTCACGGTTAAGGAAATACACATTTCATAAGTTCTGCTGAGCAATGGAAAAGGACGACTTTTAATGTCGTCTCGGGCAAGGCTTGATGAATAGAATTGAGAGGAAAACTGAAAACAGAAAATGTATTGCCCAATAAAACAAATGTAATTGAAACTCACCGGTGAACTGAACGTTACTGTACTGTAGTGTTATTCTAATAAGTGATTTATATTTTATTTAAAAAGGAAGGACACTTCTTTCTCTTGATGCCCTCTTTCCTGAACCTTCCCTGGTCCCAACAGGTGGTGAGCAACCTGACCTACCACAGGATGGCCATGCATGAGGGCGTGGACACCTGCACCCTGAGGAAGGCCCTCTGGAACTATATCCACTGCCTCTACGGCATACGGTGAGAGAGACACACACACACACACACACACACACACACACACACACACACACACACACACACACACACACACACACACACACACACACACACACACACACACACACACACACACACCACACACACACACACACACACACACACACACACACACACACACACACACACACACACACACACACACACACACACACACACACACACACACACACACACACACACACACACACACACACACTTTCTAGAGTTCTTTAAATCATTTCCGTCCCCCTCAGGGAAAAAAACAAAAACAATCATACGTAATCAATTAAAACATCATTTAACGACATATCAGAAACAATTCCAATGTTTCCTTCTGTAAATAAGCATGTTGGTGAAAGAGACTTCAGCGAAGTGTTTTTTAATATTATTTTTCTTTCTTTCTTTCTTTCTTTCCCCCCCCGCAGCTACGACGACTACGACTACGGCGACGTCAACGTGCTCCTGGAGAGGTCCCTGAAGGTGTTCGTGAAGACTGTGGCCTGCCACCCCGAGCGGACCACCGCACGCATCTACCACGCCTTCTGGAGGCACTTCCAGCACTCGGAGAAGGTCTCACGCACACGCACACACACACGCACACGCCCGGAGGTTTCTATCCCTGTCTGGGTTTTGGTCCGCCGCTTGCCTAAAGCGCCAGAAAACAAACTGATTAACTGCGGTGGCGCCACTAAAAGAGAGAGAGAGAGAGAGAGAGAGAGAGAGAGAGAGAGAGAGAGAGAGAGAGAGAGAGAGAGAGAGAGAGAGAGAGAGAGAGAGAGAGAGAGAGAGAGAGAGAGAGAGAGAGAGAGAGAGGAGAGAGAGAGAGAGAGAGAGAGAGAGAGAGAGAGAGAGAGAGAGAGAGAGAGAGAGAGAGAGAGAGAGAGAGAGAGAGAGAGAGAGAGAGAGAGAGAGAGAGAGAGAGAGAGAGAGAGAGAGAGAGAGAGAGTCATATTAACCTGTGGATCCTTGATTAACAAGGTGTGCAGCCTCACCAGCCATAGAGTAATCAGTCTGACTCAGACCAGGTGCTACATACACACACAGTATTTACTATAACACAATCAGTATTGTAGACTAATTGTTATGTTAGAAGAATCAATAATGTTGGCCCCGCCCCTCGCTGGTGTCCGTCTTGCTGGTGAACTTAAATACGTGTGATTTGTATTGAAAGTTCTCTGACTCTTCTTCTCTTCTTTATTTTGTGTAGGTTCATGCCAACCTCATTGTGATGGAGTCACGACTTCAGGCTGCACTTCTCTACACTTTGAGAGCCATCACACACTACATGAGATGACGCACGCACGCACACACACACACACACACATGAGATGACACACACACACACACTACATGAGATGACACACGCACGCACGCACACACACATGAGATCACACACACACACACACACTACATGAGATGACACACACACACACACACATGAGATGACACACACACACACACACACACACTCTGCAGTCGCGTGTCTGGGTGTTGAACCTCCTCCTTGTCAATGTACTGTATATCATGGTTGTGCGTGGATGCTGCTTTGTACCTGTGAATCTATTTGGATATTTAAAAAGAAAAGTCTTGTTTAGCTTGTTTTGCACTGAAATGATGTAGGTTACGCTTCTTGAGCCTCAAGTGTTTAGCTGTATACCTTAGCAGCATTGTACACACTTGCATACGCACGAACACACACACACACGAACATACACACACACACACTTGGAGACATGCCAACGTGCACAGGTATGGAGGTATATCTGGGTATAGTCTGGCCAGCTCTGCCTGTGGAGGGTGGCCTGCCCCAACCCTCTGTCTTCTAGTGTATTCTGTCAGTATTGTTGCTGGTGTGTTGAGAGATGAGCGAACAGCCGGTTTGACCGAGGCTCCTGCTTCTCTGAGATGAATCACCAGCCGGACCCTCGTAGAACCCACTCTCTCCCTCAGTTGAGTAATAGGAAAGGAAAAAGACATTAAAAAAAAAATCAATAATGTGTATTTTTGTAAAAAAACAATTAAAGTTACTTTGGTTTCAAAAACGATCCTGGATAGTTGTGTGCTTGTTTGAAGATGACTACCTAAGAAAAGGTTAGTTTACTACGTATATGAATTGTATCGACTGCATAAGCTGAAAAAATGTAAACTCCCTGAATTAAAATGTGATCATACAACCCGATGAGACACGAAAGAAGTGTTCCAGAATTGACCACCAGGTGGAGACAAAGGTTAGAAAACCAAAAGAGTTCTAAGAAATGGAACAGTAAAACGATATGTCGCCTCTTCTATCCTAAAATACTCCCGCCTTTCGACTGGTCGGCACTTTTTAATAACACATTTTAAATGATTTCTTACTAACAAAACAAACGATTTAATTTGGAGTCACAAATGTTCTAACGAATAGTTCACATTCGTTTTATAATACATTTTACACTGACGAAGCAGCCTATCGTAAAGTCTTCGATTTTCATGAATGCATTATTGTTACTATTATTAATATTATTTGCCGGTTATGAGGCGCAACACACGCGCACGCCGGCTACAAGGCGCGGGTTCGATCTCCAACCCTTCCGCACGGCGGGCGCGCGCACACATCCTCGCTCGCGCCCGCGCGGCTCCACCAACCACCGGACAGCGATCTCGAGACCTCGGTGCCGTCCACCAGCCGCTCGCCAGCCGCCCACCCGCCGCCCGGTCCTCACCGCCCGGTCCCTGGTCCTCACCGCCCGGTCCCCGGTCCTCACCGCCCGGTCCCTGTCGCCCGGTCCTCACCGCCCGGTCCCTGTCGCCCGGTCCTCACCGTCCGGTCCCCTGTCCTCAACGTCCTCACCCCGCCCGGTCCTCACCGTCCGGTCCCCGGTCCTCCCGGTCCTCACCCCGCCCGGTCCTCACCGTCCGGTCCCCGGTCCTCCCGGTCCTCACCCCGCCCGGTCCTCACCGTCCGGTCCCCGGTCCTCACCGCCCGGTCTTCACCGCCAACCGGTCCCTGTCGCCCGGTCCTCACCGCCCGGTCCCCGGTCCTCCCGGTCCTCCCCGTCCGGTCCTCCCGGTCCTCACCGTCCGGTCATCACCGTCCCCGGTCCTCCCGGTCCCCGGTCCTCACCGTCCGCCCCCTGGAGGAACTTTACTCGTCTTCTCTACGGTAGGAGCCCGTTCTATTGGTCTATTAATACTCATAGCGGATCGTCAGAGTACTTAAGAGTACTACTACTCTATGAGGCTACGGGGAAAGTTAGCGAGCAGCACCACCATCATCACCAGCACCACCACCACCTCCAGCACCTCCACCTCCAGCACCTGCCACCTCCACCTCCCTCCACCTCCACCTCCACCCACCACCCACCATATCACCAGCACCACCTTCATCACCTCCACCTCCTCCTCCACCATCATATCACCACCTCCATCACCACCAGCACCATCGGTGACTAAGCTGCTCTGTTTTCTTTGGTTCCTTCCATTAAAGTTTAATTGTATTGAATGGACCTTTTGATTATGGGCCGAGGTTTGACAGGTCTGGGGGTTAGTTACTATTAGTTAGTAACAGACAGTTAGTTACTATTAGTTAGTAACAGACAGTTAGTTACTATTAGTTAGTAACAGACAGTTAGTTACTATTAGTTAGTAACAGACAGTTAGTTAC
>CM051007.1:5110660-5118160 GCA_027704905.1 Muraenolepis orangiensis
CGGTGAAGACCAAGGATGTGTGGGAGATTCCTCGCGAATCCCTCCAGCTGCTTAAGAAGCTGGGGAACGGGCAGTTTGGAGAAGTGTGGATGGGTAGGACAGCAGCCGGTCCAGTGGGTGGGGGAGAGGGGGAGGAGGTGGAGGTGGAGGTGGTGGGGGGGTGGTGCACACCTGTTAGAAAGAAAAGCGGAGTTAAAGGAGGAGGTAGGAGGGTGGGGTGTTGTAGCTGCAGGCCCAGTGCCAGGTGGTGAGTGATGCCGTCTGGATGGGTCACACCTGAGCCTCACCTGAGTCTCACACTAGAAGCCTCTCACACTAGTAGCCTCTGGCTTGTTCAGGTGTGCAGCAATCTGAAGCCCCACCCACTCCTCCTCCTCCTCCTCCCCCTGGGGTGCATGTGCATGCTCTTTCCAGGTCTCATCTCCACCCCTTCCCTTCCCTCCATCACCCACTTCCAATCCACCGTCCGTTCTAACCTCATTCTCCCCCGATCACCCTCTCCTTTCCTCTTTCACTCCCCCCCCCCCCCCTCTCTCTCTCTCTCTCTCTCTCTCTCTCTCTCTCTCTCTCCCCATCTCCCCTCTATGGCGCCCGCCCGGTCTCTCATCCAGACTGTCATGACGGTCTGTGTTGGTTCCTGACCCACCCGTGTCCCAACAGCACGCCCCTCACTCTGGGTCTGGGTCGGGACGCCTGGGAGGTCGGCAGGACAACGCTGACCCTCAACATGAAGCTGGGACAAGGCTGCTTCGGGGACGTCTGGAAGGGTGAGGAAACGCCTTAGCCTTTGGCTATGTGGCCGCCCCCTGCTGGTCTGGAGGGGAACATTCTCTCTCTCTCTCTCTCTCTCTCCTCTCTCTCTCTCTCTCTCTCTCTCTCTCTCTCTCTCTCTCTCTCTCTCTCCTCTCTCTCTCTCTCTCTCTCTCTCTCTCTCTCTCTCTCTCTCTCTCTCTCTCTCTCTCTCTCTTGCTCTCTCTCTCTCTCTCTCTCTCTCTCTCTCTCTCTCTATGTCTATGTCTTTGTCTCTCTCTCTGCTCTCTCTCTCTCTCTCTCTCTCTCTCTCTCTCTCTCTCTCTCCTCTCTCTCTCTCTCTCTCTCTCTCTCTCTCTCTCTCTCTCCTCTCTCTCTCTCTCTCTCTCTCTCTCTCTCTCAGTGCTTGGTAGTCCAGACCAGCAGACGGTAGCCTGTGTCCCGTGGCGACTGTGGTTCTGTGTGGTTGCTAGGCGACCAAACTAAACTAAACCTGCTCCTCCAAAGTTGAGAGGAGGTGGTTCAGATAAGTGTGTGTCATTTAAACCGGGCAGCGTCCACACAGCCAATCACCATCATCGGAGCGGAGTGCCGACAGCGTGCCACTAAATCCCATTCAGGATTCAGAGTTTCTGCCTCAGAAGATGAATTCAGGGAACAGGAAAGTTCACAGCAGGTCGGCCCGCCCTCCCCCGCCAGCAGACGTGCTCCTCGGTCGGTGCTTCTCCCTCCTGAGGTCTCTGCGGCGTCCCGGGGAACAGCTGCTGACGCCCTGGCGCCGATACCCTCATTGCGGGTATCGGTGCTGTCGTGACACGGAGGCGTCCAGCTGGGCTGGGAGCCGCTTCTACTCCTCTGGAGGAATCTGACAGCAGACATGGAAATAAATCCCTGATCCAGAAAGCAGAGATCGTCTCATGCTCCCTACACCACACACACACACACACACACACACATACGCACACCCACACACACACACATACACACATAACTACGCACACACACACACACACACACACACACACATAAACATACGCACACACACACACACACGCGCGCGCAGGGGCGAGCACATGCACACACACACACACCCACACACACAAACACAAACACGCACACCCACACGCACATGCACAAGCACACACACACGCACACAAACACACACACACACACACACACACACACATACACACACACATAAACATATGCACACACACACACATACACACACAGGCACACAAACACACACACACACACCAGTATTTTGAGGCAGCCATCTGGATTAGCACCTAAAGCTAGCTAACTAAATGAGTTAAATCAGCTGACTCAGCGGTTGATGTTTTACTGTCTAACCCGGAACTCAACCTCAACCACCACTGAACACAGCAGTGGTCTTCATCTGTTCTCACTCAAGAGTGTGTCTCTCTCTCTCTCTCTCTCTCTCTCTTCGTAGCTCAGGTGCTGCGGGTGCGTCATGTAAGACCAGTGATTGCCCCTCCCCCTTCCCCTGTGGCCCCTCCCTCCCATCAAGCCCCTCCCACTCCTCCCTCACACCCCAAATCATTGACTCCACCCCTCTCTCCTGACCTCATGAACTGGATGCATGCTAACCCCATCTTTATCACATGCATGTAGACCTAATTCAGCATGTGTGTGGACCCTGTGTGTGTGTATGCGTGGATGTGTGGTGTGTGTGTGTGTGTGTGTATGCATGGATGTGTGTGTGTGTGTGTGTGTATGCATGGATGTGTGTGTGTGTGTGCGTGCGTGCATGCGTGTGTGTGTGTCTGAGTTTGTGTGTCTTTGCGTGCGTGTGTGTGTGTATGCTCCGTGTCCAGTGACTCTCTCTCTCTCTCTCTCTCTCTCTCTCTCTCTCTCTCCTCTCTCTCTCTCCTCTCTCTCTCTCTCTCTCTGGGCGGGGCCCTGCAGGCATGTGGAACGGGACCACCAAGGTGGCGGTGAAGACCCTGAAGCCCGGGACCATGTCCCCTGAGGCCTTCCTGGAGGAAGCCCAGATCATGAAGAGGCTCCGTCATGACAAGCTGGTGCAGCTGTACGCCGTGGTGTCGGAGGAGCCCATCTACATCATCACCGAGTTCATGAGCCAGGGTGAGGCGGGGGGGCGGGGGGCGGGTCGGTGTTCCACCTGGGCTATTTCATGGAGCATCCATTGATTCATTCAGCGGGCGCTTTCATCCATTGGCCTCACGCTTCCACGTGAGGCCCTGAAGCTCCTCCCCCCCGCTCGGTCGGGAACACGTTCCTTTATGGACACAATGCAGTCCTTTCTCCTCAGGAGGCCGGGAAACACAAACCATAATGGATGGATGGATGGATTATTTTTAAAGCCATTATAACATCTACATAAACACCTAGGGCGGCAGTATAGCTCAGGAGGTAGAGGTCAGGTCGCCTCACAACCGGAAGGTTGCTGGTTCGATCCCCGCCGCCTCCTCCTCGCGAAACCTGTGGAGGTGTCCTTGAGCAAGACCCCCTAACCCTAACTGCTCCTGACCTGCTGGCTGTCTCCTTGATGGCTGACTCCGCTCTCGGTGGATGAATGGGTGTATGAATGGGTGAATGTGAGACTTGATATGTAAAGCGCTCTGAGTAACCATTGGTTAGAAAAGCGCTATCTAAATGTCCCTTACCATAACTCTCTCCAGAAGGTTAAAAGATGGACAAGATTGCTGATTGTCTACAAAGCACATGAATACCTTAATGATAATAATCATAATATTAATAATCATAATGTCTTGTCGGTTGCCTCTACCTTTACTTTTCATTATGTTTCATTAAATCCTCCTCACATATTCCCAGAGATTCCACTCCTTACTGCCCTCTAGAGGCCAGATGGGGATTATTGCAGCTTTAAACAATCCTGGTTTTTTTCCACAGGAAGTTTGCTGGACTTTTTGAAAGACGGTGAAGGCCAGAGTCTGAAGTTACCTCAGCTGGTGGATATGGCTGCACAGGTCAGTTAGACACACGCACACACACACACAAACACACGCACACACATGCAGACACACACACACACGCACACTCACACTCACATGCACACTCACGCAAATTCACATTCACATACCTGCTCTGTGTAGTTGTCTCTCCTTAAAGTTAGAGGTAAATAATAATTGTAAAAAATAACATAATTGTAAAACTGTCAAACATAATAATATAAATAATTAAATAAAGCTCCTTCCAGAATGTATGCTAAGCCCACCATAGCCTAGCTTAGCATACGGGAGCTACTCTCGCTAGCTCAGTTGTGTGGTGCGTGCAGATCGCGTCGGGAATGGCGTACATCGAGAGGATGAACTACATCCACCGGGACCTCAGAGCCGCCAACATCCTGGTGGGGGAGAACCTGGTGTGCAAGATCGCTGACTTCGGTCTGGCCCGGCTCATCGAGGACAACGAGTACACGGCCCGGCAAGGTGAGAGGTCCGGCCCGTCCGGAAGGTTCCGCCTCTTTAAACGCTGTCCGTCTTCACGGACAGCGTTTAGAGAACCCGGAACCTACCGAGCCGACCGCTGGGATCCACCGTGCGTCTTTGTGTTCAGAGAGAGACGCGAGACGGAGACACAAGGACAGCGGGTTTCACATCCGTCCATTTGCAGCGTCTTTGAAAAGCATTTTAAGGAGACTGAGAGGTTGTTTGAGTGAAGGCCACCAGGAAAATAAAATAAATGTGTCTTCAAATCCACAGTCGTGTGGCAATGGCCTATGAGAGAGAGGGAGAGAGAGAGAGAGAGAGAGAGAGAGAGAGAGAGAGAGAGAGAAGAGAGAGAGAGAGAGAGAGAGAGAAGAGAGAGAGAGAGAGGGAGAGAGGGAGAGGGGGAGAGAGAGAGTGAGAGAGTGAGAGAGAGAGAGAGAGAGAGAGATAGAGAGAGAGAGAGAGAGGGGGAGAGAGAGAGAGGGAGAGAGGGAGAGGGGGGGAGAGAGAGAGAGAGAGAGAGAGAGAGAGAGAGAGAGAGAGAGAGAGAGAGAGAGGGAGGGAGAGGGGGAGAGAGAGAGAGAGAGAGAGAGAGAGAGAGAGGACGTGGGTGTCTCTCTGCCCTCTCTTCACCATGTGTGTTGTCCTTCCAGGAGCTAAGTTCCCCATCAAGTGGACGGCCCCCAGAGGCGGCGCTGTACGGACGCTTCACCATCAAGTCGGACGTGTGGAGCTTCGGCATCCTGCTGACGGAGCTCATCACCAAGGGACGGGTCCCCTACCCCGGTAGGAGGAAGTGACATCATGTCATCCTGTGAACCGTGACCTCGTCGTACTGACTACCGTAACATGACGTGTAACAGGAACTGGGTTTAAAATATATATTATAATAATAATAATAATATTATTAATAATCATAATAATGATTATAATAATAATAATAATTGTTTTTTTTATTGGATTAGGTACTTTAAACTTTAAACAGGTTTTAAATTGATTCTGGTTGCACAGATTAGTTAATTAGTTTGATTAGATTAGGTTAGATTAGATTAGATTCTAATGTGTTGTCATTTCACAGCAGTACAGTACAGTGAAAATAATTAGTCATCTAACCAGAGTGTAAATGTTACATGCATGGTAATATACAAACATTAGAAAACAGTCTACTAGGTATAAAACAGGTATAAAATAACTTCTAGTGTAGGTATGAGATATGTATATATATATATACACATGTAAGTATACACGTATCAGCAGGTAGGGATCAGGGGTAGGATGTGAGGTCAGTGAGGGATTGGTGGTCTGGTCTCTCTTTAAACCTGGGAGCTGCATGTCTTCTGTCCATCCATTGGAAGAAGGATCACACTGTCTCTCTCCCTTCCTCCCCTCCTCCCACCCCTCTCTCCCTTCCTCCCCCACCCATCACCCCACCCCACGGTCTCTCTCCCTCTCCATCACCCCCACCCCACGGTTCTCTCCCTTCCTCCCTCCTCCCCCCTCCCCTCCTCCCCCACCCATCTCCCCCCTCCCCCTCTCCTCCCTCTCCCACCCATCACCCCACCCCACGGTCTCTCTCTCCTCTCCATCTCCCCACCCCCTTCCTCCTCCCCCTCCCCTCCTCTCTCTTCTTCCCCCCCCTCACCCCCACCCCACGGTCTCTCTCTCCTTCCTCCTCCCCCACCCCTCCCCCCTCCCCCACTCCCCCCCTCTCTCTCCCCCTCCCCCCTCTCTCTCCCTTCCTCCCCCCCACCCCTCTCTCCCTTCCTCCCCCACCCATCACCCCCACCCCACGGTCTCTCTCCCTCCCTATCCTCCCCCCGTCCTCTCCCCTTCCTCCCCCCTCCACCCTCTCTCCCTTCCTCCCCCACCCATCACCCCCACCCCACGGTCTCTCTCTCCCTTCCTCCCCCCCTCCCACCCCTCTCTCCCTTCCTCCCCCACCCATCACCCCCACCCCACGGTCTCTCTCCTCCTCCCCTCCCCCCCTCTCCCTCTCCCACCCTCCCACCCCCTCTCCTCTCCCTTCCTCCCTCCACCCATCACCCCCCCCCCACCCCACCCCGGTCTCTCTCCCTTCCTCCCCCCTCCCACCCCTCTCTCCTTCCTCCCCACCCATCACCCCCACCCACGGTCTCTCTCTCCCTTCCTCCCCCCCTCCCACCCTCTCTCCTTCCTCCCCCACCCATCACCCCCACCCCACGGTCTCTCTCTCCTCCTCCCTTCCTCCCTTCTCCCCCCTCCCACCCTCCCACCCCTCTCTCCCTTCCTCCCCCACCCATCACCCCCACCCCACGGTCTCTCTCTCCCTTCCTCCCTTCCTCCCCCCCTCTCTCCCTTCCTCCCCCACCCATCATCCCCACCCCACGGTCTCTCTCTCCCTTCCTCCCCCACCCCACGGTCTCGCTCTCCCTTCCTCCCCTCCCACCCCTCTCTCCCTTCCTCCCTTCCTCCCCCACCCCACGGTCTCTCTCTCCCTTCCTCCCTTCCTCCCCTCCCCCCCCCCCTCCCACGTCCCCTCTCTCCCTTCCTCCCCCACCCCACGGTCTCTCTCTCTCTCCCTTTGTCCCGCCCCTGTCAGGCATGAACAACCGTGAGGTTCTGGAGCAGGTGGAGCGAGGCTACAGGATGCCCTGTGCCCCCGGCTGCCCCGCCTCGCTCCACGAGCTCATGGTGCAGTGCTGGCGCCGCGAGGCCGACGAGAGGCACACCTTCGAGTACCTGCAGTCCTTCCTGGAGGACTACTTCACCGCCACGGAGCCCCAGTACCAGCCCGGGGACAAGCTGTGAGAGAGAGAGAGAGGAGAGGAGAGAGAGACACCCAGCCAGAGAGAGAGAGAGAGGAGAGGAGAGGAGAGAGAGACACCCAGCCAGAGAGAGAGAGAGAGAGAGGGAGAGAGTCGCTCTCTCATTCTCTTCCTCTCTCTGTCAACCGATTAGTTTAAAATTCATAAAAATGCAAAGGTGCAATGTTTTAACAGTAGTGGAATTGTACGTATGTGCACATAAGACCAACAAAGAAGAGATACATGCTTGTTTGTTTTTCTGATATCTATATAGATATATATATCTATATATCTATATAGATATATATATACTTTTTTTATGTACACACACACACACACACACACACACACACACACAAGCACATCCAAACCAAATGCACGTCTCCGTGCCTCGTGCCTCGTGCCTCGTGCCTCGTGCCTCGTGCCTTGCCTCGGGTCCATGGATCCAGTCCTCCACAACAGCAGCCCAGCCTCTGACGGAGGCTGCCTTTAATACGGCAGTGAGAGTGTTTTTACCTGCGGAGACGTCC
>CM051007.1:5123160-5125489 GCA_027704905.1 Muraenolepis orangiensis
TGTGTAACAGTGGAGCGGTGCAGTCTAGACTGGTTGCTGCATGTTCATAAACCTCTCCATGGGGTTAGGGGTTCAATTCCCTCTGGATTCACCCATGCTGAGAATAGATGGGCTCACGGTGTGGTAAGATAGATAGATAGTATGTTTACACCCGTAGCGCATGAATATACATTATATAGATATTATTATTATATATATATATACATATAATCGATACCACACACCAGGGTGGCTGTAGCTCCGTCTGTTAGGACTGGAGGGTCTCCGGTTTAAGTCCCCGAAACGTACTGAGTACGGAGTGAGGACTGGTACTTTGGGGGAAAAGGTGCCAGTTCACCTCCTGGGCTGCACTGCCCAGGTCGCCCCTTGAGCAAGGCACCAGATCCCCCCTCCCCCCTGCTCCCCTGTATATCCAACAGAACTGATACCCACTGCTCCTCATCCTAGGATGGGTTACATGAGAGGAACTCATCTCACTGAGTGGACATGAAGGACAAGAAAGAGGATTCAATCCTCCAGGTTTAGATTAAAAAAGGTTTCAGATGAATTACACTTCAGTTCATCTTTTTGTCATGAAGCTTCTGTGACATTTTTCACAATGAAGTTATTGACATTATCAAAAATAAGTGTTTGTGATAATTGAAGAAGAAAGGAACAGCGAGTGAGTCTGAATGAAGGTTGATTGTGAAGTCTCCAGAGAGTTATGAGTGTGTGTGTGTTAGTGTGTGTTAGTGTGTTAATGTGTGTGTTAGTGTGTTAGTGTGTTAATGTGTTAGTGTGTTAGTGTGTTAATGTGTGTGTTAGAGTGTGTTAGTGTGTTAGTGTGTTAATGTGTTAGTGTGTTAGTGTGTTAATGTGTGTGTTAGAGTGTGTTAGTGTGTTAATGTGTGTGTTAGTGTGTTAGTGTGTTAGTGCGTGTTAGTGTGTGTTAGTGTGTGTTAGTGTGTGTTAGTGTGTGTTAGTGTGTTAGTGTGTGTTAGTGTGTGTTAGTGTGTTAGTGTGTGTTAGTGTGTTAGTGTGTGTTAGTGTGTTAGTGTGTTAGTATGTTAGTGTGTGTTAGTGTGTGTTAGTGTGTGTTAGTGTGTTAGTGTGTTGGTGTGTTAGTGTGTGTTAGTGTGTTAGTGTGTGTTAGTGTGTGTTAGTGTGTTAGTGTGTTAGTGTGTTAGTGTGTTAGTGTGTTAGTGTGTTAATGTGTGTTAGCGTGTTAGTGTGTGTTAGTGTGTTAGTGTGTGTTAGTGTGTGTTAGTGTGTTAGTGTGTGTTAGTGTGTTAGTGTGTGTTAGTGTGTGTTAGTGTGTGTTAGTGTGTGTTAGTGTGTGTTAGTGTGTGTTAGTGTGTGTTAGTGTGTTAGTGTGTGTTAGTGTGTGTTAGTGTGTGTTAGTGTGTGTTAGTGTGTTAGTGTGTGTTAGTGTGTTAGTGTGTTAGTGTGTGTTAGTGTGTTAGTGTGTTAGTGTGTTAGTGTGTGTTAGTGTGTTAGTGTGTTAGTGTGTGTTAGTGTGTGTTAGTGTGTTAGTGTGTTAGTGTGTGTTAGTGTGTGTTAGTGTGTGTTAGTGTGTTAGTGTGTGTTAGTGTGTGTGTGTGTGTGTTAGTGTGTGTGTGTTAGTGTGTGTTAGTGTGTGTTAGTGTGTGTTAGTGTGTGTTAGTGTGTTAGTGTGTGTTAGTGTGTGTTAGTGTGTTAGTGTGTGTTAGTGTGTTAGTGTGTGTTAGTGTGTGTTAGTGTGTTAGTGTGTGTTAGTGTGTGTTAGTGTGTTGTGTGTAGTGTGTGTTAGTGTGTTAGTGTGTTAGTGTGTTAGTGTGTGTTAGTGTGTGTTAGTGTGTTAGTGTGTGTTAGTGTGTGTTAGTGTGTGTTAGTGTGTGTTAGTGTGTTAGTGTGTGTTAGTGTGTGTTAGTGTGTGTTAGTGTGTGTTAGTGTGTTAGTGGTGTTAGTGTGTGTTAGTGTGTGTTAGTGTGTGTTAGTGTGTGTAGTGTGTTAGTGTGTTAGTGTGTGTTAGTGTGTGTTAGTGTGTGTTAGTGTGTTAGTGTGTGTTAGTGTGTGTTAGTGTGTTAGTGTGTTAGTGTGTGTTAGTGTGTGTTAGTGTGGTGTTAGTGTGTGTTAGTGTGTGTTAGTGTGTTAGTGTGTTAGTGTGTGTTAGTGTGTTAGTGTGTTAGTGTGTGTTAGTGTGTGTAGTGTGTTAGTGTGTGTGTGTGTAGTGTGTGTTAGTGTGTTAGTGTGTGTGTGTGTGTGTTGTGTGTTAGTGTGTGTAGTGTGTGTTAGTGTGTGTTAGTGTGTTAGTGTGTGTGTGTAGTGTGTGTGTGTTAGTGTGTGTTGTGTGTTAGTGTGTGTAGTGTGT
>CM051007.1:5131489-5143989 GCA_027704905.1 Muraenolepis orangiensis
GTGTGTGCGTCGGGTGTGTGTGTGTGGTGCGTCAGGTGTGTGTGTGTGTGCGTGCGTCGGGTGTGTGTGTGTGTGTGTGTGTGCGTGCGTCGGGTGTGCTGTTTTTTATGGTGGGTGACAACTATTTTCACAAACAACAGTGGGTTTTCTTTTGTTCAATACACGGAGCGACACAAAACTACTGCTGAGCTGAACTGACACTTAATAAAAACACACAAGCATGGCGACGCATTAATAGAAGAAAAGAGATCTGCTCAGCACTTCTCTAGAGAGTTTGACGTGTCCTATTTGCTTTTCTCGTGTCCTTGTGTTAGCGGCTAGTAGCGCCAGCAGCGGATTTACACTGAGGCGACGAAAGCCACGGCCAAAGAATGCACAACGATTTGGGAGGAAGCGCTAATCCCCTGTTAAAGTTAGCGTGTGTTAGCGTCGTACTGCAGAGTCTTATACCGCTGGATGGAATGATGGTTAGCGAGAGCGATCAACGGCCCCTGCTAGGAGGAGGAGGAGCGAACGAAACAACGTTTCTGTGCTCACTATTAAAAAATATAATTGTGTGTTTTAATACCAGCTCTGAGTATGGAATGACGCGTGTGTGCGTGTAAAATACCGACGCTCCATAAGCACACAGGCGCTCGACAAAAGGCGCCTTTTGCTGCTGTTCCGTGTGTTTGAGTTAACGCCGGCTGGCGCTGGGCTTCAGCGGTAGAACTTTCAAGTGTTTTTTTTGCCAGACTGTTGGGTCCCGGCTCAGGGCTCCAGGTGTGTTGTGCTGGAGTGTGATGGACTGCTGGGTAGGCCCTGGGGGTCAGAGGTGAACCAAAGAGGCTGAAATAAAACAGAATGCACACCAAAATCCAGGTCCCCTGGATCCGGATCGGCTAACCAACTGTTCCTTGGACCCATAAGTAATGTAACCTGTCTAGCTGTCCTACCTGGCAGCAGGACAGCTCAGTCTGTTGGGACTTGGCTTGGGATCCGGAAGGTCGCCGGTTCAAATCCCCGAAACCCCTGGGCACTACCGAGGTGCCCTTGAGCAAGCCAGACCCCTCCCCTGCTCCCCTGTATATCCAATAGCTGATACCCACTGCTCCTAATACTAGGATGGGTTCAATGAGAGGAACTAGTTTCACTGTGTGGACATGAGACCAATAAAGAGGATTCTATCCTCCAGATTGAATCTCCAATGCTGTACTTAACTTTTCGAGTTATCTTGCAAACAAACAGACAAACAGTCATGTCTGGAGGTTAATATAACAAAGTAACAGCTGATCAGCAGGAGAAACACCTGGACAACACATTGGGATCAAATAGTGACACATGGGCATGTATTCACATCTAAAAACAGTGAGAAATGTTGAGGGGAACCGAGAGGAAACTCGACGAGAGGATAGTGGAAGCACTCCGGCTCTCTCTGCGTAACGGGAGATCCGATCTGCCGCTCTCCCTCGTGCGCCAGAAACCACAGGGTGACAAAATCCACAGGGGGTCATAAACGAGTGAAGCCGGCAGCAGGGGGGGGGGGGGAGTTTGGGGTTTGGGGTTTGGGGTGATCGGTAGACGAGAGTAAGCGAGGTTTGCCAAAACGAGGGTTCGATCCCATCTGGTCCCGATAAGGCCTAGTGGGAAACAGATGAGTGTGGTGAGCAAGGAGGGAGGAGCAGGGAGGGAGGGAGGAGAGGAAGGATGGAGCAGCGCTGGTCTTCCAGTGTGTGTGTGTGTGTGTGTGTGTGGAGGGGGGAGGGGTGGTGTAGCACTGTCTGTTCTGTTCCCCTGAAACACACGCCAAAACGCACACCCGCAAACACACCCACGCACATGCACACAAAACATCAGTTCATTTTCACTTCATACCACCATTCCTCTCTCTTACCCACTCTCTCTCCTTCTTTCTCCCTCTCTCTCCCTCCGTCTCCCCTTCTCTCTCCTCCCTCTCTTTTCGACTGAAACTGAATAGAGAGAAAGAAACAAGCTGATGCAAACTCTCTCTGCCTTGCATGCTCTCTTTCTCCTACTCTCTCTCTCTTCTCCCTCTTTCCTTTTAACCAGTTTAATCTCTCACCGGGTTCCATCTTTCATCCCAGCCCGTGTGTGTGTGTGTGTGTGTGTGTGTGTGTGTGTGGTGGTGGTGGTGGAGGGGTGGTGGTGGTGGAGGTGGTGGTGGTGGTGGTAGGGTGGTGGTGGTGGTGGTGGTGGTGGCGGTGGAGGGGGTGGTGGAGGTGGTGGAGGTGGTGGTAGGGTGGTGGTGGTGGTGGTGGTGGTGTGTGCACACACATATTCAGGCCTCCGCCTCGTACTTCACACGCTTGCTAAGCGAGGCCTGGGTCTGTTAGACGTACACCTGAACACACGCCCACCTGTCACATCACATCAGGATGGGAGCTGAGCTGTTGCGACGTCCACACGTTAGACCTCATCTGGGATCCAGCAGTCCTACTGTGTTAGAGCAGAACTCTGATCCAGTGGTCCTACTGTGTTAGAGCAGAACTCTGATCCAGTGGTCCTACTGTGTTAGAGCAGAACTCTGATCCAGGGTCCTACTGTGTTAGAGCAGAACTCCTGATCCAGGTCCTACTGTGTTAGAGCAGAACTCTGATCCAGTGTCCTACTGTGTTAGAGCAGAACTCCTGATCAGGGTCCTACTGTGTTAGAGCAGAACTCTGATCCAGGGTCCTACTGTGTTAGAGCAGAACTCCTGATCCAGGGTCCTACTGTGTTAGAGCAGAACTCTGATCCAGGGTCCTACTGTGTTAGAGCAGAACTCCTGATCCAGTGGTCCTACTGTGTTAGAGCAGAACTCTGATCCAGTCCTACTGTGTTAGAGCAGAACTCCTGATCCAGTGGTCCTGTGTTAGAGCAGAACTCTGATCCAGTGGTCCTGTGTTAGAGCAGAACTCCTGATCCAGTCCTACGGTGTTAGAGCAGAACTCTGATCAGTCCTACTGTGTTCTAGCAGAACTTCTGATCAGTCCTTCTGTGTTATAGCAGAACTTCTGATCAGTCCTACTGTGTTATAGCAGAACTTCTGATCAGTCCTACTGTGTTATAGTAGAACTTCTGATCCAGCGGTCCTTCTATGTATAGAGTGGACAAATCTTTCAGAGGGGATTTAATGTGTGTGTTTCTACAGTGGCCAGTATACACGTTGTATATTTGAACCTTTACACACACTTGTGTGTGTGTGTGTGTATGCTTCTTCTTGTGAAATGAAATGCTCTTTCTAGAAGCAGACTCCCATCCCTGTGTGTGTGGTGTGGCGTTGGGGAGATGACTCAGGTGTCTGGGAGCTGAACACTGAACACCAAATAGCAGGGTTTGTGTCTCCAGGGAGCACTCTCTATCCCCGCCACCGGTTAGCTACTTATGTCTTTTTGGGGGGAGAAACGTAATGTTTGTCTCGCTGTCTATTCCGGTTCGCCTGGATATCGAGATTTAGGAGTAGACGTGTGTGTGTGTGTGTGTGTGTGTGTGTGTGTGTATGTGAATAAGTGTGTGTGCGCGTACATATGTGTCTGTGCTTGTGCATAAGTGTGTGTGTGTGTGTGCGTGTGTGCGTGTGTGGTGGTGGTGTGCGTGCCGCCACTATGAATCAGGAAAAAACGAACAGAAAATCGATACATTTCACCAGAGTTCCACCAGATGCATCACGTTTCAAATCCTGTGGGCTGCAATCCATTCAGGAATAGGTGCTATAGAGGCTAGGCTAGGCTAGGCTAGTAGGCTAGGCTACAGGGATATTCCACAGACGCCTCCAAAGCCTTCCCTGTGAGTGAGACGTATCCAAGCGGGCCCAAGACGCTTCTTCATAAACACGGCTAACACTCCCATTACGTTTCATACAGCGTGACAGCCACCACTTGGTGGCCCGCTGGGCTGCTCTGAAGAGTCAACCCTCATACCCCCGGGTATCGTTTGCAGTAGCAAAGAGGTCTGACTGTGTGGTGTGTGTGTATGTGTGTGTATGTGTATGTGTATGTGTATGTGTGTGTGTGTGTGTGTGTGTGTGTGGTGTGTGTGTGTGTGTGTGTGTGTGTGTATCCATGCCAGGAAGAGTCATGACATGATCTTTCGTTTGGGAAGACGTTTACTAGCTGTCTGATGGCAGACAGGTGCGATGACAGACAGGTGATGAAACTGGTCCTGGAAGGGGCCACGGCCTCCACATCCGCTGGAAGCACTATCCAACCCAGCCATTCATAACACTGTCCCACAAGGACCGATCCCCTTAAACAGGGCTCGTCCGTCGGGTCAAACCTTTAAAATGTCATTCATTAACTGTAATTAATCCCCAGGACACAGATTGGTCAAGCAATGTGTGAAATGATTACAACACACTGCCCTTCAGAGCGATACGTAAAACACTGTGGATAGAGAGAGAGACAGAGACAGAGAGAGGAGTGTTTGTGTTTGTGTTCCAGTCCTCTTCTCATGAGCTGGGTGGGGGTTAGTAGGGTGGGGGTTAGTAGGGTGGGGGTTAGTAGGGTGGTGGTTAGTAGGGTGGGGGTTAGTAGGGTGGTGGTTAGTAGGGTGGGGGTTAGTAGGGTGGTGGTTAGTAGGGTGGTGGTTAGTAGGGTGGGGGTTAGTAGGGTGGTGGTTAGTAGGGTGGGGGTTAGTAGGGTGGTGGTTAGTAGGGTGGGGGTTAGTAGGTGGTGGTTAGTAGGGTGGGGGTTAGTAGGTGGTGGTTAGTAGGGTGGGGGTTAGTAGGTGGGGGTTAGTAGGGTGGTGGTTAGTAGGTGGGGGTTAGTAGGGTGGTGGTTAGTAGGGTGGGGTTAGTAGGTGGTGGTTAGTAGGGTGGGGGTTAGTAGGGTGGGGGTTAGCAGGGTGGTGGTTAGTAGGTGGGGGTTAGTAGGGTGGGGATTAGGGTGGATAAACACATGAATGACTGAATATGAAATAATAGTTTGGATACATACATTGGCTTCATCTACCTTCTGCTGACCTCTGGATCCTCTCCTCCTACACTGCTACACAACACTACTACACAACACTACACTACACTGCTACACAACACTACACTACACTACACTACACTACACTACACTACACTACTACACAACACTACTACACAACACTACTACACAACACTACACTACACTACACTACTACACAACACTACACTACACAACACTACACTACACTGCTACACAACACTACACTACACTACTACACTACACTACTACACAACTACACAACACTACTAGACAACACTACTACACAACACTACTAGACAACACTACTACACAACACTACTAGACAACACTACTACACAACACTACTAGACAACACTACTACACAACACTACTAGACAACACGGCTACACAACACTACTACACAACACTACTACACAACTACACAACACTACTAGACAACACTACTACACAACACTACTACACAACACTACTACACAACACTACTAGACAACACGGCTACACAACACTACTACACAACACTACTACACAACTACACAACACTACTAGACAACACTACTACACAACACTACTAGACAACACTACTACACAACACTACTAGACAACACTACTACACAACACTACTAGACAACACGGCTACACAACACTACTACACAACACTACTACAACTACACAACACTACTACAACACTACTAGACAACACTACTACACAACACTACTACACAACACTACTACACAACTACACAACACTACTACACAACACTACTAGACAACACTACTACACAACACTACTAGACAACACTACTACACAACACTACTAGACAACACGGCTACACAACACTACTACACAACACTACTACACAACTACACAACACTACTAGACAACACTACTACACAACACTACTAGACAACACGGCTACACAACACTACTACACACACTACTACACAACACTACTAGACAACACTACTACACAACACTACTAGACAACACGGCTACACAACACACTACACAACACTACACTACACTACTACACAACACTACTACACAACACGGCTACACAACACTACACTACACTACTACACAACACTACACTACACTACTACACAACACTACACTACACTACACTACACTACACTACACTACACTACTACACAACACTACTAGACAACACTACTACACAACACTACACTACACTACTACACAACACTACACTACACTACTACACAACACTACACTACACTACTACACAACACTACACTACTACACAACACTACACTACACTACTACACAACACTACACTACACTACTACACAACACTACTAGACAACACTACTACACAACACTACACTACACCACTACACAACACCACAGTAAAGTACACTCCTACTACACAACAGTAAACTACATTAAACTACATTAAACTACACTACTCTACAACACTACTACACAACACTACTCACTACTGCTTCTCACAGTATTTCGTGGCGTTTCACTAACTGTTTTGTGGTCATATTTATTTTGGACGGGATGGCGTTCACATATGGGTCCGTGTGGGTCAGTACACAAACAGGGCAGGGGCGGGTGGGCGGGGCCTGGTGGTTGGTCCCTGGGCGGGTGGGCGGGGCCTGGTGGTTGGTCCCTGGGCGGGTGGGCGGGGCCTGGTGGTTGGTCCCTGGGCGGGTGGGCGGGGCCTGGTGGTTGGTCCCTGGGCGGGTGGGCGGGGCCTGGTGGAAGTTTCCTGGGCGGGGCCTGGTGGTTGCTTCGTGGGCGGGGCCTAGTGGTTGGTTCCTGGGTGAGTGGGCGGGGCCTGGTGGTTGGTTCCTGGGCGGGTGGGCGGGGCCTAGTTTGAGGTGAGGTGAGGGGGCGGGGGGGGGGGGTCATGACGGAGGCTACAGTGAGCGCTCCAGTGGCTGCGGAGGTTTTCTTTTTTATCATGCGTAATATGAAACGTCTGGCAGAGAGAGCACAGGAGACAGAGAGAGAGAGAGTGAGGGAGGGAGAGAGAGGGAGCATGATGGAGAGAGAATGGAGTGAGGAAGAGAGAGAGAGAGAGAGAGAGAGAGAGAGAGAGAGAGAGAGAGAGAGAGAGAGAGACAGTTTGACTACAATGCTTCTCTTTGTGTCTCCTCCTCCAAACAGGACCCCAACCGTCACTCCTCACTCCCGTTGTCCGGGGGAGCAGGACCCTCAGCACACACACACACACACACACACACACACACACACACACACACACACCCAGGACTCATCTCGGACCCCTCAAGGGTCTTCCTCCTCCTCCTCCTCCTCCTCCTCCTCCTCCTCTGCCACCCATCATGAACCACCTCCTTGATCACTCGCTCCCTCACGCTCCGTCTAGCGTTACCGAGCGCTCTGCGTATCTGTTTATATCTCTCCCCCCCCCCTTCCCTTTGGGTTCCTCTCCTCCTCTCCTGGTCCAGGCCTCCATGAGGGGGTCTATTCTCAGAGCCTCTCAGTCCTCTGCTCCACCCATCATTTCATTCAACGTTTTTTTACTGAACTGGAAAAAAAAACACCCAGCAACCACCTCCCTCTGTTCTCCTAGAGAGAGACCGCAGGAGCACCCAGTGACCGCTCTCTCTCTCGCTCTCTCTCTCTCTCTCTCTCTCTCTCTCTCTCTCTCTCTCTCTCTCTCTCTCTCTCTCTCTCCTCTCTCTCCACAAATCTTCCCTAACCATATCTCTCCTCTCTCTCTCCCTCTTCCCCCCCTCTGTCTCTCCCTCCCCTCCCTCCCCCTCTCCCTCTCTCACCCCCCTCCCCCCCTCTCTCCCTCCCTCTCTCTCCTCTCTCCCCCCTCTCTCTCTCTCTCCCCCTCTCTCTCTCTCCCCCTCTCCCTCTCTCCCCCCCCTCTCTCCCTCCCTCTCTCTCCCCCTCTCTCCCCCTCTCTCCCCTCTCTCCCTCCCTCTCCCCCTCTCTCCCCCCAGTCTCCGGTGGTGTCAGTGTCCTTCCCCCGGTTCCACCCCCACCTGGTGGTGGGAGGGACCTACTCTGGACAGGTCATCCTGTGGGACAACCGGAGTCACCGCCGAACCCCCGTCCAGAGGTCCCCGCTGTCGGCCGCCGCCCACACCGTAAGCCCCGCCCTGACCCTGCTCTAAGCCCCGCCCTGACCCTGCTCTTAGCCCCGCCCTGACCCTGCTCTTAGCCCCGCCCTGACCCTGCTCTTAGCCCCGCCCTGACCCTCCTCTAAGCACCACCCTGACCCTGCTCTTAGCCCCGCCCTGACCCTGCTCTTAGCCCCGCCCTGACCCTGCTCTTAGCCCCGCCCAGACCCGCCTCTAAGCACCACCCTGACCCTCCTCTAAGCACCGCCCTGACCCTCCTCTAAGCACCACCCTGACCCTGCTCTTAGCCCCGCCCAGACCCGCCTCTAAGCACCACCCTGACCATCCTCTAAGCACCACCCTGACCCGCCTCTAAGCACCGCCCTGACCCCCCTCTAAGCACCACCTTGACTCTCCTCTTAGCACCACCCTGACCCTTCCTCCTCTAAGCACCACCCTGAACCTCCTCTTAGCACCACCCTGACCCGCCTCTAAGCACCGCCCTGACTCTCCTCTAAGCACCACCCTGACTCTCCTCTAAGCACCACCCTGACTCTCCTCTTAGCACCACCCTAACCCTCCTCTTAGCACCACCCTAACCCTCCTCTTAGCACCACCCTGACCCTCCTCTTAGCACCACCCTGACTCTCCTCTAAGCACCACCCTGACCCTCCTCTTAGCACCACCCTGACCCTCCTCTTAGCACCACCCTGACCCTCCTCTTAGCACCACCCTGACTCTCCTCTTAGCACCACCCTGACTCTCCTCTAAGCACCACCCTGGCCCTCCTCTTAGCACCACCCTGACTCTCCTCTAAGCACCACCCTGACTCTCCTCTAAGCACCACTCTGACCCTCCTCTTAGCACCACCCTGACTCTCCTCTAAGCACCACCCTGACTCTCCTCTTAGCACCACCCTGACTCTCCTCAAGCACCACCCTGACTCTCCTCTTAGCACCACCCTGACCCTCCTCTTAGCACCACCCTGACCCTCCTCTAAGCACCACCCTGACCCTGCTCTTAGCCCCGCCCTGACCCTGCTCTTAGCCCCGCCCTGACCCTGCTCTTAGCCCCGCCCAGACCCGCCTCTAAGCACCACCCTGACCCTCCTCTAAGCACCGCCCTGACCCTCCTCTAAGCACCACCCTGACCCTGCTCTTAGCCCCGCCCAGACCCGCCTCTAAGCACCACCCTGACCATCCTCTAAGCACCACCCTGACCCGCCTCTAAGCACCGCCCTGACCCCCCTCTAAGCACCACCTTGACTCTCCTCTTAGCACCACCCTGACCCTTCCTCCTCTAAGCACCACCCTGAACCTCCTCTTAGCACCACCCTGACCCGCCTCTAAGCACCGCCCTGACCCGCCTCTAAGCACCACCCTGACCCTCCTCTAAGCACCACCCTGACTCTCCTCTAAGCACCACCCTGACTCTCCTCTTAGCACCACCCTAACCCTCCTCTTAGCACCACCCTAACCCTCCTCTTAGCACCACCCTGACCCTCCTCTTAGCACCACCCTGACTCTCCTCTAAGCACCACCCTGACCCTCCTCTTAGCACCACCCTGACCCTCCTCTTAGCACCACCCTGACCCTCCTCTTAGCACCACCCTGACTCTCCTCTTAGCACCACCCTGACTCTCCTCTAAGCACCACCCTGGCCCTCCTCTTAGCACCACCCTGACTCTCCTCTAAGCACCACCCTGACTCTCCTCTAAGCACCACTCTGACCCTCCTCTTAGCACCACCCTGACTCTCCTCTAAGCACCACCCTGACTCTCCTCTTAGCACCACCCTGACCCTCCTCTAAGCACCACCCTGACTCTCCTCTTAGCACCACCCTGACTCTCCTCAAGCACCACCCTGACTCTCCTCTTAGCACCACCCTGACCCTCCTCTTAGCACCACCCTGACCCTCCTCTTAGCACCACCCTGACCCTCCTCTTAGCACCACCCTGACTCTCCGCTAAGCACCACCCTGACTCTCCGCTAAGCACCACCCTGACTCTCCTCTTAGCACCACCCTAACCCTTCCTCCTAGCACTTGTATCTAGCCAGCTCTATGGTTAGCTCTGTTAGCCTGTTAGCTCTGTTGTTAACGTATGGTAGTTCTACCTGAGCTCTGCTTTCATGACTTCAGGTCAGTTCTCTTGTCTCCTGTGTTGAATGACCTTATTATTGAGTCGCTTTGGTTTAAATGTCAGCTAAGTACTGTAACTAAAGCTTCACAAAGTATGGTCATAAAATGAGTCAAAGTTCCTCAGGGTATTCTTAAGCTCCGATCCACAGACGGTCTGAGGAGACAGGGGAGACCCCCGGTCCCGCAGACGGTCTGAGGAGACAGGGGAGACCCCCGGTCCCCCAGACGGTCTGAGGAGACAGGGGAGACCCCCGGTCCCACAGACAGACGGTCTGAGGAGACAGGGGAGACCCCCGGTCCCACAGACAGACGGTCTGAGGAGACAGGGGAGACCCCCGGTCCCGCAGACGGTCTGAGGAGACAGGGGAGACCCCTGGTCCCGCAGACAGACGGTCTGAGGAGACAGGGGAGACCCCTGGTCCCACAGACGGTCTGAGGAGACAGGGGAGACCCCCGGTCCCACAGACGGTCTGAGGAGACAGGGGAGACCCCCGGTCCCGCAGACAGACGGTCTGAGGAGACAGGGGAGACCCCCGGTCCCGCAGACGGTCTGAGGAGACAGGGGAGACCCCCGGTCCCGCAGACAGTCTGAGGAGACAGGGGAGACCCCCGGTCCCGCAGACGGTCTGAGGAGACAGAGGAGACCCCCGCTCCCGCAGACGGTCTGAGGAGACAGGGGAGACCCCCGGTCCCACAGACAGACGGTCTGAGGAGACAGGGGAGACCCCTGGTCCCACACCAGCTTCTACTGAACATATGTAGACCAGCACACACACACACACACACACTCACACGCACACGCACACGCACACACACACACTATCCGTTCTCTACACTCCCAGTTCTATACAGCGAGCGGCTGGCCCCTGGCCCGTGGCCCCTGGCCCCTGGCCCCGTGGCTCGAGGCTCAAAGCCCCCTTTGTGACCCAGTGGACAAATCAATTAGGCTCCAGTAATGACTTAATGGCTTCACACTCTCCAGTGGATTTACACAGCGGCCGGGTCCCCGAGAGTCACTTTAAAAGGGCCCCGCTGGTCCACACACACACACACACACACACACACACACGTCTGGCCCCGGTCTGAGGGGGAGGCAAAGCACCGGTCTCTCACCTCTCTCTCAGTGACCACGTGACAAACACTGGTGATAGTGAGGGAACGGTGTGTGTGTGTGTGTGTGCGTGTGCGTGTGTGCGTGTGTGTGTGTGTGGACGAGGCGCGTGTGTGTGTGAAGATAGTGATCACTTACTTCATGGAGCCGTCCGTGTCTGACTGCTCTGGTCGGTGTGTTGGATCTTTCTCGGGTAAAACAGTTTGTAAGGATGGAGGATTGCAGATGTTTTTGCGTAGACATTTCCGACGGGTTCTCCTGTCAGTCTAGGTTGGAGGCGGGGGGGGGGGGGGGGGGGGGGGGGGGGGAGAAAAGTTTTGCAGAGACACGAGTTCGTGATCGTGAAAAACAATCAAGATTATCATCATCGGAACGAATCCTGGTGAATAAAACATGAAGTCGGGTTTGGTTATTTAGGCGTTCAGAAGGAAGGCAGGTGGCATCAGCTTCTCTCTGTTCAGAACGTGTGTGTGTGTGTGGTGTGTGTGTGTGTGTGTGTGTGTGTGTGCGTCTGTGTGTTGTGTGTGTGTGTGTGTGTGTGTGTGTGTGTCCCTCAGCACCCAGTGTACTGTGTGAACGTGGTGGGCACCCAGAATGCCAACAACCTGATCACGGTGTCTACAGACGGCCGGATGTGTTCCTGGAGTCTGGACATGCTCTCCCAGCCGCAGGTATCGCACACACACACACACACACACACACACACACACACACACCTCGTCCACACACACACACACACACACACACCTCGTCCACACACACACACGCCACACACACACACACACATGCCTCGTCCACACACACACACACACACACACACACACACACACACATGCCTCGTCCACACACACACACACACACACACACACACACACACACACCTCGTCCACTCAGGGATCCCTTCTGGAAAACAAAAGTAATAGACGAAGCTAAGACCCATTCCCTCGTCTCATTAGTTAAAGTGTGTGACTCTCTATATGTGTGTGTATCTTTATATGTGTGTGTGTCTCTCTGTGTGTGTCTCTTTATATGTGTGTGTGTGTGTCTCTGTGTGTCTCTCTCTATATTTGTGTTTCACTATATGTGTGTGTGGCACTATATGTGCGTGTGTGTGTGCGTGTCTCTGTGTGTCTCTCTATATGTGTGTGTGCCACTATATGTGTGTGTGTCTCTGTGTGTCTCTCTATGTGTGTGTGTGTGTCTCTCTATGTGTGTGTGTGTGTGTGTGTGTGTGTGTGTGTAGGAGAGCATGGAGC
>CM051007.1:5153989-5166489 GCA_027704905.1 Muraenolepis orangiensis
AGGATTTCACTATATAGTCCTCTACATTGAACTACTAGAGAGGGAGTAGGGAATGAGAGAAGGATTTCACTATATAGTCCTCTACATTGAACTACTAGAGAGGGAGTAGGGAATGAGAGAAGGATTTCACTATATAGTCCTCTACATTGAACTACTAGAGAGGGAGTAGGGAGTAGGATTTCACTATATAGTCCTCTACATTGAACTACTAGAGAGGGAGTAGGGAGTAGGGAATGAGGGAAGGATTTCACTATATAGTCCTCTACATTGAAGCCACATGGGAGAAGCACGGAGGTTTCTCTCTGACCCAGGATGACTTCAGACTCTGATTCCGCCTGCAGGCGAGACGCCATTGTTGGTGTTCCTTGTAAACGGGGATCCTATGAAGTATTTTATGTGCATCATTAAATAAAAAATAATTGTGAGCGGCGATGTGACCAGCCGGCCTGTGAACCGGTCAGATGTAGAATCAACTATGTCTTAAACTCAGCGGAAAATATAATATAAGCATATAACAATATAACAATTGTATTATGCGTGTGCATGGTATATGGCTCCGTTACGTCATCTTAACGTACCTTTTTTCTCCATCCTGGGTCCAGGTGCCCACGGCCAGCGTGACGGTGGAGGGGGCGTCCGCCCTGAACAGGGTCCGCTGGTCCTCGGGGGGGAAGGAGGTTGCCGTCGGCGACTCAGAGGGCCGTGTCTGGATCTACGACGCAGGAGAGGTAACGGCTTACCCATCCTTTACCCAGACTCACCAAGAAAGTATCTATATATATATATATATATATATAAATATGTATATGTATATATTTGTATATATATAAAAATATGTATATATATATATATATTTGTTTTAATATATACATACACATGATATATATAAATATACATACATATATATATATCAAATATTCAAGTGCAAGAGCGTATTCCACAGTAAAACCTCCGCATGCACCATAATTACCTGTTGTAGGACTTTTAAGTATGTCTGTTTACCCTCAATTGGGACCAAGCGCTGATGTTTGGGTCTCTCTCTCTCTCTCTCTTTATATGACTTCAGTGTGACTCCACCACCACACAGCAGGCAGCCACCCTGGCTCTCTGTGCCCTCTGGTCCTTCTCTCTGGTCCCTGGCTACCAGCCCTACGCTTGGGAACCCTAGCTTAGTGGATAGGCTCATTTTAGAAGCTCTGCTGCTGTGTGGTACATCAGCGGGAGAGAGAGAGAGAGAGGGAGAGAGAGAGAGAGAGAGAGAGCGAGAGAGAGAGAGAGAGAGAGAGAGAGAGAGAGAGAGAGAGAGAGAGAGAGAGGCAGGCTCAGGGGGCATGGGGTTGGGGTCCATGGTAACACAGAATAAGCTAAAGCTGATTGGGTGTAGAAGAGGAGGGGATGTGACAGCAGGGCCAAGAGGCAGAGGAACAAGCTGCAACGCCCAATGGTTAGCTACAATGCTACAAGGATGGAGATGAGAAGAGGGGTTTCCTCCAAGGCCCTAACTCTGCCCACACAGTTTGTGTTGGTGACCCCCTACTCAGAGAATAAAGCAGCAGATGAAAAGCCCTCCTGGATGCAGAGCCCTCCCCCTGCTGTGCCCAGCCCTCCTGGTGAGTAGGGTGGGGTTCGGGTTGTCAAACAGCCTCCTCCTCCTCCTCCATGCTCCTGTTTTAATTACAGCCTGGTCCCCAGGGCGGTCGCAGCCTGGGTGGCAGCCACCCCCACCCTCACCCCCACCCCCACCACCGCTAGCACCTTCAAGGGTGCTAATACTAGCTGCTGCCGTGGCACATGGCCCTGACACACAGATATACTTACAGCCCAGAGAGAATGCATCCCGTAGCTTTTGGACACACACACACACACACACACACACACACACACACACACACACACACACACACACACACACACAGCTTTGGAATCGTAGGTTTAACGTCGTCAAGATGTAAAAAATCTGAAATTCTACCGGGCGATGGAAGGCATTCCGTCCGTTATTTGGAGCAAGGGAATAGGATAGCCTGATTTAATAAGGCCGGGTCTCTCGTCCTGGTTTTCTAGAAGACACGTAATCATATCCAGCGAAAGGCCTCTTCATGCTAGCAGGTCGCCGACGCGCGAGGATAGCCAAAACACGGGTTAGCAAGCGGCGCTTGTGGCGGCGGCCGTCTCTCTTCCCTTGGCCATCAAACCTGTGGTGACTTTAGTTGTTTTTTTTCTGTGTGTCCCCTAAAGCTGTCGGTCACCCATAGCGACGACTGGTCCCGCTTCGCCCGCACCCTGATGGAGATCCGAGCCAACCGGGCGGATGGCGAGGAGGAGGGCCCCGCGGAGCTGGCGTCATAGGAGGGGGACTGGGGGGGATGGGGCGAGGTCTGTCCCGCGGGTGTTTAACCTCTGGGCGCTACGGGGGTCGTACGGTCCGCTGAGCCTCCTCACCTCCCCCCGCTGGTTTCTTTGGGTCGGCACGCGGACACGTTCTTGTATGTCTCGTTCGGTGTGGAGCGGCGGCTCTGTGAAATGCTAAATATTGTTTTTGTAGGTAAGCCGTTAAGTCGTGGCGGTGAGTTATCCACGTGCACTGTGTGTGTGTGTGTGCGTGTGTGTGTGTGTGTGTGTGTGTGTGTGTGTGTGTGTGTGTGTGTGTGTGCGTGCGTGTGTGTGCGTGTGTGTGCTCTACCCTTGTATTTATTTCCAGTTATCCCCGAGTGACGTTTGTGGAGAATGAGCACAAAACACTGAAGAGAATGTCAAGTCTCCTGTCCTTATAAACGTGTGTGTGTGTGTGTGTGTGTGTGTGTGTGTGTGTGGTAAAACAACGCTTTGCACAACTGTAACTGTCAACAACAACAACAACAGAAGCATAACGGGTCAATATTAAACCGAAAGCTGAATATTGTTTACAAAACAGAGAGAAGCTGTTGGTTCTCTCTGTGTGCATGGAACAACACACTGAATGTGAGACGGGTTGGAACCGGGTTGGAACCGGGTTGGAACCGGGTTGGAACCGGGTTGGAACCGGGTTGGAACCGGGTTGGAACCGGGTTGGTTCTGGGTGGGGGGGGGTTATCTGTAATAAAGGACCATTCAGTCCTGCTCCACACACACACACACACACACACACACACACAGTGCTCTCAGCCACTCCACAGATACAGTAGCGTATAATATCTCCTCAGTGTTGATGGATAACAAGATGTACAGTATATACATATATATATATATATATATATATACATATATATACATATATATGTATATACATATATATATATATATATGTATATACATATATATGTATATACATATATATATATGTATATACATATATATGTATATACGTATATATATACTGCCAGTGGCTGGATGTTTCCCCTATGTTTGCCATTAAAGCTTTGCATTAGAACAGCTTGCTTGCCTGTGTACTTTCTTGGTTACTTATAGCCTATAAGCCCCCCCCCCCCCCGGGAAGGGAAATAAACCAGACAATTGAGCTGACATGAATCTTTACTCACTGCTGCCACACATACAGTAAGTTATTATTATGATTATGATTATTATTATTATTATTATTATTAAAACACACCTTATGTACATCCTATGGTCTCAACACAGCCAGAGGGCCGCAGTAGCTCAGTCTGTTGGGACTTGGTTTGGGAACCGGAAGGTCGCAGGTTCAAGTCCCCGAAACCCCTGGGCACTGAGGCAGTGCCCTTGAGCAAGGCACCCCTGTATATCCAATAGCTGATACCCACTGCTCCTCATACTAGGATGGGTTAAGAAACTCATTTCATTGTGTGAAAGGATTGAGTCGTCATGAATTAGATTAGGAGGGACATCCCCTGGACGACGGTATCCTCCCTGTAGTCTCCTGTGACCCTGTAACTACACCTGCTTTACGTTCTTTAACGTTCAGCGAAGAGGTGGATCACTTTCAACTTAGAGCTGGCAGATCAGTGGACATCATGAACACATGATGGATGATCTCACGAGGAGTACAGTAAAGCAGGGAAAGAAACTTTCTGACCCATCGTACTTTGAGGTAAACTACGTGACAAAAACATTAAGTTGACTAACACATTGGACGGTCGGCGCTACAGCTTTCCAATCGCAGACCAGAGGAACGGACAGGAAAACATTCAAACTTTAATGTCACTGTTGGAAGCTACAGCTCCGGTGTGTGTGTGCGCGTGTGTGTGTGTGTCTCACGCCGAGGGAGTGCGTCCCGGGCTACTAGCGGGGGGCGGGGCCTGTGTGTGCGCGGCGTAGCGCGGGAGGTGGAGTCCCAAGTGGCGCTCCAGGCCAGAGAACGTGGCCACGGCCGACCTGAAGCCTCCGATGTGGTCAGGGCCGGGCGCCCACACGCTGATCCCAGACTTGGGGGTGGGCTCAGAGCCAGAGGGCTTTCTGTGGTGGTGGCGGAGGGAGAGAGAGAGAGAGAGAGAGAGAGAGAGAGAGAGAGAGAGAGAGAGAGAGAGAGAGACAGACAGACAGACAGAGAAAAAAATAAGAGCGAGAGACAGCAGAGCCACAGAGAGAGACATACAGCAGAGCCAGAGCCAGAGAGAGAGAGAGAGAGAGAGAGAGAGAGAGAGAGACATACAGCAGAGCCAGAAAGAGGGAGAGAGAATAAAAAGAGAGACCACAGACAGAGAGAGCCAAACCAGAGAGAGGAAGAGAGTAGGGGTGAGGGAGGGGAGAGTGAGTAGAGGAGTAAGGGAGACAGAACAAATTAAGAGGATAGAGTGTGAAAGAACCAAAAAAAAACAAGACTTAGTATAGTAAGAACACCCAAAAGATGATTAATCATGCATTCATAACAATACATTTAAATATGGCTACGGCATGTGAAAACCAAACATGTTGGGATGCTAGGTCCACCAACACAACCAAACCCCACCCTGGAGCACGGCTCACACCACACACACACACACACACACACACACACACACACACACACACCCCTGACATCTGACACTCACCCCGCTCCACGCTGAGCAGCGAGCGGTGGGAGGACAGATGGGAGGATGGAGGGAGGGGGAGAGGCACCGTGTCTGTAATGCTCTCTACATCTACCTACACATACGGTATGGGTGTTTTCTCTTTCTTACCCCATTCTTCCTGGCTTTCTGTCTCTCCTCTTAAAATGCAACGGTTCGACATTCTCCAGAGTGGACATATATACAGTATGTATTATTATATATTATATTTACGATAGGATTGATATTTCTTTCTTTCTTCCATTGATCCTCCCATTCTTTCTGTCTTTCCTTCTCCATCTCTCTCTCTCTCTCTCTCTCTCTCTCTCTCTCTCTCTCTCTCTCTCTCCTCTCTCTCTCTCTCTCTCTCTCTCTCTCTCTTTTTCCTCTTAAAAGGCTAAAGAGTTGGAGAGGGAGGGAACAGAATATTCCCCCCCTTGTTCTATAAAACACCACCTCTTTCCTCCAGGGCTAAATGAGCTCCCCCAAGCAGAGGGGAAGTTCCAATGTAAAGTCTAATATGATTGGCCTGCATCTCCATCTTTAGCGGACGGCGCGCCGCAGCGAGACACAGAGACAGAGGAGCCAACGGAAAGGAAAAGGGAGCGGGAGAGAGAGGGGGAGAGAGAGGGGAGAGAGAGGGGGAGAGGGCTCGGAGAGAGGGCTCGGGAGAGAGAGGGGGAGAGGGCTCGGGAGAGAGAGGGGGGGAGGGCTCGGGAGAGAGAGGGGGAGAAGGGCTCGGGTCTGTCAGCTGATGCTCTGAAATGATTTCTGGTCTTGTGGCGTTTCTTTCGACGGCGGAGCGGCGGGAACGAGCCCCGGAGAAGAGGGCTCCGCTCCAATCGAACCCTCGCACCGCCGGGGAACGTTCAGCTAGCCGCGGTGGAGGGTTCCTCCCTCCAGGGGGAGGGGGGAGGAGGGGGGAGGGGGGAGGGGGAGGGGGAGGGGGGGTGACTTACCGTCCTCCAAAGTCCACGTCGAGCCACCTCTGCAGGAGTTCATAGGTCACCAGGGTAACCCCGAACTGGGGTGAGGAGCGGCACACCCGGGCTGCGGAGGAGAGAGATCCGCGGTCAGAGGCTGTCCCCTTCTGTACTGTATTCACATACTCATATTAATATACAGTACTAGATATATATATACTACCATATACAATCTGAATTCATTCATAATATAGAATTGTACTTATATAATACCATATATGTTCTTATATGCCATATGTGCTTTGTGTTCATTTTTTATGACAATGACAACATTATCACGAGATAAGAGCATCGTTTAAAACTGGTTTCGGTTGCGATATTTAGCTACACTTTTGTGCAAAAACACACACACACACACACACACACACACACACACACACAGCGCGCAGGCCTGCCCTGTGTGCTGTGTGCTGTGATCCCCTGGGGAGCGTACCTCCGGCCCCCTTCCAGAAGGCCCGGGGCCCCTCCTCCCGGAGGACCTTCCAGAAGCAGTCGGTCAGGCCGCTGTAGGAGGTCTGGCCCGCACGCCACGCCACCTGCAGCCTGGTCTTGATCACGTCAGCCGGGGTCACCAGGGAGGCCGCCGGCATGCCTGTGTGGAGAGGAGGGAGGGGAGGAGGAGGGAGGGAGGGGAGGAGGAGGGAGGGGGGGAGGAGAGGAGAGGAGGGGGGGAGGAGAGGAGGAGGGGGGGAGAAGGGAGGGGGGGGAGGAGAGGAGGAGGGGGGGGGTGAGTCTTTGAAAAATCGAGTGGGTGTCACCGTTGCCCCGTTATCAATTAACTGGAAATCTTGAAATCTTGCATGTGATCATAATTGGCCCTGAAAGTGAAGTATGGGGGATTTCACCTCCTTTTAAAATCCATCTCGGTTAATACTTTGGTCATTCTGCCATGAGCTGAGTCACACACACACACACACACACACACACACACACACACACACTCTCTCTCTGCAAGTGGGGACCGGCTCTTATTCTCTGCACCCTAAACCAATCCCACGGCGCCATTATTTAATCTCCCGCTCTTTTCTTTCCTCCCCCTTGCCTCCATTTTTTTTCTCCCTCCAGCCGTTTGAAAAGCGCCCAGACAATAAACGGTAATGAGAGAGAGACACGCGCTGCCCCCCCCCCCACCCCCTTTCTTTGTATATGTGTGTGTGTGTGTGTGTGTGCGTGTGTATATATGTATGTGTGTGTGTGTGTGTGTGTGTGTATAACTGTGTGTGTGTGTGTGTGTGTGTGTGTGTGTGTGTGTGTCTGTAAGGGACTGGCTGACAAAAGCCTGGGACAATGCGGCTCCCACTCCAGCCACTCGAGTTCTGAATGGGCTCAATCATCGATGGCTCGGCCATTACCATCAACTGCCCTCTTGGCCATTTATTCTGACTTCTTGGGTTTTTTATTTTTTGGTATTTTTATTTTTTTTTCTCTGGGCGGACGACGGAGTGGAGCCGCTCAGCTGATGACCTCAGTGTTAGGGAGCACACAGACCCCCACCTCCTCCTCACCTCCTCCTCACCTCACCCTGGAGAGGGACCACCTGCACTGAGAGGGGAGAGAGGGGGAGGGGGGGAGAAGGGAGGAGAGAGAAGGGAGGAGAGAGGAGAGATGGGTGGAGAGAGAGCGGAGGAGAGAAGGGAGAGGAGAGAGGGGAGATGGGTGGAGAGAGAGCGGAGGAGAGAAGGGAGAGGAGAGAGGAGAGATGGGTGGAGAGAGAGCGGAGGAGAGAAAGGAGAGAGGGGAGGAGAAGAGAGAGGAGAGACGGGAGGGGAGAGGAGAGATGGGTGGAGAGAGAGCGAAGGAGAGAAGGGAGGAGAGAGGAGAGATGGGTGGAGAGAGAGCGGAGGAGAGAAGGGTGGAGAGGGGAGAGGGGAGAGGAGAGAGAGAGGGAGGAGAAGGGAGAGCAGAGGAGAGAGGAGAGAAAGGGGGAGAGAAGGGTGGAGAGGGGAGAGAGGAGAGAGGAGAGAGGAGAGAGGAGCGGTGCCTAGGAGATGAGAGGTTACCGTCTGAATGAAGGAACTAAAGACACTTTCAGCCATAAAGACGGCAGGAGAAAAACACGAAAGCGACTCCACTGAATTGATCTGATTCAAAGCTAAAATGTTCCGACGCTACGACGGCGGTACACAGTAGCGCCGCGACGATACCGTCAAATCCAGTCTAATTAACGCCTTTTTTCCACAGAAACTCAAATCCTCCCCACAGCCCCCTTCACCGCTGTAAAAAAAAGACCAGGGATTAGCACGTCACAGCCGTCCCCCTTCTCCCTCCGGGGTTCTTCGGGGGTTTGCAGAGCCAAATAACGCTGTACAAACTCGCCGTGTAATTCAATTTCCTGTGCTGACTGCAAAGCACTAATTGTCAAAGCGCCATAACCGCTGATAATGGCACGAGAGTGGATGATTAATGTTGGACGGACCGGGAGCACCAAAGCACCCAGAGGTAACAGAGCCCTGGGGACCGGGTCCCTGGCCGGGGACCGGTCGGTCTTGTGGGTTCCAGAAGCTGGAGCCAAGTGGGCAGGGAAGACGCTTTATTTAGATTTATATCGCTTTTCCGCGCTGCCCCGGCGCTCGTCGTGGCGAGAGGCCGGCGAGAGGCGGCGAGAGCCGATACGCCCGGAGGACGCAAAGCAAAACAGGGAAACGTTTTGACGAAGACAAACGGGTTACAGCGTCTCAAGAGCTGAGCCATCGGAGAACACGCCATCGCTTAGTACCATGCAGATCATATGATCAGCCGGGGGAAAGGGAGAGGACTCACCCCGGCATGCTCAAGCTCACACACACACACACGCACACACACACACACACACACACACACACACACACACACACACACACACACAGTACCACAAAGGCACACACATATATGCACACACATAGCCGTGACACGGCACACATACTATGAAAGACACATATGTTAAAGTGCAGATATATGTATGGCCGTCGTGCCTAATATGTGTGTGTGTGTGTGTGTGTGTGTGTGTGTGTGTGTGTGTGCGTGTGTGTGTGGGTATGTGTGCGTGCATATATAATAAATACTGTTAATACTGTTGGAAACTCTTTCAGCCGGCCTGGTTGGCAAGAGACGCTTCCCCGTAATAGCGGCGGAGTGTGTGTGTGTGTGTGTGTGTGTGTGTGTGTGTGTGTGTGTGTGGAGGGGGGGGTATTCCACCAGCCCCCCATTCCCCCTCCAATCAGCACGCAGCAGCAGCACTCTAATTATCAGCTACCACCGTGGAGCCTGCGGTCAGAGAGCAGCAGCTCCTGGCTTCCTGGACCCGGGGCTCCTGACACTCCTACTACTGCTACACTACTACTATACTACTACTACTGCTATACTACTATTACTGCTATACTACTACTACTGCTACACTACTACTATACTACTATTACTGCTATACTACTATTACTGCTATACTACTACTACTACTACTACACTACTACTATACTACTACTACTGCTATACTACTATTACTGCTATACTACTACTACTACTGCTACACTACTACTATACTACTACTACTCCTATACTACTATTACTGCTATACTACTACTACTACTACTGCTACACTACTACTATACTACTACTACTGCTATACTACTATTACTGCTATACTACTACTACTATTACTGCTACACTACTACTATACTACTACTACTGCTATACTACTATTACTGCTATACTACTACTACTGCTACACTACTATACTACTACTACTACTGCTATACTACTATTACTGCTATACTACTACTACTGCTACTGCTATACTACTACTATACTACTACTACTGCTATACTACTGCTACAGTACTACTATACTACTACTACTGCTATTCTACTACTACTGCTACTACTATACTACTACTACTGCTATACTACTACTACTACTGCTATACTACTACTACTACTGCTACTACTATACTACTACTACTGCTATACTACTACTACTGCTATACTACTACTACTACTGCTACTACTACTACTACTACTGCTATACTACTACTACTGCTATACTACTACTACTGCTATACTACTACTACTACTGCTACTACTACTACTACTACTGCTATACTACTACTACTGCTACTACTATACTACTACTACTGCTACACTAATACTATACTACTACTACTGCTATACTACTACTACTGCTATACTACTACTATACTAATACTACTGCTATACTACTATTACTGCTATACTACTACTACTACTACTGCTATACTACTATTACTGCTATACTACTACTACTGCTACACTAATACTATACTACTACTACTGCTATACTACACTACTACTACTACTGCTATACTACTACTACTGCTACTACTACTACTGCTACTACCACTACTACTACTGCTATACTACTATTACTGCTATACTACTACTACTGCTACACTAATACTATACTACTACTACTACTGCTATACTACTACTACTGCTGTACTACCACTACTACTACTGCTATACTACTATTACTGCTATACTACTACTACTGCTACACTAATACTATACTACTACTACTGCTATACTACTACTACTGCTATACTACTACTATACTACTACTACTGCTATACTACTATTACTGCTATACTACTACTACTGCTACTGCTACACTACTACTACTGCTATACTACTATTACTGCTATACTACTACTACTGCTATACTACTACTACTACTACTGCTACACTACTACTACTGCTATACTACTATTACTGCTATACTGCTACTGCTATACTACTACTACTACTATACTACTACTACTACTACACTACTATACTACTACTACTACTACTACTGCTATACTACTACTACTACTACTGCTATACTACTACTACTACTACACTACTACTACTAGTACTACTACTACTACTACTACTGCTATACTACTACTACTACTACACTACTATTATACTACTACTACTGCTATACTACTACTGCTATACTACTGCTATACTACTATTACTGCTATACTACTACTACTACTGCTACACTACTACTATACTACTACTACTGCTACACTACTACTACTACTGCTATACTACTATTACTGCTATACTACTACTACACTACTATACTACTATACTACTACTACTGTACTACTACTACTACTAACTACTACTACTACTACTACTACTATACTACTAATACTACTACTACTGCTATACTACTACTATACTACTACTACTACTGCTATACTACTACTAATATTACTGCTATACTACTACTACTACTACACTACTACTACTACTGCTATACTACTACTGCTACACTACAACTACTACTGCTACTACTACTACTGTATACTACTACTGCTATACTACTACTACTGCTACACTACTACTATACTACTACTACTGCTATACTACGACTACTACTACTGCTATACTACACTAATACTACTGCTACACTACTACTATACTACTACTACTACTGCTATACTACTATTACTGCTATACTACTACTACTACTGCTGCTACACTAATACTATACTACTACTACTGCTATACTACAATTACTGCTATACTACTACTACTACTGCTACACTAATACTATACTACTACTGCTATACTACTACTACTACTACTACTGCTACTACTACTACCACTACTGCTATACTACTACTATACTACTACTACTACTGCTATACTACTATTACTGCTACTACTACTACTACTGCTACACTAATACTATACTACTACTGCTATACTACTGCTACTACTACTACTACCACTACCACTACTGCTATACTACTACTACTGCTGTACTACTACTACTGCTACTACTACTGCTACTGCTACTGCCACTGCTATAATACTACTACTACTATACTACTACTACTACTACTACTACTACTACTACTGCCACCACTACTATCACTACCACTACTACTACTACTACCCTACTACTACTACTACTATTACTACTACTACTACTTCTATTACCACTACTACCACTACTACTACTACTACTATTGCTGCTGCTGGCTCCTGTCCCTTGGGAGCCCCACACACACACTGGAGGTCCCCCTCCTCCTCCTCCTCCTCCTCCTCCTCCTCCTCCCCCTCCACCTCCTCCTCCTCCTACTCCTCTGTGCAACATGTCCCAGACCCCTTAGCCTGGTCCCTTACCCTCTCCTCACATCAAACCCACAGCCCACAGCCGCCAGAGGTGTGATCAATTCATATGTACGGTCTGCACAGAGAGAGAGAGAGAGAGAGAGAGAGAGAGAGAGAGAGAGAGAGAGAGAGAGAGAGAGAGAGAGAGAGAGAGAGAGAGAGAGAGAGAGAGAGAGAGAGAGAGAGAGAGAGAGAGAGAGAGAGAGAGAGAGAGGAGAGAGAGAGAGAGAGAGAGAGAGAGAGAGAGAGGGGATATATTGTTGAGGTCTGACCTCCCTGGGGAGGCTGGTTTGAGGGGTTAGTCCTTTTTATATTTGTTCTGCCTCTGCGGTCAGGGACGTGGAGGGTAGGCTGCAACAAAAATGTCCAGTCTCAGTCAGTCAAACAGATAAACAAAACAGTTTACCCATTTTATA
>CM051007.1:5198989-5216489 GCA_027704905.1 Muraenolepis orangiensis
ATCTCTCTTCTGGCACACATACAAACACACATACACACAGGTAAGGTAAATAAAACACAAAACACACACACACACACACATGTAATGTAAATTACACCGACACACACACACACACACACACACACACACACGCGCGTGCAGTTGACTGAGTCCAGAGGGACAACAGGCTGTGGTGTGAGCAGAGCTCCCAGAAGGCCTCTGAAATGAGCAGCCATTATCGCTACCTGCAACCACAAGTCTGCAGAGAGAGGCGGTAAACAAACCACCGACACACAACACCCAGACCAGGGAGGACCCACGACCCTCGGCCTGCCGCTCACACGCGTCCACACAACACACCATATACACTAACATGAATAATAAGAATAATAATGTATTATAGGATTAGAATAATAAGAACTGATTGATCAACAGGCTAGGGCTGCTACTATGCTACATGTCAGTCTTATGCTGCATTAAACTGCTTTCCTGGCCCTCTTTACTGACCTGACCAAAAACATTCCCCCAAAAATATATTTTAACCATATAAAAACACAAAATCCACAACCATAGAATAAGAATGTTTGTGAGCCGGGTCCAGCCCCACACAACGGAAGGGACAAGGGGTGGGTTGGGAGGCGGGTGTGGGGTTTGTGCTGTTGACTCAGTGTGTCTCTTGCGTGGCTTTGGGAGGTTTTAAAGGAAGAAGAGCCGGTCTTGAGGCTCAGAGGAGGAGTGTGGGTGACTTACTGAATAAAGAGAGTTTAGCTTGTTTAGCTCTCCTTCCCCTCACGCAACGATCACCGTCCACCAATGACCGCCTCGGAGGTCTCACCTCGTGTTCACGGTGACGTTCTCCCCGCTTGTATCTCTCTCCGTGTGTGCGGCGGCTTGCAGCCACAATGTAAACTATAATTTCACATTCGCAGATCGCTTGCCAAGGCAAATACATCCCATGTATTTCACCCTTAATCAAATACACATTTATTTATTTTTTTAAACGAAAGAAATGTGTTTCACGATTTCCGTTTGAATGATTTGTAGCCACCCAGCAGCCTTGCATATCAGTTGATTAGCGCTGACATTTATTGCGGGTTAATGAACCTGAATGTGCCTTCAGGTGCCGTGATCCAGATGAGGCTTCTGAGACCAAGGGTTGACATTTACAGTAGATCTGGCAGCAGCTTTGACTCATCACCTGTGAGCACAGGGTGGGTGGGTGGTGGTGGTGGGGGTGGTGGTGGTGGGGGTGGGGGTGGAGGGTGGGTGGTGGAGGTGGGGGTGGACCCGGCCTGTATAGCAAGAAGAAGTAAGTGGAAGTAAGGAATAAATAGACAAATTGGGCCATAAAGACACACACGTGCGCGTGCATGCAAGCACACACACACACGCACGCATGCACGCACACACACAATCACTGGGTGAACAAGGTGAGATGTTCAGCCTCCAGACTTGGTGAGCATCCGACTGGATCCCTGTGTTCTTCCTGAGGGGTGGGATCGCACGCCAGAGGAGTGAACCGCATCGGAGAAGGGGTGTGTGTGTGTGTGTGTGTGTGGTGTGTGTGTGTGTGTGTGTGTGTGTGTGTGTGTGTGTGTGTGGGTGTGTAGGGGGGGGGGGGGGGGGGGAAGAGGGCGGAGAACAGCTGAATCGTAAACAAAGGAGAGAACCAGACACAGAATGTGGTTGTGACCGCTGTGTGTGTGTGTGTGTGTGTGCGAGCGCACGGCCAATTTAGTGTTTACGTGTGTTGTGTTTCTTCGTATGTGTATGTGTGCGTGTGCGTGTATATGTGTGTGTATCTAAGAAGTGTAAGAAAGACAAAATAACAGAATACATTCTAGCTGTAGTGCTGGACACGTGGAGGACGTGGAGGGCCAACTTAGGAACCACCCGAAGCAACCAAACCACTGTGGTCTCTGTTTAATACACTGAGCCTCTTGGAACCTTGACTTGGTGCAGAGGGAGGGAGGGAGGGAGGGAGGGAGGGGGGGGGGGGGGGCGGACATTTTAAGCCGCGGAGATAAAGCGGCAAAACGGGAGGTGCCGTGTGTGTGTGGCGTCATCTCACGGAGGAAACTAAGACACCGTTAGTTTTCCCCACGTGGAATGATCCATGTTGGAAGCCTCCCTGTCTTTCCTTTCCTTACAGATTTCTGTTTCCTATCAGCGGGGGGGGGGGGGGGCTACGAGGAGAGAAGCGGCCATCTCGGTTTACGTACAGGATGTGGCGAGAGCCGACCGTCTGTGCGGCGTTATGGCATCCATGGCGTTGTATGTTCTGATGTTCGTATTCTTCTCGAGTGTTTTATCTCAAGGGTCGTGAACACACACACGGTACCTTCTCCTCCCAGGGGTGGGTCTCAGCCCGGAGGTTTAAGGACGTTTCCCGCAGGCTGAGAGTAGACTGCACACCCTGCTGCTAACACGGCTCTGACAGCGAGGGCTCCCCGCCTTTGGCCGCCTTCCACGCATGAGACGGGAAAAATGCATGTAATTGGTGAGAATCTCTGGCTTCCATCGGAACAGTAATTGGCCAGAGGAGGGGGGGGGGGGGGGACGGGGGGGACGAGAGAGAGAGAGAGAGAGAGAGAGAGAGAGAGAGAGAGAGAGAGGAGAGAGAGAGAGAGAGAGAGAGGAGAGAGAGAGAGAGAGAGAGAGAGAGAGAGAGAGAGAGAGAGTCCTCGTAAGGAATGTGCGGCATAAATGCTTTTTTCCGCCGATAATCCCGTTGTGTGAAACATCTGGCAGTGAAAGACACAATAAACACATAGGAGCAGGACATGAGGGATGGCAAGGGAGGTGGGGGGAGGAGGGGGGAGGAGGGGGGAGAGGAGGAAGAGGGGGGAGGAGGAAGAGGAGCTTTCTTCTGGGGTTTTATGAAAGTATATAAAAATGGAGGTGTGCATTCGGTGGACCCAGCCGAGGGACTATAAGAGGTCTGCTGTTATTAGGAGCGTAAGATACCATAATCATAACACAGCAGGGGACCCAGGGAAACCAGGGGGCCACATGATGGGAAACACAGAGACACAGGAACTCAATCACAGACCTTTGTTATGTTGTTACGTTGTTATGAAGGAACGTGAGGGGCGGGCGGGCGTCTCCGTGAGCTTGGAATGGATTCTAAACGGCCGTGGATCAGCTAAGAAAATGCCCTTAACGGCCAGCCAATAGTCATGGAATGAACCAATGGCGTGGGGCACAGTGTGTGTCATGCCTGAAGGTCATGTGAAGGAGTGGTCTGGGCCCCTGACAGGGGGCCCAGACCACTGGGGCCCCCTGCGGAGCCCTCGGGACGTCCGATTCCCTTCCCTCGAACCTGACGGCAAACTGTGGAACATCTCTTTAATGGAGCGGTTCCTATTAATTTATTTTCATATGACATTTCTCAACGCCTCATCCTCACTGAACCATCAGGAACGGCGGATTGTATGACAGCAGACCTTCCAACCCAAACATATTCTCTCACGAAAGAACACACAGAAATGATTTATTATCACACCAAGGTTATCCGCCTCATAATTGGCCCCCAATTTATCTGGGTCCAAAACAACGTCAAACCCATCGTGGAAAATCATCCAGGAAACATCCGCTGGCTCACAGCCAACAATCAGGACTCATGAAATGCCTCGGATTGGTCTTTGTTTCTTCCAAACATCAAAGTACGTGGAGAGCTGTGTTGCTCCGTCTCCAGTCGAGGGACATCTTTCTGGTTCTTCCCTCCCAGCCAGCGAGGAGATGATCCAATGCGGTTAACGGTCGTGGCAACGTGCATGTCCATGGAGGAACTCAATGAGGGGGCTGGCCGGAGGCCCGCTGGCCCCCGGCCCGCTGGACAACCACTGACTGACCGGGACTGACTGACTGGCTGGCTGACTGACTGGCTGAGAACTTAAAAGTTACGGCGTCTCCGGCATGCATGGATGAGGATGTACTGTACATCCCCCCCCACCTCCACCCAACCACCTCCACACACACACAACACACAACCATATCTCAATATCCCCCTGCTGCCCACTCACTGTATGCAAGACATCTGGTCTGTGTTAAAGGTCATATAAAAAGCTCATTCAGATACACGGTGTGGTGTAGATGCAAAGTTGGCACGCTTCGTCCTTCTTTCACAAAGGACACCCCCCCCCCGCCCCCCACCCCCCCCCCCCCCCCTCTCATTGCTGAGGCCTGATTCCAGTCTAGACGTCATATTGGAAAATGGCTGGCACGCCACAAATGTCACCGGCACCACGAGCATTGTAGCATTTATGGAGGTGAGCGTTCCTGTAGCGGGGGGCTAGCGAGCGTAAGTGCGCGCCGTGCCGCGGGTTGCTAGCTGCGCGTCAGCTAATGGAAAACAAATGCTGACAGCGTAGCAAACATAAAAACCAGTGTTTCATTAAGCCGTAATCCGCTCAATGTGCACCGAACCCGTCTGAAAGCTATAGGGCCGAGGGGGAGACACCCGGGGTTTACTGTGTGTGGGGGGGGGGTGTGGGTGACAGAATGTGTGTGGGTGACAGAATGTGTGTGTGTGTGTGTGCGTGTGTGTGTGTGTGTGTGTGTGTGGGGGTGTGTGTTTGTGTGCGTGACAGACGGGTGTACAGACAAGCAGGCAGACAGACAGACATACAGAGAGACAGACATGACAGACAGACAGACAGACATGCGGCAGTATAGCTCAGGAGGTAGAGCGGTCGCCTCACAACCCGAAGGTCGCTGGTTCGATCCCCGGCTCCTCCTAGCAAAAACTGTGGAGGTGTCCTTGAGCGAGACCCCCTAACCCTAACTGCTCCTGATGTGCTGGTCCCAGCGCTTTGGATAAAAACTCTATATAAAAGCATCCATTACCATGACAGACAGACAGACAGACGGTCGACCCACCGGGAGGAAGTGGGTGAAATCTCTGTAGCTCAGGCGCCGGTGATGCGGGCTGCCAAAGTGCAGACGTATGAACTCACAGTCCCAGTTGAAGGGGATGTGCTGGTGGACGGTGGTCTGACTGAAGACCTGCTTCACATCCTCTGGGAAAACACAACGCACATTAGAAGACCATTAGAAGCATGACTTGTACTACTTCTATTGATACACAGCTCAGTAGCTCAGTCTGTTGGGACTTGGCTTGGGAACCGGAAGGTCGCCGGTCCTCCGGGGGGCCAGAGAGCGAGGACCTCCCCACAGGGCGGCCGTACATCCTCTTTACACTGAGCAGGAGTCCTCAATGAGGACTAGCGGAGAAACTAACACAACACAACAGGGCCACCCTGGTTCTTATTACCAAACAAGCTTCAGAACTAAGCCTAGGAGGGGTGAGGGGGGGCAATCTGACAAAAGAGAACTAACTAAAGAGAGAGCCAGGGATAGAGAGGAGAGAGAGAGAGAGAGAGAGAGAGAGAGAGAGAGAGAGATAGAGAGAGAGAGAGAGGAGAGAGAGAGAGAGAGGAGAGAGAGAGAGAGAGAGAGGGGAGGGGGAGGGAGGAGATAGAGAGAGAGAGAGGAGGAGAGAGGAGAGAGAGAGAGAGGGGGAGGGGGGAGGGAGAGAGAGGACAGAGAGAGAGCAGAGAGAGCCAGAGAGAGAGAGAGAGAGAGAGAGAGAGGAGAGAGAGCCAAGAGAGAGAGAGAGAGAGAGAGAGAGAGAGAGAGAGAGAGAGGAGAGAGAGCGGAGAGAGAGAGAGAGAGAGGAGAGAGAGAGAAGAGAGAGAGAGACAGAGAGAGTGAGTGAGTGAGTGAGTGAGAGATTGAACCAGAAAAGGTGATGCCAGGCACTATTCCTTGAAGAAGAAAACGGACAGCTCTGGCAGGTTTGTTTTACCCTTTAATGAGGCAATAAATGTCCAGAGGCCCTGGTCCTTAAAGGATGTGTAGGTGTAGGGCCGTGTACTCGTTAATATGATCATCTTTATAGACCTGTCAACACTCACCACGCTGCTACTCCCTGACTGGGCTTTTGGTGGGGCTCCACAATTTTCTGGCTGAAGTACAATTGCATTTCACATGCTTAACTTAAAATTATATGAACTCTATATATCCCCCCCCCCCCCCCCCCCCACACACCACACACACACACACACACACCACACACCCCACCACCACGCCAGAATTATGGATTTTTTTTCAGGGGTCAGGCGTGAAGTAACTAAATCTAAAGCTGCATTCAAAGCCCTTTAGAGTTTGGTTAATGGCCGTCCAGAGTCGCACAGAAATGACTCAAAGCTAATTATGGAATGATAAACGGCTGGACGGAGTGAAATGAAGTAAGAAGGAACCTTAGAGGGACGGGGGCTGTTTGGAAAAACAGACAGGGCTGCAATGGAGCCGCTGGGCCACCGCAATGAAGGCTTTTTACTAGCTAGTAAAGATGAGAGCCGCTACCACGACGGACGGGCTGGGAGAACTGTCACTCCACCGCCGCCGAGAGAGAGAGAGAGAGAGAGAGAGAGAGAGAGAGAGAGAGAAGAGAGAGAGAGAGAGAGAGAGAGAGAGGAGAGAGAGAGAGAGGAGAGAGAGAGAGAGAGAGAGAGAGAGAGAGGGGGGAGTGGGAGGGACGTCTCTGCCATGGATTACAGTAAAGCAACTTTGACATGTTCATCATCTCAGTTGCGTGTTATTTGCGAAAGTGAAATGGCAACGCAACGCAAACCACCCCCGTGACACACGCCGTGGTCACGGTGTGTTTACCGCCGATGCCATAATGCGCCGCCATGTTTTTTTTCATGCAATTTTCCACTTGTGGCGGCGCGCGAGGCTGCTAGCGACTACTAGCGCCCCCGCCAACGGGATATTCATTAACCTTTGGGAGACGCACAGAAAAAAAACAACAGACCTTTTAATTGCCGCTCTAATTGATCTTTTTAAATACGAACATTTACATACGTGCATATATAATCGGCCGTAACGATCTCACTGCTCGTCGAAGCCGACAATTAGAAAAATGGTATTTCGCGCAGGCTTCCGTGTTTACGCGCGGCGGCGCGTGCGAGGCATTCCAAACGAGCGCTAATGCTCCCAACACCTACAGAGCGCTGGCCTCAGGCTGCTCTCAATCAATTAGCAAATGGGAGAAATACGCTAACGGCAAACAAGCGTCTTCTTCTACGCTTGTGGTTTTTCAGTTCAGACGCCAATCAGCAGAATCCACCCACCAGCCCATCCAACATCACCCCAACACACACACACACACTTAAACACACACACACACACACACACACACCTCAAAACATGCATTTCAAAATGTACTTTTGAAATTGGATGGAAAAATCAACCAACCAACCAATTGATTATATAACACAGATTTGTTGTTTCCCAGGCAAATTGGCAGGTATATAACCATCTAGGATGACACCTCTGAAACCGTCTACCCTTCGCAGCTAAACGTCTTCATATCATGTCATGAGTGAAAAGTTAAAAAGCCTGGTACTGTGTTTTTCAGGCACGAGAAGGCATGAGAATCACATTCAGGACTCCAGCAACGATTCTGAGGTTCTGCTCAAGGCATGACAACGTATTGAAGAAACCAGCCATTATAGAAAAGCTTGTCAGTGGTTAGGATGTGCAGGCGTGTGCCTTTCCTCCATAGCGACTGACAGGCCCGAGTCCCACTAAGTGGAGCATCCCGACACGTCTGTTACATGTAAATGTCACATCTATAGTGGGCAGCTCTCTGTGCTCACATAACGCCATTCTGACACTTTAGCGCACAGCGCTTAAGTGGCCTATGACAAACTTCTCCACTGTGTCTGGATGGAGCCAGAGGGGAGGGGCTACTACTTACCCAAAGAGGCCATCCCGCTTCCTGCTTTGTCGAACAAGAGGAAGGCCACCAGGAAGAGGGCGTCAGGGGCACACAGCACCGACTCCAACGCCACAAACTCCTGGAAGGAGATCAACCTGGGAGGAGACAGAGGGACGGAGACGTAGTCAGGAGGGGGAGCGCTACTCTCCCCAGGAGGTCCACTAGCACTCAGAGAACAACACCAAGTAAACACCATATAGTACTACTCACACCAGCTATATCTGAGAGGGGCGCATATTTGTATAGTTGTGTATATATATATATATATATATATATATATATATATAAACACACACATATATATATTGAGATTTATTAGTTTCAATTTAACATCTCACGATAATTATATTTGATCAAAAAATGAAGTGGATAATGTGTATTTTCTATAATATATGTCACTTTTGATAGATATATATAGACAGGGCGGAAAATACACACCAAAGCCTGTGCATAATTAGCTTAAGGTAAAACAACCAACTACAATGCAATCATTGTCTCCCGGTGGTACAGCAGCAGCACACTTGGCAACAGCCTTTCAATCTGTTCCTGTGTAATTCAGGAGGTCTTTTATCCAGTAGTCTATTATTCCATATCATAACTCCATCCAGTGTGACAGCAAGAAAACAGTTTTAAAGAGCTCAGCGTGGGTTGCCAGTCCAACCTGGCAGCTGGCACAGAGAGCCAACTTTAACCCGCAGGAGAAGAAAGAAGTGATTAAATGTGAAGTTTTACTTTGCCCTGAGCCATTTTAAACAAGCAGCCCGGCCTCCGGAGCCAGCTAAGGAAATTCTGCAATAAAAAGACATTATAATTTACTACATTATGAGCTATAGCTTGAAAGTAGCGATGTGTCAAGCATTAAAATACTCATTGCCGACTCATTATCCAGCTCTCCATAACAGAAACACTAACAGCCATTAGATGACAGACAGAAAGACAGACAGTTAGACAGACAGACAGACAGAGACAGACAGACACACAGATAGACAGACAGACAGACACAGACAGATAAATAGACAGATAGACACAGACAGAGACAGACAGACACACAGACACACAATCAGACACACACACAGTCAGACACACACAGACACACAGACAGATAGATAGACAGACAGAATGGGTGAATGGGTGGGTGAATGGAGGGGTGAATGGAGGGATGGATGGAGGGATGGATGGAGGGTGAATGGGTGGGTGAATAGAGGGTGAATGGAGGGATGGATGGAGGGATGGATGGAGGGTGAATGGGTGGGTGAATAGAGGGTGAATGGGTGGATGGATGGATGGAGGGATGGATGGAGCGCGCGCGGTGGCATCTGAACTCTGACCCCCAAACCCTAGTCGTCACAAGTCCATTAGGGAGCTCACAAATGGAGGCAGTAACCACAGCAGGGTTCATGGGTAATGAGCGGTCCCCGGAGCCTACATCTATTAAATCTATTTCAACGTCCACGCCGTGAGTGGGGGAAGCAATCATTGCCTTTTCCTTGTCGCCATAATTAATTATGTTTAATTTCAGAGAGGTTTCTGAGGACCTGCGATAGGGCCGGGCTTTGTGTGTTGGCTAGGAAGTTACTGACATACGTATGCAAGGGTACATGTGTGGTTACTACACACGTGTGTGTGTGTGTGTGTGTGTGTGTGTGTGTGTGTGTGTGTGTGTGTGTGTGTGTGTGTGTGTGTGTGTGTGTGTGTGTGTGTGTGTGTGTGTGTGTGTGTGCGTGTGTGTGTGTGTGTGAGTGAGTGTGTCTGTGTGTATGTGGAAAGAGAGATAGAGAAAGAGGGAATGAGAGAGAGAGAGATAGAGATAGCGTGAATGAGAGAGAGAGAGAAAGAGATAGAGATAGAGCGAATGGAAGAGAGAGAGAGAGAGAGAGAGAGAGAGAGAGAGACAGAGACAGAGACAGAGACAGAGAGAGAGAGAGAGAGAGAGACAGAGAGAGAGAGAGAGAGAGAGAGAGAGAGAGAGAGAGATAGAGATAGAGCTAATGAGAGAGAGATAGAGATAGAGGGAATGAGAGAGAGAGATAGAAATAGAGGGAATGAGAGAGAGAGAGAGAGAGAGAGGAGAGAGAGAGAGAGAGAGAGAGAGAGAGAGAGAGAGAGAGAGAGAGAGAGGAGAGAGAGAGAGAGAGAGAGAGAGAGAGAGAGAGAGAGAGAGAGAGAGAGAGAGAGAATGAGAGAGAGAGATAGAGCTAATGAGAGAGAGATAGAGGGAATGAGAGAGAGAGATAGAAATAGAGGGAATGAGAGAGGAGAGAGAGAGAGAGAGAGAGAGAGAGAGAGAGAGAGAGAGAGAGAGAGAGAGAGAGAGAGAGAGAGAGAGAGGAGAGAGAGAGAGAGAGAGAGAGAGAGAGAGAGAGAGATAAGGAGATAGAGTGAATGAGAGAGAGAGAGAAGGAGATATAGTGAATGAGAGAGAGATAGAGAAAGAGGGAATGAGAGAGAGAGAGATAGATAGAGGGAATGAGAGAGAGAGAGAGAGAGAGGAGATAGAGTGAATGAGAGAGAGAGAGAAGGAGATAGAGTGAATGAGAGAGAGAGAGAGAGAGAGAGAAGGAGATAGAGTGAATGAGAGAGAGAGAAGGAGATAGAGTGAATGAGATAGAGATAGAGAAAGAGGGAATGAGAGAGGGAGAGAAAATGAGATTTGTCATTGGTGAGAAAGACACATGACAGAAGGGTTCACATGATATTGAGTTGTGAGTCGGGTGTGTTCCACGGAGAGCTGACAGCTGCACTTTAAGATCAGACTAACTGGGGACCTCAAATTGCCCAGCAGGTGTGACTGGTGTGTGAAGATGACTGGATGAAAGACGATGGGTGACCGGTGTTTCCTCATCCTACACACAATAGCTGTGTGACGCTGCGGAACGCCACAAACCCTGACCAGGAATTAGCAAGAAAAGAGAATGGATGAATGGACAGATGGACAGAAATTGTACCAAACCTAGAATGGCCCAATGGCCATCTGCTACTGACCAGGCCAAACTGGTCAGGATCAGGTCAAATATATTATATATCCATATGTACTATATACAATAAACGTATCATACAATTGACATCAATGCTTCTATACAAACGTTGTGCGTGTTGCAGTGTTAGCAGGGAAAGAAACATAAGTAAGAATGAACTAGTGACATAGTAACTGAATTATAGATCATCTTTGATGGATGAATGAATGAATGAACAAGGGTGAGACAGCAGGTATAGGGAGAAGAGCTGGACAGTATAAAGATTCCCACATGGGATGAACCGTTTTCATTACCCTACATTTCCAATGTCTGCTTCTCGTTCCTTAGACTGTTTCCCAGGCCACGGATTATATGAGGGATACGAGTGTAACTTAAAGCACTGTTGATCAACATAGGATTGAATCACACACACACACACACACACACACACACACACACGACACCCGGTGCATGTATACATGCATGCATACACACACACACACACACAATGTATACATACATGCATACACACACACACACATACATGCACACACACATAGGCAGACACACACACACACACGCACGCAAATCACACGCGCGTCCATGTGTGTGCATGTGACTTGCCCACACACTGCTATCTATTTACGTACAACTCTCTGGCCAAGGATGACGGTTATGATGGTTGATTAGCAGCGCCATGATGACTACAAGACGATTACCATGAGGGAAGCCTTAGCCTCTCGCTAGCGCACACTCAGCCCCCGGAGCCACTCCATAATCAGACCTACCCACGGCATCTCCCAACCATCAACTGCCGTGGCGCGTGTCCAGGCCGGCTCAAACCGAAGAATAAATACAAAAATCAATGCACACACACACACACACACACACACACACACACACACACACACACACAAGGCCGAGGTCAACGTAGCACACACAGGGGTCTACCACGATACTCCGCAGGGGAGAGAGGGGGGGAAGCGAGGCGGGGGGGTGGTGGAAACATCCTGCGGTGTCCGAGGATCTATCCACCCCGGAGATGAGATGTGTGTTATTAATGTTGAATGGAAACAGGTTGTATGTCCGGTGGTCCAGTGAAGACGTCTCCTGTCTTCTGCTCATCAGCGTTACGTCTCACAAACGTCTCTGGAGATTTATCAAGAGATTTATCAAGAGATTTATCAAGAGATTTATCAACATATTTCAAGCCTGACGTGATTTGTTTTTTAGAACTGAATTATACAACTTTGTTTTTTTACTGAATACAACAAAACATGTTTTCCCCCCCGATGGTGAGGAATTCTAGACCATACAGATGCTCATGAGAGCACAGTCTGATGACAAAAGTAGGTTGATGCCTATAATAGCCTAATATGTAAATATATGTAAATTCCCTGGCAGATTTACCTCAAGAGGGGAGGAGGGCGGTGGGGGGGGGAGGGAGGGCGAGGGGTGAGGGAGGAGTCCAAATTGCATATTCATAAATCTTGGCATTCTCAATAATGAGTGAAAGTAATTTCTAGCAGTTTAAACAGTTGTGTGTGGAAAAAAAAAAGAATATCCAATAAACTACTAATTATTCAATATGGAATACATGTTGAGGGTTTAAAAATACATTTCCCAGGGTGACAGCCTAAATGAGCCCATTGTTCCCGAGCAGGAGGAACCACTCTTGAGTTGTGTTGGGTGATTGGCCGTCTGGAAACACAACACTTCCCCACAGCCACATCTTGCCATATCTCTCTCAGTTTTCCCTTTTCTCCTCTTCCTCCTTGTTGGGTCAGCCGGCTTTTATCGGCCGTCTGTTCCCAGCAGGTAGCTAAGTACACACTCCCGGACAGGAAAAAACCAGGCCTAGAAACATTGTTTACAGGTAACATCAAAGTATGGTGTCATTTAGCCAGCGAGGTGATAGCCAGACAGCTCAAGGTGTTCGATAGTACAGGGTGAGAGAACACAGAGGAGCTCCAATAAACCCTCCTGTCCCCAGCATCGCAGTGATGTTACTGACAGCCTTCCACCCACCTAGTACTTAGGATACATGCACACACACGCACACGCACACACACACACACGCACACGCGCACACGCGCACACGCACACACACACACACACACACACACACACGCATAGAGTCGCAGTCAGACCCTTCCAACCCTGGCATAAAACAAATGCATCAACACACAAACACAAGCGCACACAACACACATTTGACAACCGTGGTTGTCATACACAACCGCACTAACACATGCACGCACACACACACACACACACGCGAACGTGCGCACACACACACACACACATGGTACACACACACATGGTAAACTCTTTTTGCTTTTTGGATGTTGCATCTGTAAAAAGAGCTGAGACGATACCAAAAGGTGAGGTGAAACCTCTGCAGACTACAGATCGGTCAGAGAGAATCGTCACTAAAGTCACCGATGCATCATCAGTTCACGACACGGGACGTCCTGCACAAACCACCGCCTTCTTTAAATAAAGCTCCTATAGCGGCCGCCCTTATGTTTTCTCACTTGAGGACTTTGTCTACCGGCTGAGACCGACGGCAACGTACGGGGAATCCAGAACACCATCCCTCCAACAGCCTCAGTTATTACTGTGTGGGTCACATGGAAGATGACGCCACAGCCGTTTTCTGCAGCATCGCTATGACGATCCTGACATGGGAGTAGCGGGTACCAAAGCGAGTTGAGCAGAGTGGAGTTGGGCCGGTACTATGTGATGGAGAAGCGATGATACATTTATACACACACGGGTGGCTAGCTAGCTGTCTGCATCTCTTCTGAACAAGGACCGCAGCAGCTGGAAAAACCTTTTTATTCTCAGCATGATCTCTTAACAAACTTTTTTATTTTCGCGATGGGAGCCTATTTTTCACACGGGCAGAGATTCTTCAATCAAGAAGCTCCAGGGAGGAGGAGGAGGAGGAGGAGGAGGAGGAGGAGGAGGAGGAGGAGGAGGAGGAGGACATGGCAGAGAGGAAGGAAGCAGAAAATAATCGTAATAAAACAGCGGACACTTCTTGTTTAAAGAGGGAGATATAAAGAGAGGGAAAGACAAATATATAGAGACAAAACGAGAGAGATAGAGGGAATGAGAGAGATATAGAGATAGAGTGAATGAGAGAGAGATATAGAGATAGAGGAATGAGAGAGATAGAGATAGAGTGAATGAGAGAGAGATAGAGATAGAGTGAATGAGAGAGAGAGAGATAGAGGAATGAGAGAGAGAGATATAGAGATAGAGTGAATGAGAGAGAGATAGAGAGAGAGAGAGATGTATAGAGATAGAGTGAATGATAGAGAGATAGAGATAGAGAGAGATGTATAGAGATAGAGTGAATGAGAGAGAGAGAGAGAGATAGAGATAGAGGAAATGAGAGAGAGATATAGAGATAGAGTGAATGAGAGAGAGATATAGAGATAGAGTGAATGAGAGAGATATAGAGATAGAGTGAATGAGAGAGATATAGAGATAGAGTGAATGAGAGAGAGAGAGAGATAGAGTGAATGAGAGAGAGATATAGAGATAGAGTGAATGAGAGAGAGATATAGAGATAGAGGGAATGAGAGAGAGATAGAGATAGAGTGAATGAGAGAGAGATAGAGATAGAGGGAATGAGAGAGAGAGAGATATAGAGATAGAGTGAATGAGAGAGATAGAGAGAGAGATAGAGTGAATGAGAGAGATAGAGAGAGAGAGAGATGTATAGAGATAGAGTGAATGAGAGAGAGAGAGAGATAGAGATAGAGGAGAATGAGAGAGAGATATAGAGATAGAGTGAATGAGAGAGATATAGAGATAGAGTGAATGAGAGAGATATAGAGATAGAGTGAATGAGAGAGAGAGAGAGATAGAGTGAATGAGAGAGAGATATAGAGATAGAGTGAATGAGAGAGAGAGAGAGATAGAGTGAATGAGAGAGATATAGAGATACAGTGAATGAGAGAGAGAGATATAGAGATAGAGTGAATGAGAGAGATATAGAGATAGAGTGAATGAGAGAGAGAGATATAGAGATAGAGTGAATGAGAGAGAGAGATAGAGATAGAGTGAATGAGAGAGAGATAGAGATAGAGTGAATGAGAGAGAGAGATATAGTGATAGAGTGAATGAGAGAGAGATAGAGATAGAGTGAATGAGAGAGAGATAGAGATAGAGGAAATGAGAGCGAGATAGAGATAGAGTGAATGAGAGAGATACAGAGAGAGAGAGAGAGAGAGAGGGGGAATGAGAAAGAGAGAGAGAGAGAGTGAATGAGAGAGAGATAGCGATAGAGTGAATGAGAGAGATAGAGAGAGAGAGAGAGAGAGAGAGAGAGAGAGAGAGAGAGAGAGAGAGAGAGAGAGAGAGAGAGAGAGAGAGAGAGAGAGAGAGTGTGAGAGAGAGAGAGTGAATGAGAGAGAGAGAGAGAGAGAGAGAGAGAGAGAGAGAGAGAGAGAGAGAGAGAGGAGAGAGAGAGAAGAGAGAGAGAGAGAGAGAGAGAGAGAGAGAGAGAGAGAGAAGAGACTAAGAGGCAGCTATAAATAGGGTGGTGGGTAATAAGTGAAAAGTGACAAAGCGAGGACTTGAATAAGATGAGCGAACGCCGTCTCGCTATTCGCTGGGGTTGTCAGCGGCAACACCAAACAACAAAATTACTATTTCCCAGACACACTGCCCACTGCCACCGTGGATGTCTATCCGCTGTCCGCCTGTCTGTCTCTCGCCTGTCTAACTGTCTAACTCTCCCTTTTTCCCGCAGCAAGGTGGGGAATAAAAATAAGGCGGGAAAGTGATTTGCTCCCAAACCGATTGTTACCACTGTCACCGTGTCTCTTGATTTACAAAGTCACACACACACACACACACACACACACACACACACACACACACCACACACACACACACACACACACACACACACACACACACACACACACACACACACACACACACACACACACACACACACGATGAGGAGGAAGAGCAGTTTGTACCGCCTTGTTTACATCCCAACACGTCTCCATGCTCCTGGGTTCATGCACACACACACACACACACACACACACACACACACACACACACACACACACACACACACACACAGACACACACACACACAACACACACACACACACAACACAAAATGAAGTCGCTCTCGCTTTCCAATAACACGCACAACAAATGACAAATCCACGGACACACACACACACACACACACACACACACACACACACACACACACACACACACACACACACACACACACACACACACACACACACACACACACACACACACACACACACACACACACACACACACACACACACACACACACACACACACCTTGGCCCTCCACTGAATCTATTACTCCATCTGTAACCGAGCCTTACCCGGCAAATAAAACCAAACACGGCAGCCCGGAGCATTAGCTTGGCTATACGACGGTCGACAAGATGCGACTCATTAGCATTTGCATGAGGAGGTGGACGGATCCATCCGCAGACGACTAAAGTGGTGCGTTGTTCTCCCCGCGTTACGAGGAGTGACACCGTGGGTGCTCCGGTGACAATGCGTTGTGTTTGGGGGGTTTACGTCGGAGCACGGCGGCCGGCTCTCCTCCTCACTTCTCCGTGTCATTAACATTTCCATCCGCCGCGCCAAACAAAAGCCCCCCCGTGGCGGTGTAATCACCCGGTCGGACCGCCCCCCCCGCTCCACTAAGTACATGGGTAAAATAATATTTCAAACCCTGGAGTGGAGGCAGCGTGGGGGCCTCCACAACATCCACTGTAAACAACTTTTGTAAAGGCCCAAGGTCCGTGTTATTACGGGACACAAACCCTGATCAAAAGGACACGGGGGGGGTTTTGTTTCCCCCCCCCACGGCCCTCTGTATCAGCGCCCTCTGGGTCCAGAATGAGGTTTATATACAGAGCGCGGGCCGTGGGTTCCCTGTCCATTTAGCCCCTCATAACCCCGCTGCCACGGGCGCCATTTATCCTGCTCTGAAGCCTCACAATGCATGGGAGTACCCCTGAATAGCACGGCCAATTACAGCGTGTGTGTGCGAGTGCACGCCGATGATTGTGTATGTCTTTTTCCCCTACTTTTTCGACCCCCTCCCCCATAACACTAGCCCCCTACTCTCTATCTCTCTCTCTCTCCCCCCATCTCTCCCATTTTCTGCACACACACTCACACACTCACACACTCACACACTCACACACTCACACACTCACACACTCACACACTCACACACTCACACACTTCTTACCATGGACATAATAATGTGAAACTACAGAGCCATATGCACTTTGCTCTTTGTACAGACCCGGGTGGTTACCATGGCGATGTGTTGTTTCCCTTTTTTTGAACATTTTATTACCTATCATTATGTATCATTAAATGCATACATATTAATGTAAAAAAGGGGGAGGGGCAGTGAAGGGAGAGGAGGAGGAGGAGGAGGAGGAGGAGGAGGAGGAGGAGGAGGAGGAGGTGTGGAATTAGAGGTGAACGCACAAAGGAAGGAAAAACCCTGGAAATAAAGGTCTTTGGTGGCCTGGTGTCTCATTGTTAAATCATTCAAACATGGAAGCTTGCTACCAAAGGGCTTTAATTTATTGAAGGCAAAATGATGCTGGAAGGGGTCGTAAACGATGAAAAGGACGCCCAGCGGAGTACTTACAACTTAATAGAAAACCTAGAACAGCCTCTACTCTGAGGTTCTAATAATCACTTTTTATTTATTTTTTTAAACTCAGCT
>CM051007.1:5221489-5241489 GCA_027704905.1 Muraenolepis orangiensis
AGCGGAGATGTGTTTGTCCCGGAGAAAAGCCTGGGCGAAACCCACCACAACAGGATCCTGGCACGGGTGCCGGGATTTGAAGGCTGCTATACAAACCATGTGTGCTTTATCATTCGTCACTATATTATTCCTTTGTCACGAATCACAACAATTCTCACTGGCCCACCTTCGAGGCCTTATCGCAAACTAGCTAACAGGGGCTAACCCCCTGGGACCTTTTAACTTCCAGGGCCCGAGGGCCCTCCTGGCGGCTTCCTGGCCGCGGCGGACAGCATGAGTGATGAGTGACGGCCGGCCCTCTCATGGAGCGTCCGCCGCTCCTATTTTTAACCCTCTGAACACAGAACAACAACCCAGAAATAGCTCCGGCGTGCGGGACCATCATGTCCCCATTAACAGAGGACCCTCGGGGGGAGGTCAAAGGGTTCGAGAGGTGCGCTAATAAAAGTAACGGAGACACAGGGACGTGTTCCGGAGGAGGGAAAAGTTGTGTGTCGCCGTGAGGGTTAGGGTTAGGGTTAGCTAATGGTGACTTCCCAAGTGGCCCCACCGCAGTGAAATGGCCGGTCCATTCTCTGCTCATCTGTCAGTCACTCAGACCGTTCTTTCTTCCCTTGAATGCCCTCTTAAAGGAACTGAAAAGAGTTTGGCAGCTTCAAAGTAATATTCATGCTCTCTTTTTAGAGCTATTGTGAATTCTACTGTAGTATAATATAAGAAAGGCCTAATTTATTCAAAATGATTAATGCATGATATGATAATGAGATTCAAAGTTCTGGACCTTTTAATTTTTTACCATTTAAAAGGGAGCAACTTTTTTCAAAGGCTTTGTCACGTTTTCAGCTGTTCAAGTGGCCCAGTCAGTTTCCATATTCTTAGACTCCTTTGGAAATATTACAGCTGGAGATATTAATTGTCCAGTAATTGAGTATTGAGCTTTATCGTATTGAGTTTGATATTTAAGGCCATAGCCATGTATCTAAACCCACAATTCAATGATTACTAAACGTTTTATTTAGCTGTGACTCATATTTAGGTTTGCCATTCTTTAGCAGTACTAAGCATTTTCTAATGGGTGTGACTCCAACCGCCTGTTCTGTCGTTGGAGGAAAGTAACTGACAACGAATCAAACAGAATCCTGTCCAGACGAGGTTACACTGTGCACAGCAGACCAACTCTACACACAGCGTAATACTTAATACTAATTATACTTTAATCTGTGGTTGTTTAGTTACTTTGAATTATACTAAGCATGCTAAATTATCGGTTGTATACATTTATCACACACACACACACACATATCATAAGGGATACAGCTTTTCACCCAGTGAAGTGTCATGGATTTAATGCAAGAAATAATCCCATCCACTCATGAAAGAATACACCTTTAAGACGTCCAATAAGTGGGTTGTCAAACACCGTCGAGTGCCCTCGGTCCTTGGTGCAACGCCCCAGTGCCGTTGGTGTAAACACGTATCGGTAATAGTGTGTGACAAGCGCTCGCTGTTTACATCGGAATAAGTGAGTGTTTGAATAACTTCCCAACAGCTCCGAGTCCACGGTCTGACTCACTCTGCTTCCATTCACGGCCACCTTCATAACCCGCCCTGACGGCCCACAGACCGGGGAGGATGGCCAGCTGCAGGCCCTGACACTTTGGGAGATGGGGATTTCTTCTGGAAGGTTTATGACAAGCCAACAAATTGATATGCCACAAATGATGCATCTAACATTCACTCTTTTTTGACGTTAGTCGCAGATATAATACAATTCTGTCTACATACAAAATACATACAACATACAAAACTTAACACACACTCACACACACGTGTGAGAAAGGATGGGGCGGATGGGAGGCTTTGAGATGGTCCAGACAGGCCGGGTCGGGCCGACCTGAGCCCCTCTCCTTCCCCAACAACAACAAGGACCCACACTGCAGCACACTTAGGCCCTGCAACCCGAGAGGGCACAGCCCCCCCCCCCCAGCTGGGGGTAAACGGACCCAGATGCTGCCCCCACGGGTCTGGAGGGAGAGCCGGGCGGTCAGTAGGAAGAGAGAGAGAGGGGGAGAGGGAGAGAAAGAGAGAGATGGATAGAGAGAGAGAGAAAGAGAAACACAGCCCCCCCCCCCCCACGCAGGCTGTCTGGTCTGTCTATCCTGTGTTTTCTCATGAGCCACTGATCTCAGGCCTCCATGGAGGAGCATTGTGGGTAATGATCAGAGGGGGCAGGTCTTTGAGAGAGAGAGAGAGAGAGAGAGAGGGGCGAGCAGCAGCAAATCTCTAAGTCCTTTCCTGTTCCTTTTCCTGTCAGGCTGCCACCTAGAGAGAGAGAGAGAGTGTTCTTTTCAAATGACTGAATAGGTATTCTACCAACTGTTCTCCAACCAATAAAATAGATCCTCTGTGTGACTGAATTTGACGCAGAGAAATTTCATATTTTTTTTATTTATTGAGTTGCCCTAAGAAGGAATGCAGGATAAGCGATTCAACCTGCCAGTCCCCTTCACCTGGGGGCCTCCTGCTGTCAGGGGTAATGGGGGCCCTCTCTCTCTCTCTCAGGAATGATTTTACCCGTCTCCATCTCTCCATCTCATTCCATCCTCAAGTTAGACATCCAGGCCTGTCTTCCTTTCCACTCGCTCTCCTCTCACTTAACTGAAGACGACGCCCCTTTCTTTCTCGTCGGGCCCTTGGCAACACACACACACACACACACAAAGCTTTTAAAGCTAAAGTTATATATATATATATATATAATATATATATACATATATATACATATAATACATACATACATACATATATATATATATATATATCATATTATATATATATAAGTCATATATAAGTCATAACTATATCATTATAATGAAGATATATATATAGATGTGTATATATATATATATATATATATGTGTATGGTCATTATAATGAAGATTTAAATATAGATGTGTATATTTATATATATATTCATTATAATGATGCATGCGTACCTCTCCCAGGTCGTTTATTTGGCGCCAAGATGGCTGCCAAAACCCACCTGCGTTGAGAACAGCCCTGTGCCTGTATGGAGTGGGTGGTGTTCCCCTGGAAAGGGTTAAGACGGGACCTATTAAGAACCTGGCCTGCCCTGTGCCTTCTTTCCTCTCTCTCTCTCTCTCTCTCTCTCTCTCTCTTCAAAGGAGCGTTTCCACTGCAGACTTTAGGAGGGGGTTACTCCCGGCGGCCCTCCGGAGTAACCGGTGTCACTCCAGATCTGCCCGGTGCTCCTGATCTCCTCCAGACGCCTCGTCCTGAAACGCACACCACTGCTCTTTGTTGGCATGTGCATGTTTGTTTTTTTCCTGACACACACACACACACACACACACACACACACACACACACACACACACACACACACACACACACACACACACACACACCACACACACACACACACACACACACACACACACACACACACTCGACACCCGGTGCTCAAACAGCCCAGGGGCACAGGTCCGAGGGTCTCACTTAAATCAGTGATTATAAACCAGTGTTTAGGTACACACACGCACACGCACACACACACACACACACCAAGTCCTAGGCAGACGCACACACACACACACACACACACACGCGCACACACACCAAGTCCTAGGCAGACACACACACACACAGTCACACACACACAGTCACACACACGCACACACACACCAAGTCCTAGGCAGACACACACACACACACACACACACACAGTCACACACACACACACACAATCACACACACGCACACACACACCAAGTCCTAGGCAGACACACACACACACACACACACCAAGTCCTAGGCAGACACACACACACACACACCAAGTCCTAGGCAGACACACACACACACACACCAAGTCCTAGGCAGACACACTACATATAACAACACATTTCCTCTTTTCATTCTAAGTCCTTTCTGCTTTAGCTCACCGCTAACCCACCTTGCCACGGCGGGCGGCCGAGAGCTAAACCAAAGGAACGAGGAAAGCTCCCGAGCGAACGGCACGTCAACTCCTGTTTGCCCCGTCAACGTCACCTCCCCTCCAACGACAACAAGACGCAGCGGAGGAAGAAATCACATTCGTTTTTTTGGGGTTTGAAATATCAAAGGCAGCCATGGTGAAATCAGGCATCCGTCTCTCTCTAATTGCGTTGTTAAATATGTGAAGGGGGTTTGGGTCTGTCTTTGATCTCTCAAACTAGTCGATGTGTATTTGGACTGATATGTCAGTACAGCCATTAACAAGTGGTGACATAACTGATAGGGTTGACAAAACCGGGAGCACCTGTGTGTGTGTGTGTGTGTGTGTGTGTGTGTGTGTGTGTGTGTGTGTGTGTGTGTGTGTGTGTGTGTGTGTGTGGTGTGTGTGTGTGTGTGTGTGTGTGTGTGTGTGTGTGTGTGTGTGTGTGTGTGTGTGTGTGTGTGTCCTATGACATTGCTTATTCCTTCTCCACATGTGCCCATGTTCTTGCATCAATGTGGGCACAGGAACACATGTTGTGTTAATGTGTCCCGTGGGCATTCCTGTGTACATCCAATGTTATTATTTTTGCATGTCCTGCATAGGGTTTTGGGTCTGCCCGACTGGCTGACTGACTGACTATCTGACTGACTTATGAAATGAATAGCTGACTATCTGACTTACTGGCTGGCTGATTAAATGACTAGCTGGCTGACTGACTGATTAAATGACTAGCTGACTGACGGACTGGCTTTCTGTGTGACTAAGGTTCTGACCGGCTGGCCTGCTGCCTGCGTTGCCCTGGGCAGATGGATGCCTGAGCCTTGTGGTAGTCCAGAGACACTGAGACAGCGGCTCACACACACATGATTAATAGTTTCCTTGTTGTGGGGCCTCCTCAGAGCCCCGACTCAAAGAGGGAGGAAATCACGCTTTTTGAAACTACTTCATGGCTTTGTCGGTCAGTGGACTTAAAAATCTACACAATTGACCTGAACTCACAGTCACAGTAATGTTATGTAATATATGCTATGCTATATTCCCTTTGAAAACATTGATTGGGCTACAAGGTGACATGTTGTCATGGTGTTATTATGTTTGTTTGTTTTTCCCCATGTGTGCTCCAATTGTATTTAGTAATTATCTGTAAGTTAAAGCGCGGTGAGTCCTCATTAGCATGCAGGCCCCGCCCCTGGCGAGCAGAGCCCCTGGTCCCAGGCCCCGCCCCCCGGCGAGCAGAGCCCCTGGTCCCAGGCCCCGCCCCCGGCGAGCAGAGCCCCTGGTCCCAGGCCCCGCCCCCCGGCGAGCAGAGCCCCTGGTCCCAGGCCCCGCCCCCGGCGAGCAGAGCCCCTGGTCCCAGGCCCCGCCCCCCGGCGAGCAGAGCCCCTGGTCCCAGGCCTCGCCCACGGCGAGCAGAGCCCCTGGTCCCAGGCCCCGCCCCCGGCGAGCAGAGCCCCTGGTCCCAGGCCCCGCCCCCCGGCGAGCAGAGCCCCTGGTCCCAGGCCCCGCCCCCGGCGAGCAGAGCCACTGGTCCCAGGCCCGCCCCCCGGCAAGCAGAGCCCCTGGTCCCAGGCCCCGCCCCCGGCGAGCAGAGCCCCTGGTCCCAGGCCCCGCCCCCGGCGAGCAGAGCCACTGGTCCCAGGCCCCGCCCCCCGGCGAGCAGAGCCCCTGGTCCCAGGCCCCGCCCCCCGGCGAGCAGAGCCCCTGGTCCCAGGCCCCGCCCCCGGCGAGCAGAGCCCCTGGTCCCAGGCCCCGCCCCCGGCGAGCAGAGCCGGGGGTCACCCACGTCACCCACCATCGGTGGATCTGCAACCGCGCTGGTTATAATGAAGTGGAAAAATTGAGTGCAATGATTGATTAATTCCATTTATCAGAGGCGTCGTACCAGCGACCGTAATAACATCCAGAGTGCTTAATTGCAAAGCCCTCTCTGTGCCGTCTGCTTTTTTACACCCAGCTTTAAAACGCTCTTTACTTTACCGCTTAATGCTTCAGCGCCGCTAACCAGCAGGACGCCGACGTAACCCCCACACACACACACACACACACACACACACACAGGCGGGCCGTAGCTGCTCCAAAGCAGAACAACATTTCACACACCGAAGCCACGCGTCTTTGGTGGAGCCGCTTGGCTCCGCGGCGCCTAATGACAGCGTGAGCGCGGCTCAGGGAAGCACTTACTTACTGTACATTACACCCTTCATCACAACGCTATTATCTCCCTCTGTGGGATAAATAAAGGTGCTCCTCTTCCCATCGCTGGTTCCTCCTCAGTTCCCAAACATTCTCTCTGCTGACAAAGTGGACGGGGTGCCTCATCAAAGGTGACCCGTGTTGCTAGTGTGTTGCGTGGAGAATTAATACACCGCTTATTTAGAAATTAGGACGGCGAAGACAGTCAGACGACATCCGCCCCCCCCCCCCCCCCCCCCGTGTAGAATAAGCTTATAACAACTATGACCACAACAATTACCGCTGACCCGGTGTGTATCTGAAAGACGCTTCTCTTCATCTTCTCGCTGCCTTTCAGCCTTCTCCTAAGTTTTTGCAGGATAGCGTCAGCCTCCAAACAGAGTCTGGAAGAGGCTTTTCTGATTGCACTGCATCAGGCCTTCCTGTACAGCGGTAGCTGCGCCTGTGTAGCGCTATCCGTCACCGCCACGCGTTATGGAGGAAAATCCCAAGGATCTCCACTCTCGTGTTGCTTTGAATGCGACTTAGTAAAAATAAAAAAAATGGTGATGGGTGTTTTATCACCGAGAGGTTTTGCTTTCCTAACAATCGTACTCTCCTCTTGTATCTGCGCTGGCAGGCGGGCGATCCCCAGCCTGGGTCCATTTCAGCGATGACGTCCGACGTGAGCCACGAATAGTCGTGGCGCGGTTTCCGATTACCTCCGCAGAAGGATGGAGCCGCTCTACTGGGAGTTCTACACACGTCCATCAAAGATGAATCCCGCCAGCGAGAATCTGGAGAGCTACAGCGGGCCTGAGTGAAGGGAGGGATCCATAAATCCGTCCTGACATCAAACCCAAAAGTCTTGTGTTTTCATAGCGACCCGAGCGGCCGCTAAACTGAAACACACCGGTGTGGGCGTGTGTCGGCGTGCCAACCCGTCAGATGGAGTTAGAGGCAGCTGGGCGCTGGATGGCGGTGGGTCCCCAGGGGGAACCTGCACTGTCTGAACCGCCGGGTGTCCTGTTCCCATGTGTCCTGTTCCCATGTGTCCTGTTCCCATGCCGGGTGAATCAACCCATGTTCTGAGCTGACCTCCGACCGGCTCCAGGCGGAGGCAGGTGGGGTCTTTGAACATGGAGGGGTCGGCGGGTGGATTTATGAAATATAACTCAGATATTATGTTACGTGGTAACGTGTGTGTAGGGGTCGGTCTTGGCTGTATTTATGATATTCCGCTGCAGTGAAAGCAATTGGGTCAAATATGGTTTGCTGCTCAGGTTTTTGCAGTCTGATTCGAGGCCTTGGGGTTCTTGGGGGGGATAAATATATATATATATATATTTATATATATTCTTTTTTTACACCTTAAAATTGCTGTATCTTTGCTTTGTGCTCAGATGAAAGAAAAATCCAGCATTTTCGCTGTGTCTTGGCAAAGGCAAAATGTTTCGCAATTACGTGAAGACACCGCTAACAAAAGCATTGGAACATCACAGGATTGGTTTGATCAGGATGAAAAAGAGATGAAAATTTGGCCCTCGGTCAATCCATACTAGTTAATTGCGGTAGTTAAGGGCACAAGAGACTTAAAAGCACCAGTCTGCCTCGGCTGCTGACGGCTGTCCAATAAGGGGCCCTCGGGTGGGGCGGGGGCCCCCGGGGGTCTTTAGATAGGCCACTCCTGCTGATCCTCGGGGGTTGGCTCACCCAAAAAAAAACAGGCAGTCTTTTGTCACAGGAGGAGAGGAGAGAGGGGGTCTGGGATGGGGGGGGGGGTCCTCCTTATTATTTTCTGAAGTAATTACACCTTATTATCTGTGTTTACTTTAGCGTGGGTGTGGGCGACGCAGGTGTGGGCGGCTTGGCAGTGGGTGGCGGTGATGTCTCACTGGCAAACCAAGCCCCTTCCGAGTCTCCCTCTCCCCCTCCCTCCCTCTCCGTCTCTCTCTCTCTCTCTCTCTCTCTCTCTGTCTCCCTCCCTCCCGCTTTCTCTCTCTCCCTCTCTCCCTCTCCCCCTCTCTCTCTCTCTCCCTCTCCCCCCCCTCTCTCTCTCTCTCTCTCTCTCTCCCCCCCCCTCTCTCTCTCTCTCTCCCCTTCTCTCTCTCCCCTTCTCTCTCTCTCTCCCCTTCCCTCCCCCTCTCTCTCTCTCTCTCCCTCCCCCCCCCCTCTCTCTCTCTCTCTCTCCCCTTCCCTCTCCCTCTCCCCTTCTCTCTCTCTCTCTCTCTCCCCTTCCCTCCCCCTTCTCTCTCTCTCTCCCCCCTCTCTCTCTCCCCTTCCCTCCCCCTTCTCTCTCTCTCTCCCCCCTCTCTCTCCCCTTCCCTCTCCCTCTCTCTCTGACTCTCTCTCTCTCTCTCTGTCTTTTTCCCGCTAGCTAGTCTCCATCTTAGCTGGAGGTTTCAGGGGGCTGTAGTACTAGTATTGTAGCCTCACCACTAATTTCAGCCGCACAAAAGAAACATGCAATTAGGGCTATTATTGTAGCAGCTGCACGCTCCTAGCTGCACCACAACCCCCCCCCCCCCCACCACCACCACCACCTCCACCACCACCACCCTCCACCCTGCTTCTCTCCCTGGCCTGATGATGGTGGAGAGGAGGAGGAGGAGGAGGAGGAAGAGGAGGAGAGGAGAGGGGACGAGAGAGAGAGAGAGAGAGAGAGAGGGGGGGGGGGGTCTACTGCTGTGGTGGTGGTGGCGAGAGAGGGAGAGAGAGAGAGAGAGAGAGAGAGAGAGAGAGAGAGAGAGAGAGGGGGGGGGTCTACTGCTGCTGTGGTGGTGGCGAGAGAAGGAGGGAGGGAGAGAGGGAGAGAGGGAGAGAGAGAGAGAGAGAGAGAGAGAGAGAGAGAGAGAGAGGGGGGGGGTCTACTGCTGCTGTGGTGGTGGCGAGAGAAGGAGGGAGGGAGAGAGGGAGAGAGAGAGAGAGAGAGAGAGAAGGAGGGAGGGAGAGAGAGAGAGGGAGAGAGGGAGAGAGAGAGAGAGAGAGAGAGAAGGAGGGAGGGAGAGAGAGAGAGCACGCGGTTAGTCACAGTAGCCTTCAGTGTCTGTGGGAAGGGGCGGGAAGCGCGGCCTAGGTGGTCGTGGTGTCTTCAGTGCCGAGTGCAGACCCAGCGGGGGAGGGGGAGGGGGGAGGGGGGAGGGGGGTGGAGGGGGGAGGGGGTTCTCGCCCACAGGCTCATAGGCTCCAGGAACAATGGATCCCACACCATGAAGTGTTATGAAATGCTCCTCTCTCCGCGGCTCCATCAGTAGGCCTCTTCTGTTCTTCTTTCAGATCCATACAGGTGGAGGAAAAGACCAAAGCAGGCCTTCTCTACAATATAGGAATGTTATAAGGCCCGGGTGGACACTCGGTTTAACCTCCTCTACCAAATACACCTGTGCAACTTTTAGATGTATGCAGCCGGCTGATGGCCTCTATAGATATGATTTTGCCGTTGATGGTGAGAACATTAGGTTAGAGAATATTTGACTGATAAGGACTTTAAAGAGCCTTCAGAAATTGGACCAAAAATGAATAATCGTTTTCCTCAAGAAAGCACAAGTAAAAAAATAACGCCATTTAAGGGCTTTGTGCAGACTTCAAAAAGAAGGAGTGTACAATACGTCAATATCAACTGCAGTGGATGTGACGCCTGGGTCGAGGTGGATCACCGAGAAACGACAATAAGAAGGGTTTACGCAAATGCTAAATATGATGAAGATCGGTAAAAAATAAAATAAATGCTAAAAGATAGTCCAGTTGAAAAGGGCCCCCGGCGGACCTGGTGGTGGGGCCCCGGCTCGAGGGGTCTCTCGCGGGGTCAACTCCAGGGACCAATCTTCCGCTCCCGGCACAAACAAAGCGGTCCTCCTCTCACTTACCGATCGTCTCACTCCGCTGACTCCCTGACTCCCGGTGTAATGGCGAGGCCCAGGGCACTTAGTTCCTCCAGCACACGGCTCGGTATCCAGGGCGCTGGGAACATCTGTGGTCTGCCTTCTCTCCACGGAGATGTTAGAGGACTTTAACGAACTGTAAGCCGCCTCGTGTCGGGAGCACCGTGAAGGACAGGGGATGGGGGGATGGCTTGGGCTGCAATTTGAATTTTTGTTGATTGATTGATTGCTTGCTGGGGATAATCACTGGTACTAGATTGGGACAGGGTCATTTCTTCTAGGGTGGCTCGGGTTGTCGGTCTGGATTATAATCTGCATCAATAACGCATCTTCTAACACGGGTGTCTGGGAGCATCCATTGGTCAAATGTGTTCTTACAAACATCCTGAAAGGATTTATTTTTAAATGCTTATGCCATTTTGATGCCACAATAACTAATTTAAATGTTCATGATGGCAGAGCTAAATCAGCCTTGGGTCTTAAACATCATTTTAAAGGTTTCTCCTGGTGGGGGAATGTAGTGACTTTATATCCCACGGGCTGAGCCATCGCAGCCCCGCGGGAGGAGCCCTTCCCTCCAGAGTTGATGGCGGCTGCTGGGAGGTTCTTCCAGGGATCCATTTCCCCTCATTAGGACCCCGGGCCCCGAGACACAGCAACGCCCAGACAAATCATCCTGCCGGAGGAGTGGGGCTAAATTGGCCTCTGGTTCAGCGTGAGGGCCTGGCCCCCCGCCGTGCCCAGCGGAAGAGCGGGGCCTGTTGGGTGGGTAGGGGCAGGCCCGGGCAGGGTGCCCCCACGCTGGGACTTCCTCCCTGGCTCTGACAAACACGGCGGTGGATAATCTCTCCTTCAGGGACTCTGTACTGTGGGGGAGGAGGGGGTCGGTTATAGAGCAGAGGAACTGCCTCCCGTCTCTCTCCCCCTCTCACAGTGTTTGTGAATAACTCTCCCATCTTTTCTGCAGAAACACTACCCTTTATATACAGACACCAGTCCAACTAGAACCACGACATAAAATACACAAACATGGTCCACCCTAAAAAAGGCAATACCAGCTCACAGTTCAGGACCATTAAATTAAAATAAAATAAAAGTGCCACTTAAAAAACTTGAGTAATATCATGCAAATGTGCAAAGCTTAAACTCCAGGTGGAGTGTGGCACAGAGCAACAATTACCCCTTCATTACCCGCAGGTGAAGTGCTCCGCTAGCCACACGCCACGTCACGGCCCGACCACGTTCACACAAAGACATTATCGCCCGCTTCAAATCCTGCATCGGATGGGTTTTTATTTTTTTAAATGTATTAAATTCTACATTCCAGGGTATGTAGGTTCAAAACAACCCGTGTACCGTCTCCAGACCATGGATTTGGTTAAGTCTCGACTAAATGGGGAATTTAGTTTCTTACACCCCCCCCCCCCCCCAAACAACAAATGTTATTCCACCTAACTCAGTTTTCACATTTCTCTGCAAAATATGAAAACTGTTATCCTCAAAATAAACAAGGCAGCGTAAGAAATCTGAATTAAAAAACACCAAACACCATGTCCGTCCTCTTCCAACACACTTTACTTTACAGAAAAGAACAAAAACAAAACATAAAAACACAAAATCAACATCTTTTCATTGTGTTGCGTTACAATGGAAATGCTTAAACGTCAATGTCCACATCCAACGCGGTTGGTCAATAACCAAGGAGGAGGAGGGGGGGGGATTACGAGGTCTCCATCTTGTAGCCGTGCTTCTCCAGCTCCGCTCTGAAAGGAGAGAGAAAATAAAATCAAAGATCAGGCCTGATGATTACCAGTGGGTGGTACAGGCATGAGTACCCACTGCCATTGATTGAAAGAACCATTAGGAGAAGAAAAATATATATATACCAAATCGCTGCTATGTATTCGATGATTACACACAAGCAATAATTTCAAGAATATCATCTAGAAATAACATAATGACCATTATAGACGGAGCCGAATAAAACAATGGCGTATTACTACGTGAAGCGTGCTCAAAGGAAAAGTGAGGCGCTACTCGTCCCTAAACAGCTATTGATTATTCTCTGAGTGGGTGAGGGTAAACAGAGAGAGATGGAGCGGAACAGAGGACCCGTTGATAACCCTGGTGTGGAGCGCACACCGTTAACACTGGGGGGGGGAAGAGAGAGAGGGCAATAACTGGGCATTGTTACATTTAGATACCATTTAAAACAAAATTGATTGCACAAGTTCAAAGGGTGTTTTTTTTCTTCTTCTGCATTATAACACAACAGCACAACAGAATAAAAATGGCTGAAAGACTAAACACGGGAGAGACATGTTTGGTTGCCCTAGCGATGGCGTATTGAGAAGAGGACCGTATTTCCTCACAGTCCACTTGTCATTGTCATTGCAGTAACAACCTTCTGTTGTCCATAAACTGAGGATTGTAGTGGATCATACACATAAGACAACACACATCTGTTACCAGTAGTCCTGGTCTTCACCCAGGAGATAAGCGTTTGATCTAATGACGCGAGTTCATCCACTTTAAAAATTGTAAATGTAACCCAGCGTCAGTATTGTGGAAATATGCAGCCAAAAGAATTATTCTTAACTCCAGGCCAATGGCCTTGTGCACCTTAAGTCAAACAATTTCATGTTCACATTACAAAATATATAAATTTACATATCAAAATAGTGTTGTCACAGAGCAGCACAATAACCAAAAGCCCAACCAAAGAGAAGTGACGGTGCTGCATGCCCGTTACACGTGTTCTGCTCTTAGGATCCAGTGTTTTTGGAGTACACAGGTTTTCGGTTTAATGCCAATTTATATTGATAAGGCTTTACTGCTACACTACATGGTGGTCTTCTGTTGACAATATTACTATTACACAATAACCCTATTATACTTTTTGATATATATTATATTTGACAACAAATGTGTAAAAAAATGACATTCAATTTTTTTCATTTTAGTACATTAATAAAGAAATGTATGTAAAATATGCTTACAGGCTTGAGAGAATCTTCTGCTCTCTGACTAGTTAATAAAGACCATGAAACTGCATATGGTATCACAGCTACTGGTATGAGTTATGTTTTGATAAACCCACCCCACAAAAAACATGATGAGGATCAGGGGGCAACACCCGAGGGATGAGGGGGTAACACCTGAGGGATGAGGGGGTAACACCCGAGGGGTGAGGGGGTAACACCTGAGGGATGAGGTAAAGAACTTTGATCCAACAGGTGGATCTTGTACATTACCGGTGAAGATAAAAGTACATTTCAGACTCAGACGAGCGAGGTTCATCCACCTACAGTATGCTATAGATCCAAGCTGAAGATACCTGTCAAAGGACCACGAAGGCCCATCTTAAAGGGGCGTGGTCTGTCCAGGTAGGGGCTCACCTGAGCTGGTTGGAGAAGTCATCCTCTACGTTGTCGTCGTCCCAGTTGTCTTCCCACACGTGGGCGTCCTCGTCCTCATCCAACCCCGTCCAGTCTGCCGACACGACACCACGTTGTTAACACTATACATCAGATTATTAATAATACTATATAGTTACTCCACGTCGGGTGGGCTGCTGTAGTTCGCAACCACAACAGACGCTAGCAAGCTAGCTATGTTAGCAACCGGCTAACTGTATCTTTAGCCGTTAAGTTATTATTGTTCCATGCCCAAAATACGAACCATAAGCCCTAAATAAGAAACCCAAATGATACCCAAATGTGCGCGATTAAAACGATCTAAAGGTTATTTCCTCCCGCTGTAATGTTAAGTCTGACGGAGCCAACGAGCCCATCTGGCAGGACGTGTTTATGTATTAGCACGCTAACGTTAGCATAGCCGTGCTAGCTGAGTCACTGTCACAGGGCCCGGCCTTATTCATTTCAACGGTCAATATATTAGAACATATTTATATGTGAAGAGTGGAGTTATTAAGATATATATTCACCCTCCGCTGGGAATTCTTCAAATTCATCATCCTCCTCCAAGAGCCCGAGGTCCACGGTCTGCTTCTTGTCTGACATGTTGGTCGCTGCTAGTCGCTGTGCTGCGGAGGGATATCCGTGACGGGACGTAGATCCAGCGCGGAGGGATATCCGTGACGGGACGTAGATCCGGCCAGCAGCGGTTCACTCTGTCAGCTTACAGACTGAGGTGTTTAACTACCAGCCGACCTGGACTTTATTAGATTCGATTTTTCTATTGCACTATTGGCCTATTATAGCACACAGAGATGTCGTTATAGATTTAAAGGTTGAATATAAAACAAGCTCTTCATTAACAACAATCTCCAACTGTATATCTCAGATAAGAAGAACACAGCACAGACCCCCTTTCCTCAAAACATATTCATATTAGTCTGTCATATGTCAGTGTTGTTAGTGGACTTTAATTGATGTAAACGACGTCCTAAGCTGAGGCTGCTTGTTTCTATTAGGCCCACGTCAGTTGCAGTGTGGCGGCCTCTAAATAAGAAGGCAGGCAGCCACAGCTTAGGACAGAGTTTAGATCAATTAAAGTTCCATTTCACCACAACGAGAGCTGGCTCCCAGCTGTCAGACGAGACAGACCTCCGCTTAAGACCTCGGACTATTTATTCTATTTTCAGATTATTTTGTAGTCGTCCTGTAAGCCGTTTCACATGACAATACCACAATATTTAGGGGTAGGGGGGGAGAGAGAGAGAGAGAGAGACAGAGAGAGAGAGAGAGAGAGAGAGAGAGAGAGAGAGAGAGAGAGAGAGAGAGAGAGAGAGAGAGAGAGAGAGAGAGAGAGAACAAAGGAAGTTAAGGCTACTGTATAAACGTGCGGTACAGGCCTGTCAGGTCAGTTTTAATACTTTAATGTGCATGTTAAACATATGGCTTTGACTCACAGAGGGCTCAGACTTTAAACAGTTAGTCTAATATAGAAAGCTGCATACATAAGAAACTAAAATATCAAGGTTTTCTTTCATCCTTTATCGTTGAGAAAAATCCCATCTCTGTGTTTCTGTGTTTCCAAGCGGAGGTGTTTGTGAGTCCTACCCACTGCAAGGAGCTGTCAGGGGTGTGTACCTCGGGCAGAATGGGTTCTTCACATAGAACCTGGGGTTCTTCACATAGAACTTGGGGTTCTTCACATAGAACCTGGACAGAACCAGACCATGGGCGTGACTTGGGGGAGGGGGAGGCGGGTTCTAGGTTGTAATCGCAGGCCTCCTGCTGGCTGGTTGGCGGCCGTGTGGAGGGGAGAGGGTCGGTCCGTTCTCCTGTCCTCTCCGGGGCGTGAGGGGAGAGGGTCGGTCCGTTCTCCTGTCCTCTCCGGGGCGTGAGGGGAGAGGGTCGGTCCGTTCTCCTGTCCTCTCCGGGGCGTGAGGGGAGAGGGTCGGTCCGTTCTCCTGTCCTCTCCGGGGCGTGAGGGGAGAGGGTCGGTCCGTTCTCCGGTCCTCTCCGGGGCGTGAGGGGAGAGGGTCGGTCCGTTCTCCTGTCCTCTCCGGGGCGTGAGGGGAGAGGGTCGGTCCGTTCTCCTGTCCTCTCCGGGGCGTGAGGGGAGAGGGTCGGTCCGTTCTCCTGTCCTCTCCGGGGCGTGAGGGGAGAGGGTCGGTCCGTTCTCCTGTCCTCTCCGGGGCGTGAGGGGAGAGGGTCGGTCCGTTCTCCTGTCCTCTCCGGGGCGTGAGGGGAGAGGGTCGGTCCGTTCTCCTGTCCTCTCCGGGGCGTGAGGGGAGAGGGTCGGTCCGTTCTCCTGTCCTCTCCGGGGCGTGAGGGGAGAAGGCCGGTCCGTTCTCCTGTCCGCTCCGGGGCGTGAGGGGAGAGGGTCGGTCCTCCATGCCCCGGCCCTGGGAGAGGCTTCACCACAGCACCTCAACACACTGACTGGGGGGTCTCTGTGCTCCGGAGGGGGGGAGATATGGAAAGGTGGGGGGAGATATGGAAAGGTGGGGGGGGGGGGGGGGGTAGATGGGCTCCCCCAGACAGACTGGGGACTTCTCACTCAGCCTGCTGCAGAGTCACATTTCTACCCCCCCGCACCCCCCCAGATAGAGAGAGAGAGAGAGAGAGAGAGAGAGAGAGAGAGAGAGAGAGGAAGACAGAGGAAGAGAAAGAGAGAAAGATACATGAAAAGGGGGGGAGAGAGATACATAGAAAGAGAGACATAGAGAGAGAGAGAGAGAGAGAGAGAGAGAGGGAGAGACCAGCCAGTCACCGGGAGACATGGGGGAGACACAGAGGAGACTCCGAGCTCCGAGCCTGTCTGACGATCTGTCTCCCCCCTCCCCTCCCCTCCCCCTCCCCCGCGTCCACCTCATTATCAGGGTCCAGATCACCACACAGCCCCCAGGCTCATCCTCCACCCTCCACCAGGGAAAGGTGTGTGTGTGTGTGTGTGTGTGTGTGTGTGTGTCCATCTATGATAAGGGGCAGAGAGCCCTTCTCCCCCTCCCCCCACCTGTGTGAGGGGAAAGTGACAGACCTGCTGGGGGTCCAGCAGGTCTGTCTGCTGCGTTTGTCTAGCCTCATAACGGCTTTACCTGGGGGGACGTTTAGGGATGTCAGAGCTCCCTCCTCCACCAGCCCTCCACCCTCCACCCTCCACCCTCCACCCTCCACCCTCCACCCTCCACCCTCCTCTCTCGACCCTCCTCCCTCCACCCTCCACCCTCCACTCTCCACCCTCCATCCTCCACCCTCCATCCCCCATCCTCCACTCTCCACCCTCCACCCTCCTCCCTCCACCCTCCATACCCCACCCTACACCCTCCACCCTCCATCCTCCAACCTCCATCCTCCACCCTCCACCCTCCTCTCTCGACCCTCCTCCCTCCACCCTCCACCCTCCACCCCCCACTCTCCACCCTCCACCCTCCATCCTCCACCCTCCATCCACCATCCTCCACTCTCCACCCTCCACTCTCCTCCCTCCACCCTTCACCCTCCACCCTCCTCCCTCCACCCTCCCCCTCCTCCCTCCCCCCTCCCCCTCCTCCCTCCACCCTCCCCCTCCACCTCCACCCTCCCCCTCCTCTCTCCTCCCTCCTCCCTCCACCCTCCACCCTCCACCCTCCCCCTCCACCCTCCTCTCTCCTCCCTCCTCCCTCCACCCTCCTCTCTCCTCCCTCCTCCCTCCACCCTCCCCCCTCCACCCTCCACCCTCCTCTCTCCACCCTCCACCCTCCCCCCTCCTCCCTCCTCCCTCCACCCTCCCCCCTCCACCCTCCACCCTCCACCCTCCACCCTCCTCTCTCCACCCTCCTCTCTCCTCCCTCCCCCCTCCTCCCTCCACCCTCCATCCTCCACCCTCCTCTCTCCTCCCTCCACCCTCCCCCCTCCTCCCTCCACCCTCCCCCTCCCCCCTCCACCCTCCTCCCTCCTCCCTCCTCCCCCTCCACCCTCCACCCTCCTCTCTCCTCCCTCCACCCTCCCCCCTCCTCCCTCCCCTCTCCTCCCTCCTCCCTCCCCCCTCCTCCCTCCTCTCTCCTCCCTCCTCCTCCCTCCTCCCTCCACCCTCCCCCCTCCTCCCTCCTCCCTCCTCCCTCCACCCTCCTCTCTCCTCCCTCCACCCTCCTCCCCACAGACAGCACTGCAGTTCTTTTCACTATTCATACTGCATTGCCATGCATTGTCATTGGGTTTTTTCCCCCTCTTATTTTTTCCCTGCAAAATGGAAGCTTCCCGTGGAGCCACTCAGAACGCAGTGTGTATGCATGCGTGTGTGTGCATGTGTGTGTGTGTGTGTGTGTGTGTGTGTGTGTGTGTGTGTGTGTGTGTGTGTGTGGGTGTGTGTGTGTGTGTGAGTGTGTGTGTGTGTGTGTGTGTGAGTGTGTGTGTGTGTGTGTGTGTGTGTGTGTGTGTGTGTGTGTGTGTGTGTGTGTGTGTGTGTGTGTGTGTACCTAACATAGTATAGCAGAGAAATTGCTTTAGATGTGTTTGCCTTAATTGCCTGCAGCCCAGCGTGCCGTCCCTCTCTTTAAGATACTAAACATGTCATTTTATTGTGCTGCTGGTGGATTATGATATTTGTGGGGTTTTCAAAGCCGGCGGTGGAGCTTTGAGGCAAGAGAAGTAAAAGTAAGAGTCTGAGATCAGGGCTTTAATGAAGGCCTTAAAGGGACGGCCTTAAAGGGACGGCCTTAAAGGGACGGCCCAGCAGGCCGATCACGGGGCTTAAGGAGCCCTAACTAGCCAATTGATGAGGCAAATCCCAGAAAAGCACGTAAGCTTTTGCTCTTAGGAACAGTCTTGGGGATTGATTCTCTTCCAGGATCCGTCTGTCAGGGTTCAGCGTTCAGTCTGAGCCGTCCGTCTGTCTCTCCATTGTCTGTTGTTCTCTCTCTTTGTTCGTAGAGTTCTGCCTCGCGGAAAGAACTTCCAACACACCAGAAAAAGGCATCTGATTGCACAACACGGCGTACAAATAAAATCATTTAACAGAGCATCACATTTTTGGAAATAAACAAAATAATTGTTTTTTTTTCGCCCTTCTGACGGTTGTATTTTCCACAATCCCGTTGTGATTCACGTGTCTTTCATGAAGACTTTAGGTTCCATCATCTCCTCCCTGCCCGCACTGAAAAGCCCTGTCATCTTGGGCTTGAGGTACAGTTTGCCAAGAGGCTAATGGCCCTGCTGTATGACAGTACAATCTGATGCCTGTCCCAGCAGACCCCCCCCCCCCTCCCCCCCCCCCCCCCTCCCCCCCCAGGTAATCCGGCCCACACGGCGGCTTAGCTCTGCTCGGGCTTAAGTTGCATATTTAGTTTATTTTTTTTATCATCAGGACAACTGCTGATAAATGCTATCAGCGAGGCAGAAATGAAATATGGGGGGTCTAGCTCCATTTACCAGAGGAAGACCCCCCCCCCCTGCCCCCCCAGGGTGGTAATCCACCAGAGGAGAGGAGGAACAATGATACTTCTATTTGTGAATTTCGCCCGGAAGTGAGCGTAACGCGGAGCAGATATCGGAACGGACCGTGTTGAGATCGGAAAAAATATTGGTTGCTGCAACAAACCCAGGATTTTCCTCTCTCTCTCTCTCTCTCTCTCTCTCTCTCTCTCTCTCTCTCTCTCTCTCTCTCTCTCTCTCTCTCGTATAAACGAGCGAATGCGGAAGTCCGATACGATTGAAACTTCAGCTTGCCAGCTTTACCGTCGGACCCCCAAACTACCATTTAATCAATTGTGAAAGCGATATGCTAATCCACTTCCCTCTCCGCGCTCACACAGCACTAGCTCCGGGTCGGCCGTCCGATGCCGTTGAACCGGTGCTGTATGTGAAAAGCACTCACACACTCACACACTCACACACTCACACACTCACACACTCACACACTCACACACTCACACACTCACACACTCACACACTCTTCCCATAGGTGCTGACCCCCTCTGAGCAGAGCCCTCTCATGGGAAGGACCCATTATCCCCGCTAACCTCACCGGGCCATTCAGTCATTAGCTTTTAGCTCTGGCTAAAACCACGGGGCATTTATTATTATGAATTCAAACCCCTTTTGGGTTGTCTGTGCGGGACGGAAGGTGCGTAACAGCCAACATCGCACGCCACGTAACGCCCACCACGGTACAAATACTTTTTGTAATATTCTATATTTCATTTGTATTATTATTATTAACCATGCTATCCAGGCGCTGGCCACCGGGCAGCCATCTTTGAGCGGTAAGGTAAAAGGAGGCGCAGGCCTGACCGCACTTAGCGCCATCAGCCTCTGAAGAGGCTCCATTGTGCTGCTCCGCCCCTCAAGGACTGAGACACAATGGGCTTAGTGAAGGTTGACATGTGTCCCATGTCCACAGAGAAACCCAGATACCTCCACCTAGTTACCCCACCCCCCACACACACACACACACACACACACACACACATACACACACACACACACACACACTCACACACACACACACACACACACACACACACACACACACACATCCAAGGTCGTCTCTCTCTCTCT
>CM051007.1:5243989-5246489 GCA_027704905.1 Muraenolepis orangiensis
GGCCCAGGAGGCTGGGCCCGCCCAGAGGCCCTGGAGGCTGGGCCCGCCCAGAGGCCCTGGAGGCTGGGCCCGCCCAGAGGCCCTGGAGGCTGGGCCCGCCCAGAGGCCCAGGAGGCTGGGCCCGCCCAGAGGCCCTGGAGGCTGGGCCCACCCAGAGGCCCTAGAGGCTGGGCCCACCCAGAGGCCCTGGAGGCTGGGCCCGCCCAGAGGCCCTAGAGGCTGGGTCTGCCCAGAGGCCCTCGAGGCTGGGCCCGCCCAGAGGCCCTGGAGGCTGGGCCCGCCCAGAGGCCCTGGAGGCTGGGTCCGCCCAGAGGCCCTGGAGGCCGATCCTCTGGAATCGCTTTCTTCTCCTCCGATGAATTGCGGCGCTGAGCTGAGGTCTGCGTGCGTCTGTGCACAAATGATGCATTTATTGGAGGAGCTCCAGCGGTTAAAAACAGTAAAGTGTGCGTGAGAGAGAGAGAGAGAGAGAGAGAGAGAGAGAGAGAGAGAGAGAGAGAGAGAGAGAGAGAGAGAGAAAAAACAAACCAAAAAAACAAACCGTGTCTCTCATTCATTCTGTTTCTAGATTCATTAGGGGTTGGAAAATAAAATAAAATACCAAAACAAATCGTAAGGAAGTGGTGGAAGTGGTACAATGTTTAAAAAGGTCTTGTTTGGCCTCCTGGGGTCGGAGGTTGTGTGCTCAGGCCTCAGAGAGACACCCCCACCCTCCACCCCCCACCCCTCCACCCTCCACCCAACAAACATGGCACTTCCTCCACGCCACGGACGTACTGTAGAAACAGACAGGAAACAAGACCGCCTTTCAACCCCAGCGAGGGAGGGGGCGGTGTGGGGGGAGGGGGGTATGTTGGGGGGGGAGGGGTGGGGCGAGGCGTGTGTGGGGGGGGCGGGGGGAGGGGTTTAGGCGGGGCACCAAACCAAGAATAATCCCTTGAAAGTAGGACCGCGGGCCGGGCTTAGGACGATGACGTGGTGCTGAGGGTTCTCGGGACGGAGAGCTCCTTTGGAACCTCCTGAACGGCTGTGTTGAGGTCTCAGCACTCCGGGTCCGATCCAAAGACCATTACGGTTCTGATCCCGACCCTTTAGTCGGCTCACCCCTCACCCTCCGGCTCTTGGTAGAACACCTTTCAAGGCGCAAATGGCCGCAGTTCTCCGGTCTCTGACGGCCGCTGTTGGACCTTAATATTCTGCTATTCTATTATTTTTTTATTGAGTAAACACCAGGTTTATATGCGAAGTTCTAATTAGATCATATTTTAAAGATTTATTTTTGAGCCATCTGTAATTCCTGCTACCAGACTTTGTTTAAAGGAGCTCAGTTGGGGATTGGGTACAGAAGGCATTTGGTCTTGTTTTGGTAAATAAGTTGTTTGCCAACTGCACTAACGTGCAGTGTGCTCCCATTTGAAATCAGAACTGTTTCTGGGTTCATTAATACAGCGGGGGAGAGAAAGAGGGGGAGATAGAGAGAGAGAGGGGGGGAGGGGGAGGGAGAGGAGGAGAAAGGAAAGAGAGAGAGGGAGAGAGATAAAGGAGGGTAGGGAGAGGAGGAGAAGAGAGAGAGAGAGAGAGAGAGAGAGAGAGAGAGAGAGAGAGAGAGAGAGAGAGAGAGAGAGAGGAGAGAGAGAGAGAGAGAGAGAGAGAGAGAGAGAGGGAGGGAGGGAGGGAGGGAGGGAGGGCGGGGAGAAACCTCATTCAATATGTCTGCCAGGATCGGTTTGTTTTGGCCGATGGAGGATTTGTAAAACATGCTCTCATAAACTGGAATCAAACCCTCGTTTCTTGAGGAGGATGTCGGAAAATTATTTACAGGCAAATAAAGTGAGGCAGTTTAAAGGGCCTCCCAGCTCCTCGGAGCAGGGTTCTGTTTAGCTTGTTGTTCGGTGCTGCCCTGCCCCCACGCTGATCCAATTCATTGCATATATGCATTCATTGCATGCGTATAAATATCCATATATCGCCATATGTCTCACCTATACAGGAATGTCATTTGCGGTGTTTGTGCGGATGAATTAGCAGCTTTTTCAGTAACCATTTTAGTGCACCTAAACTCAGTAACCGTGTGTCAGTGAGCAGCTGTGAGGGTCTGGGTGGTGGGTTGAGGTGTGGGGGGGGGGGGGGGGGGTGGGGTAAATGAGGCAGAGGGAGGAGACATTTCACCCAATATGATGCACCATGCACACACACACACACACATATACACCACACTCACACTCACACACACACACACACACACACACACACACACACACACACACACACACATACACATGCACATTGAACACACACAAGCACACAAACATATCATACACACACACACACATGCAAAAACACATGCACATTGTACACACACATGCACACACACACACAAACACACAAACACACGCAACCACATGCACATTATACACACACATGCACACACATGCACACACATGCACACACATGCAAACACATGCACATTGCACACACACGTGCACATTGAACACACACA
>CM051007.1:5278989-5291489 GCA_027704905.1 Muraenolepis orangiensis
CTATTATAAATGAGACTTTTATAAACAACACTATTATAATCAAGACTATTAGGAACGAGACTATTAGGAACGAGACTATTATAAACGAGACTATTATAAACAAGACTATTAGGAACAAGACTATTAGGAACGAGACTATTATAAACAAGACTATTATGAACGAGACTATAATGAACGAGACTATTAGGAACGAGACTATTATAAACAAGACTATTATGAACGAGACTATAATGAACGAGACTATTAGGAACGAGACTATTATAAACAAGACTATTATGAACGAGACTATTATAATCAAGACTATTAGGAACGAGACTATTAGGAACGAGACTATTATAAACGAGACTATTATAAACAAGACTATTATGAACGAGACTATAATGAACGAGACTATTAGGAACGAGACTATTATAAACAAGACTATTATGAATGAGACTATTATAAACGAGACTATTATAAACAAGACTATTAGGAACGAGACTATTATAAATTAGACTTTTATAAACAACACTATTATAATCAAGACTATTATGACCGAGACTATAATGAACGAGACTATAATGAACGAGACTATAATGAACGAGACTACAGTCCCTCTCGGCCAGGTGTGACTTTTCTCTCCAGGTTTTCCCGCTCCGCTGCATCTCGGCTCTGAGGTTTCACGTCTCTTTGTTTCTCTCGGCGGCCATTGTTCCACTTCCTCCTCCATCCTGACCGCCTTACACACAACTGGTGTTTTGGGACACCCGAGCACACACACACACACACACACACACACACACACACACACACACACACACACACACACACACACACACACACACACACACACACACACACACACACGAGCACACACGCACAAGCACGCACACAAACACGCACACAAACACGCACATACACACACATTGTTTTTTCAGTTGTTTTGAACCGATCTAAACGGTTGGATTTGTGTTTGGATGAACGACATAACATTAATTTATATTTCTATATTTATGATCGTCTGCCTCAACCTTCACCCACAGGAGCCTCGTTTAAAGTCCTACACTACGTGTTAACGTGTGTTAAGAATACATCTATGCCCAATGGGTTCTTGTTTAGCCTTAAAGCCTCGATAGATAAATACAGCCTCCACTAAGAAACAGGTCTAGGCTTAGATTAGATTAGATTAGATTAGATTAGATTCTAATGTGTTGTCATTTCACAGCACAAGTTCAGTACAGAGAAAATCATTAGTAATCTAAAGCAGAGATCACATGTTACAGTAAAGTACATGGTCATATATAATGAACTGTGGTTAAATAGGATGTAAAAACACACTACTAAACAGGTATAAAATAACTTATAGAGTAGGTATGAGATATGTGCAGAATTATAGGAATACATATATATATATATATATATATATATATATATATATATATATATATAATATATATATATATATATATATATATATATATATATATATTATATATATATATATATATATATATATATATATATATGTATATATATATATACAGGTAAGAATATAAGTATCAACAGGTAGTGATCAGGGGTATGCATTTATATCAACAGGATCAATATATATCAATATATATATATCAATATATATATATCAATGTATATCCAGCCGATAGTGAGTGTTCAGACGGAGACAGACCGTGACAGAGAGGTGATATTATCTGGTTGTTTTTATTATTACAAATATTATTATTAAATTATTAAAGTTGGAGGGTTTTTAACTAATGATCTGCTGATCTCCAGGGCCTCCAGGACCTCCAGGGCCTCCAGGGCCTCCAGGGCCTCCAGGGCCTCCAGGGCCTCCAGGGCCTCCAGGACCTCCAGGACCTCCAGGCTCAGACCTCCAGGGCCTCCAGGACCTCCAGGGCCTCCAGGACCTCCAGGGCCTCCAGGGCCTCCAGGACCTCCAGGACCTCCAGGGCCTCCAGGACCTCCAGGGCCTCCACGGATCATAAACCCAACACGTAGCGAGCCTCATGGCTGCTTTAGAACCGAGCAGCATCCCCCGTTACCAACACAACAACAACAACAACAACAACACAACAACAACACAACAACACAACAACACAACAACACAACATAGCACACACCAACAACCACACACCACCACACAACAACCACACACCAACCACCACACACCAACAAGCACACACCACCACCACACACCACCACACCAACAAGCACACACCAACCACCACACACCAACAAGCACACACCAACCACCACACACCAACAACCACACACCAACACAACAACCACACACCAACCACCACACACCAACAACCACACACCAACACAACAACCACACACCAACCACCACACACCAACAACCACACACCAACACAACAACCACACACCAACCACCACACACCAACAACCACACACCAACACAACAACCACACACCAACCACCACACACCAACCACCACACACCAACAACCACACACACCAACCACCACACACCAACCACCACACACCAACAACCACACACCACCACACAACAACCACCACCAACAACCACACGCCAACAACCACACACCAACAACCACACACACCAACCACCACACACCAACCACCACACACCAACAACCACACACCACCACACAACAACCACACACCAACAACCACACGCCAACAACCACACACCAACAACCACACACCAACACAACAACCACACACCAACCACCACACACCAACACAACAACCACACACCAACACAACAACCACACACCAACAACCACACACCAACACAACAACCACACACCAACACAACAACCACACACCAACCCCACCCGGAGATCCAACCCGTCGGCCCTCCCCCTCCTCCGTGTGACGCACGTCCGCACGATCTAATGAGGATGACTAACTACTAATTACAACCACGCAGAAGCATCATTATTATTATTATTATTATTATTATTATTATTATTATTATTATTATAAACAATACCAAAGGAATACCTTACTAATCGAACGGTTAAATAAGAAGAAGAAGAAGAAGAAGAAGAAGAGAAGAAGAAAAGTAATATTAATGAAAATACAACAAATCAATAATAATTAGGAATTAAAAAAATAATACAATGATGATGATGATGATAATGAAGATGATAAAGATGATGATTATTATTATTATTATTATTAATAATATTATTACTATTATTAATATTGTTTATATTATTATTATATTATTAATATTATGTAAACCTATATCTGGCCTATGATAATAATAATAATAATAATAATAATAATAATAATATAAACAATATTAATAATAGTAATAAAAAATTATTTATAAATATGAATGTCTCCATATTATTTATAATATCTAAGAGCGTTTGGACCCCACATCCCTTCATGTTATTAAACTCTTTATGCAGGCTATGGTTCACCTCTCATATGAACCAGGTTCATGGTCATATATGTATATATATATATCTCTATATATATATAGAGATATATATATATATTTACAGATGGATTGACTGCCGCTTGTTTACAAGCAATTTGCGGTTTCCCGCGGGATTGAATTTATAGACATGAGGCTTATTCATAAAAAGATTCAGAATAATAAAAGCAATGTAATTACTACAGGAGGTTGGACAATGATCCTATTTTGAAATAAGGGTCAAGGACTAAATTAGGGTCTAATAATAATAATACTAATGAATAAAGCCATTATTACTCTGTGAGCCAAATCTATAAGAACCAAGAGGTCTTCTGTGAGAACGGATAACAGAACGGATCTTTGTTTGTTCGTCTCTCTTTACCACTGAGGGATCATTACTGCTTTTTCACAATTTTTGCTAATTCATTTCAATGGCTTCTGAGCCGGAGAATGGCCATCTCTCTCCCCCCTCCTCTCCTCTCTCCCCCCGTCCTCCATCTCTCTCCCCCCATCCTCCATCTCTCTCCCCCCGTCCTCCATCTCTCCCCCTGTCCTCCATCTCTCCCCCCGTCCTCCATCTCTCTCCCCTGTCCTCCATCTCTCTCCCCCTGTCCTCCATCTCTCCCCCGTCCTCCATCTCTCTCTCCCCGTCCTCCATCTCTCTCTCTCCCCGTCCTCTCCTCTCTCTCCCCCTGTCCTCCATCTCTCTCCCCCCGTCCTCCATCTCTCTCTCCCCGTCCTCTCCTCTCTCTCCCCCCGTCCTCTCCTCTCTCTCCCCCCGTCCTCTCCTCTCTCCCCCCGTCCTCCATCTCTCTCCCCCCGTCCTCTCCTCTCTCTCCCCCCGTCCTCTCCTCTCTCTCCCCCGTCCTCCATCTCTCTCCCCCCGTCCTCTCCTCTCTCTCCCCCCGTCCTCTCCTCTCTCTCCCCCATCCTCTCCTCTCTCTCCCCCCGTCCTCTCCTCTCTCTCCCCCCGTCCTCTCCTCTCTCTCCCCCCGTCCTCTCCCCTCTCTCCCCCCCGTCCTCTCCTCTCTCTGCCCCCGTCCTCTCCTCTCTCTCCCCCGTCCTCTCCCCTCTCTCCCCCCGTCCTCTCCTCTCTCTCCCCCCGTCCTCTCCTCTCTCTCCCCCGTCCTCTCCTCTCTCTCCCCCCGTCCTCTCCTCTCTCTCCCCGCTGCAGCGTCCTGGCAACACGGCAATTTACTATCATCAGGGATAAACGTCGTCCAATGGGACATTCTGATAAAAGAATGGGGAAAAAAGAGGAAAAGGGGAAGGCTCATGATTGCTGGCCCTTCCTGTCTGTCTGTCTGTCTGTCTGTCTGTCTGTCTGTCATCCACCAACAAGATCCTCTCCTTGAAGACCGACCGCTGGGTTCCAGACCTCCTCATTAGGTCTCCGAGGAGCCTGACACATCTCCAAGCTCTTATATCACACATATTATATTTATATACATATATATATATGTATATATATATACATATATATATATATATATATATATATATATATATATATTGTCAATATATTGTTTAGCCATCGGCCTCCATCGGTTAACATCCACGACAGGATTACGCGCAACGATAATAATGTGATTTAATTCAAACATATATACGCTTCAAATGATAGCCGATTAACTGTATTAAATGGTTGATTATTATCCCAATTGCGGTTGTTGTCCCGGTTGTATAACTCTAAACGCTCTCATTTGTATTTGAATGATTGTCTCAGATCCCAACTCGTTAATCCGTCTCCATAAAGAGGCCTCAAAGGCCCGGAGGGTTTAGGCCTGAGATTAGAGAGAATTAGGAGAACCCTGAGAGTCACCAGCGCCGGTCTGCACTTAATACATTTAAAACTAAGTGATACAACGCCTTAATGTTGGATTGGAGACGCCGTGCCCGTCCTGTTAAACCTGAGTCATATCGCGCTTTATTCCAAGGATATGTATTGTTCATAATATGCTAAATATCCATGCATCCTTGATCGTATTTATTTTTTTCGTGCAGCCTAACATAGATGCTACGTTTAAAAAATATATATTTATAGGCAATTTGAAGAGAGCATTTTAACATATTATGGCGCTGAGCTGTTGAAGGGGACCTTCTCCTCCGAACCAAACCACAATGAACCATGTTGTATTACTGCAGCCGCGCGTCTGCAGCGCTGCGCTCTCCCCCCTCGTCTCTCCCCTCGTCTCTCCCCTTGTCTCTCTCCCCCCTCGTCTCTCCCCCCTCGTCTCTCTCTCCCCTCGTCTCTCTCCCCCCTCGTCTCTCTCTCCCCTCGTCTCTCTCTCTCCCCTCGTCTCTCTCTCTCCCCTCCCGCACACGGAGCGGCGGGGGGAGAGCGCGTCGCCGCCGGGCTGTCTGTGTAGTGGGCCGAGGTCTGGGTGGTGGGGAGGGGGGAGGGTGGGGGGGGCATATTTCACAGCCTCCAACTGCAATGACAAGTATGAGCGTCTCTCCAGCCCTCTGAGCCGAGGGGCTCCTTCTCCCTGCATGCTGCTTAATGGCTGTCACGGTCACCCACCACACGGTCACCCACCACACGGTCACCCCCCGCATAGGTCGCAGGCACCACAGCGGTGCGTTCCCGCAGGACGCACCGCTGTGGTACTCACACACACACACACACACACACACACACACACACACACACATACACACACACATGGTGCACAGACCCGAACACCAGCTCATCAACAACATGGACACCGCCACCGTGTTTATGACATGTTGGGATAAGTCTGTTATGCGTTTATGTTGCACATGCATGGCCACACACACACACACACACACACACACACACACACACACACACACACACACACACACACACACACACACACACACACACACACACACACACACACACACACACACACACACATGCGCGTAATGGAGCGTTGCAGGTGCATGGATCCAGCGGCTCGGCGCTCGGGTCGTTATCTAATACATTGTGTGACTAAATAACGTCAGACTATAGTTGATAAGAGTATATATAATATATAATATACATGCTATAGACGTACACGTCGGGTTTACGCGCGTCAGGGAAACCCCGGGCCTCTTAGCGTGGAGTGATTTTAAAGAGTCATTCATCAGCCATATAGGACAGCTGGAAGTAAAGACCTCTTCGGTTAAACTACCGCCGCCATTGATTGGGCTGAAGGTCAATCAGCTCCTTATGGGAAATATGATTTAGAAACGGGCAGCTTAACGTGTTCCACTTCGGGATTGACGTTATTTGTAGCCATGTAAAAATAAGGCATGTCATTCGTTACATAGATATTGATAGATATAGACATACAAACATACATACAAACACATACATACATACATACATACATACATACATACATACATACATACATACATACATACATACATACATACATACATACATACATACATACATACATACATACATACATATATACCTTCATTAATACATATCCCAAATATATACGGCAGCTCAAAACGTCGTGCGTAAAATAGAAATTATGGATACATTCAAAAACGGCTTCATTGTGATAAAGATATGGAAATGGATGGATACATCTCCGATAATCACGATCAGATGTTATGTAAACGATTTTAATCCATTTACTCCATTTACTCCATGCCAAATATTGTATGGCACTATTAATATTGATAGAGAAATGACCAGACCTATGCCCATATATTGAACCTGTATAAAGTCGTTTGGTGTAAAGCTCATCCACTAACAGGCCACACAACACCGTGTGTGTCCAACATAACCACGACGTGCCAAACGCGTCCTAGCGTCTCCATGGCCAAGGTGGGAGTTGGCGTAACCCTCTGGTCTGAATGAGGAACCTGTCGTCCTAACGCATCGTGTGTTGGCCTATTGGTATATATATAAGACTGCAGCTCTATGGTATCACTCACTCTCAGACGATTAGAAACCAGGTAGCAGGTCTGGTTTCTCCTGAGCGTGTCCAAGTGGAACCAGGGGGCCGAGGCACTGACTTCAGACCAGCCAGGGGTGACCGAGGTGCGCTAAACCATTAGTTGCATGCAGCCTTAAACCCGATACTCCTGCAGCTGCAAGAACTATTTAAATAATAAGGCCAGGCGTGAAACAGAAAAATCTAAATTCTTACCTGTATTTTCTCCCGTGGATAACAAAATATTTATAATCTTGGAAAAACCGTGATTAAATATAGAATATTCGTCATCTCTGTAACCGCTCCCGTGTTTCTCCCTCGACCCTCGGCTGTAAAGTGATAATCCGCCTCGGTGTACACATGTAAACACACCATAAACACAGCAGTGAACCAGTTGGGTGATACCGAGTCCTGGTTCAGAAGGAGAGGAAAGTGACGCTAAATGATCCGGGAGGGAGCCGTTCTGATAAGAGGATAATTGAAAGGACACGGTAGTAATTAGGGGATAATTTATGCTATATGCACTTTTATTCTACCCTTCAAAATAAACCATGTCCATAATCATTAGAGGGAAATTGTTCTCAATAGTTTTATTATTTTTATAGCCTCATTTTGTAGCCAATAGAAGTTCGGCTAGTTACTTAATTGAGCGAACTATTATGTTTTATTGACACGGGTGAACATGTCTTGAGGCGGATGGTTTCAATACACATTACACTAATAAACTAACGGGCTCCTGATTCCAGAATTGAGAAAGTAGACTATAATTATAATTTGTGTTATAATCATTTGTATTATAAGTGTGTGTGTGTGTGTGTGTGTGTGTGTGTGTGTGTGTGTGTGCGTGTGTGTGTGCGTGTGTGTGTGTGTGTGTGTGTGTGGTGTGTGTGTGTGTGTGTGTGTGTGTGTGTGTGTGTGTGTGTGTGTGTGTGTGTGTGTGTGGTGTGTGTGTGTGTGTGTGTGTGTGTGTGTGGTGTGTGTGTGTGTGTGTGTGTGTGTGTGTGTGTGTGTGTGTGTGTGTGTGTGTGTGTGTGTGTGTGTGTGTGTGTGTGTGTGTGTGTGTGTGTGTGTGTGTGTGTGTGTGTGTGGCCTCATATTGCAATTGAGACTGTCAAGTTAAAGCGCTACCCCCCCCCCCCCCTCTCTCTCTCTATAAGCTATTGTCCCCATGAGGGCGCATTGTTATGTGATGCGTCACGTGATGCGGTATCTTGGATTGTCTGAACACACTTCATCGTGTTCCAGCTAAAAGTCTCCCCAAAAACCCTCTTAATACTCGGGGCAGAGAGTGAGGTGCGCACTGGAGTCTTGCTCATTAGGGGCTAATTCCAAGCGCATACATGTTACGCATTTTACGCATGGTGCGTAATTTAAGGGTTTGCGTAAAAAAAAAGCCACCAAACGGACTTGGTGATTCTCGTAAGAGGCTGCAGCTCTTACGAGATGAGAGCGCCTTGCTTGTCAGTAGCGCGTCTCTCCCTCCGCCATGTCCTATTCCCCCGTCGCCGTGGCTGTGGTGGAGCTGGTAAGGTGGGTTAACTCCAACCCAAGTCTCCCTGAAGCACAGAGAACTCTGATGACGTTGGGTTGAATGACCAATCGGAAGCCGCTGCCCTTTGGAGACAAACCATTTTACTTCTAGTGTCTGCATCTTCTGAAAGCAGGGGCTCAATTTTTTTTTAACAGAAACCACCTTAAAAATCTCCTACCTTAACTTATACCCACCTTCCGCTACACTGAATGAGAATATTACAGGAGAAGAAGAAGAAGAAGAAGGGAGAGAAAGCGGGTGTTAATAGGAGGAGATCTCCTCGCTGTGGAGAGGGAGCGACAGCGCGGCGCAGCGAGAGAGAAAACCGATTTGGACTTGAGAGAGAGAGGGGGGTGAGTGCTCTCGAGGCAGAAAATTTGATGATGACCATGACCACGATGGCTGACGGTCTGGAAGCCCAGGACTCGTCCAAGTCTGCGTTCATGGAGTTCGGTCAGCAGTCACAGCAGAGCTCCCCGTCGATGGCCGCCAGCCACTATCCGCTCCACTGTCTGCAGCACTCGGGCAGCTCTCACCCTCACCCGCACCACCACGCGCAGCACGACGGCTCCCCGTACCCCGGGACCAACTACAACCGCGCCCTGCCCTACTCCTACGTGAGCCACGCGCACCACAGCCCCTACCTGCCGTCCTATAGCAACACGGGAGGACAGGCGCGCTTAGACGGCTCAGGTAAGACCAGCCCGCAGCCCGCAGCCCGCAACCCGCAGCCCGCGGCTCTCCGCCGGCTCTTTGACCGACCATCGACGCCCTGCCTTTATGTGGGATTTCAGTTAAAAACACAAGCGGGTGATGGTTCGAATCCCCGAAGGTGAACTTTGAAGTCGAGGAGAGAAAGGAGCCAGAGAGAGAGAGAGACATAGAGAGAAGGAGAGAGAGGGGGAGAGAGAGAGAGAGAGAGAGGGATTATGGATAATTGAAATGTTGCTCATTTTCGTGTTTTATTGTTTGCGTTTTGCTGCCCCATTTTGCTTAACCATAACACCCCCCCCCCCCCCCCCCGATGCCCGGGGTGTAATCACGACCGTGGAATCCTCACAAACTATTCGTGGAATTAGGCAGTCTTGAAAGTTGTAATTAGCATTTAATTGACATGCCATTACGAGCAATATATCCTAACTATGACAGCGCCGGCGTGTAAGGCTATTAAACAGTTTGAGGTGTCAATCTTTATAGAACAGTTACATTGATTTTTTATTTTTTTTATAGGCTTCAATTTATCTCGCATTTTTGGAATTGTTTCTACAATTTGCGGCTTGCTTTATCAACTGGTCTCTCGAACCATCACGACTTTTTAGCCCGTTTTCGTTTTCCTTGCAGATCAGCAGAAGACGACGGTGATCGAAAATGGAGAAATTCGGTTTAACGGGAAAGGCAAGAAGATCCGCAAGCCGCGAACCATCTACTCCAGCCTGCAGCTGCAGGCCCTGAACCACCGGTTCACCCAGACCCAGTACCTGGCCCTGCCCGAGAGGGCCGAGCTGGCCGCCTCGCTGGGCCTCACGCAAACACAGGTGGGACCCGCACACACACACACACACACACACACACACACACACACACACACACACACACACACGCACGCACACACACACACACACACACACACACACACACACACACACACACACACACACACACGCACACACACGCACAGGTAGGACACTTTAACACACCTCGGTTATATTTACTATAATTAAAGCATTAAAGTTGTGTGTCCACATACTGGACACTAAACGAAATATTACAAACACAGCATGTGCCCGTGTGTTCTAACTTTGGACCATTGAGCACAGACTAGTGGGTTCATGCAGTGTTATGTTATTATTATATCATTATTTTAGCTCTACTTGTTGTGTGCAATGACAATAAATCTGAATCTAATCTGATTTAATATCATTGCTTTTTCTTTAAAATAATTCTTCTTCTTCTTATTAATATTATGAATATTAATATAACATATATTATTAATATTAATATTATTATTATTAGTAGTATTATAAGTATTATTATCAATACAATTATTATTATTAATACTATTATTATTATTATTGTTATTATTATTATTATTATTATTATTATTATTATTAATAATGCTTTTATTATTAGTAGTATTATTATTATTGAGTTGTTGTGGTCTTTAGATGATGATTAATAGGTTAATGTTCTCGTGTTAATGTCCACTAATTCTATCCCCATCCTCTGGTCTTTAAGGTGAAGATTTGGTTCCAGAACAAAAGGTCGAAGTTCAAGAAGCTTCTGAAGCAAGGAGGGAACCCGCACGACCCCGACCTGCTGGCGGGCTCCCTCGGCCTGTCGCCCCGCTCCCCGAGCCTCCCTCCCGTCTGGGACGTCTCCGCGTCCTCCAAGGGGGTCAACATGCCGGCCGCCAACAGCTACATGGCCGGCTACTCTCACTGGTACTCGTCCCCCCATCACCAGGACTCAATGCAGAGATAGACGGACCAGCTCCCCGGACCCGGCACCGGGGAGCGGCGGGACGGACGGGAGGGGGGCCGGCACGCGGGCTGGGGGCCGGCGAGACCTCCGATCGGTTCCCCTCCGATCGGTTCCCTCCGATCGGTTCCCCTCCGATCGATCAATACCCGTCAGCCTCACAGACTGAATGATTACCGTAGAGGGAGACCCCTCCACGGGGACGGCCCACGGCGGCTCTCCTTCTCATGGACACCGCGAGGAAGTGCGGGGACGCCGCGGTGATGGATGACAGTAACCCGGGACTCTGACTAGACACTCGGCCTCTCTCTCCTCCGGGGAGCCGCTCTGATTTTAGGCCGTCATCTCCCCGTCCGACCGGTCACATCACCCCGTTTAAAGTGACATTTTTAATCCTGCAGTTTGGGCAAAGACACACGCACGCAAAAGCACACACACACACACACACACACACACACACACACACACACACACACACACACACACACACACACACACACACACACACACACACACACACACACACACACACACACACACACACGCACACACACACACACGCACACTCTCTCTCTCTCTCTCTCTCTCTCTCTCTCTCTCTCTCTCTCTCTCTCTCTCTCTCTCTCTCTCTCTCTCTCTCTCTCTCTCTCTCTCTCTCTCTCTCTCTCTCTCTCTCTCTCACACACACACACACACACACACACACACACACACACACACACACACACACACACACACACACACACACACACACACACACACACACACACACACACACACACACACACACACACACACACACACTCACACCCACCCACCGCCCGCTGAGCGTGCAGACCGGTGGTCGCGAGGCCTCTTCTCTCTGGTTCTCGAACATGCGGCGAAAATCAAAGCAATTTTCCCGCGTGTCTGTAAATATAATCTGCGATTTTATTTGTACATAAACTTTTTATTGTTTTGTCAAATTGAGTAAACCATGGCTCCTATAACCCGTTGTCTGGTCTGTCATTTAACAAATATGAAATCATTTGTATTATTCTTATAGATGTGTTTGTAGGCCCTGACATATACTATAATATATTTATTATGTTATACATACCTCGATAAGCCTGTAAACCACAACGGACTATAAACCAGACCGTATGATCATTATTATTATTATTATTATTATTATTATT
>CM051007.1:5296489-5333989 GCA_027704905.1 Muraenolepis orangiensis
ATTTATATTTCTGTTTTACTTTCTTTCTTTTTTCTTTCTTTCTTTCTTTCTTTTTCTTTCTTTCTTTCTTTCATTTGTTGTATGTTTCCTTATATATAATATAGAATATAATAATAATAATAATAATAATAATAATAATAATAATATAATAATAATATAATAATAATAATAATAATAATTATAATAATAATAATAATTATTATTATTATAATAATAATAATAATAATTATAATAACATTCTGTTCGACTAATAAAAGACATTTTTTTATAATAATACTTAGTGTTTTTGTCTTTTAATGGGCGTCTATTTACCCTTTAATGGGAAGCTTAACATATTAAATCAGAACGCATGAAGCGATATAAGACCTTCCATCTAATCATCTGATATATTAATATAGATATAGATATAGATATATTTAGTTTTTTACATTTTTATCCTCAGTGTTCAATCGATTTTTTATGTTTTTTCGGCTGATTTGGTTGTTATTCTGTACACCTGTGATATGACATGCAGGTCTCCCCTGTGCAGGTGAGGTCCGGGGGCGCGAGGAGTCTCACCTGTGCAGGTGAGGTCCGGGGGCGCGAGGAGTCTCACCTGTGCAGGGGAGGCCCGGGGGCGCGAGGAGTCTCACCGTTAGAAACACATCCATTGGTTTTCTAGCGTCTCCGGAAATTCGCTAAAAACGACAACTAATCACCAGGTTGTAAATGACCGCTCTTTGAGAACCAGGAGAACTCTTATACCGCTCTTTGAGAACCAGGAGAATTCTTATACCGCTCTTTGAGAACCAGGAGAACTCTTATACCGCTCTTTGAGAACCAGGAGAACTCTTATACCGCTCTTTGAGAACCAGGAGAACTCTAAACCGCTCTTTGAGAACCCGGAGAACTCTATACCGCTCTTTGAGAACCAGGAGAACTCTATACCGCTCTTTGAGAACCAGGAGAACTCTATACCGCTCTTTGAGAACCAGGAGAACTCTATACCGCTCTTTGAGAACCAGGAGAACTCTATACCGCTATTTGAGAACCAGGATAACTCTCATACCGCTCTTTGAGAACCAGGAGAACTCTCATACCGCTCTTTGAGAACCAGGAGAACTCTCATACCGCTCTTTGAGAACCAGGAGAACTCTCATACCGCTCTTTGAGAACCAGGAGAACTCTATACCGCTCTTTGAGAACCAGAACTCTATACCACTCTTTGAGAACCAGGAGAACTCTATACCGCTCTTTGAGAACCAGGAGAACTCTACACCGCTCTTTGAGAACCAGGAGAACTCTTATACCGCTCTTTGAGAACCAGGAGAACTCTATACCGCTCTTTGAGAACCAGGAGAACTCTCATACCGCTCTTTGAGAACCAGGAGAACTCTATACCACTCTTTGAGAACTCTATACCGCTCTTTGAGAACCAGGAGAACTCTCATACCACTCTTTGAGAACCAGGAGAACTCTCATACCGCTCTTTGAGAACCAGGAGAACTCTCAAACCGCTCTTTGAGAACCAGGAGAACTCTATACCGCTCTTTGAGAACCAGGAGAACTCTCACACCACTCTTTGAGAACCAGGAGAACTCTCATACCGCGCTTTGAGAACCAGGAGAACTCTCACACCACTCTTTGAGAACCAGGAGAACTCTTCTACGTGTTCTTGTTGCTCTTTGATCTAGTGAACGTTCAACTTTTAATTATTTACAGATCTTTCCCAGTCGATTAATTCCGCTAATTCGTTGCAAGCGAATTCAATTTACAATTAGGACCATTTTTGCGGCAGATTTACAAATTAAAAGTGTTAGTCCTGTTATTATTATTATTATTGTTATTGTTATTGTTATTGTTATTATTATTATTATTAATAAATTATATTATTATGTTATTCAGTAAAAAAACGAATACTAATTGAGTGTTATAAACACGAGGCCGTCGATCCATTGTCCATTTAAAACGTTTAATAATAAGTCTTCCAAAAAATGCAATAAATTACATGCACACATATACACATTTTACACGTTCCTCTATGACGTCATCACACACATGGCATATTCCTCTGACTTAGACACGAGTCCCGGAGGAGGCCCCGAGGTGTTAGTATAACGTCCCCGCTCCGAGGGCCTGCAGCGAGGGGTGCTGCGGCCCGGGGCTCGGGGCCTGCAGCTGGGGGTGGTGGAGCCCGGGGCTCGGGGCCTGCAGCTGGGGTGATGGAGCCGGGGCTCGGGGCCTGCAGCTGGGGTGGTGGAGCCCGGGGCTCGGGGCCTGCAGCTGGGGGTGGAGCTGGTGGGAGTTCATGAGGGACGAGCCGCCTCCCGCCGCCGAGGCCGTGTACCAGGAGCCCGCGTTCTCCAAGAAGCTGGCGGAGGAGGAGGAGGAGGCGGTCGTGTTGTTGAGGATGTGGTTCTGCAGCGGGAGGAGGTGCAGGTGGTTGTGGGGGGGTCTTTGGGGCCCCTGGGAGTCCCACTGCCCGGCCCCCGGGGACTGGGGCGAGTTGCAGGCCATCGGGTCGCTGGAGCTGCTGGGGCTGAGCTCCGGGGGAAGCTCCCCGTTCTTCATGATCTTCTTCAGCTTCGACCTCTTGTTCTGGAACCAGATCTTCACCTGGAGGAGGAGGAGGAGGAGGAGGAGGAGGAGAAAAAACACAAAGATGAATATTAAACACGCCAATAAAACACAACACGTGACGCACCAGAGGCCAGCGTACGGCCTCTATTCCCGGGGACAACAGAGGTAAACAACCTCTCCCTCCTCCCATCGTACCTGAGTCTGAGTGAGGCCCAGCGAGGCCGCGAGCTCGGCCCTCTCGGGCAGCGCGAGGTACTGGGTGTTCTGGAACCTTCTCTGCAGCGCGGCCAGCTGGAAGCTGGAGTAGATGGTCCGCGGCTTGCGGACCTTCTTGGGCTTCCCGTTCACCATCCGCACCTCGGGCTCGGCCACCTCTTTCTCTGTGGAAAACACGTCATTAATTACTATAATCACAACCACACCACTGGTGGTAATAATCATATTAATAATCATATTAATAATCATATGAATATGGAGATAAAGCCGAGGTGTGTGAGCGGTGATAACAGGAGTCTAATTAGGGTTCATTTAATTGCGCGTCTCTGTGCTGGAAATCCTGAATTTCTCAAGTTTCTCTTCATTTTAATTCGAAAACTATTTATTTTCAAAGTGGATAATAATTATAATAATAATTATAATAATTATAATAATTATAATAATAATAATATTCCAATTATTGTCCGTTTTTCAGCCATACGCACCCACCTTTTTTCCGAGTTTCTTTCTTTAAGTTGAACGAACCAAAAGTATTAATAACTAAGACATCTTAATACACGAAGATATATATATATAGATATATATATCTATATATATATATCTATATATCTATATATATATAATATATATCTTATATATATATCTATATATATATCTATATATATCTATATATATATATAGATATATATATATCTATATATCTATATATATATATATCTATATATCTATATATATTTATATATATCTATATATATATAGATATATATATATATCTATATATTTATATATAGATATATATATATAAATATATATAAGATATATATATATATATATATTTAGTAAGTTTTGTTCCATAGCTGAGGACGGTAACCCCTCTCGGAGCCCCGGGTCGTCCCGTACCTTGCGGGCTGAGCTGCGGCTGCACCCGGCTGTAGGCCCCGGCGTACTGCGGGTAGGCGGAGGCCGTGTAGGAGCTGTAGTCGGGGTAGGCCTTGGCCGCGTAGCCCCCGGAGGAGCCGGTCCCGCCGTGGTACGGGTACTGGTACCCGGCCAGGGGCTTCCCGTACGACGTGGAGCCGGGGGAGCAGTAGCCGTGGGGGATGCCCCCCGCCGGACTGTAGTAGCCAGAATCCGTGGCCGTGGACTCGGGTAAAGTGGGAGACTCCTGGGACGGGTGGTGATGGTGGTGGGACATGGTGGAGGACAGCTGGAACGAGCTCTGGAAATCTGAAGGCTTCACAATACTCGAGATCTTTCGGTGGAATACTCCAGTCATAGTCGGGACGCCGCGCCGCTCCGCAAACCAACACAGAAAGAAAGAAACCAAAAAGCAGATGGACGCGTATAAGAGTCCAAGAAGACGACGTGTTTAAACCCGCGGACGCGCGAGGCTGTAGTGCGGCCTGGTGACGGGCTGACGGCTGAAGACTGAAGAGAGGAGACCCGCGTGAGACCTCAGCCTCACGCGCTGCGGGGAGGACCTGCTTCCACGGGCCGAGGCGCGCGCACACTGCAGCAGTACCCCCCGTCGGCCGGTAGGGGCGCCAGGGAGGCGAGTGTCATGGTTGTCTCTCTCTCTCTCTCTCTCTCTCTCTCTCTCTCTCTCTCTCTCTCTCTCTCTCTCTCTCTCTCTCTCTCTCTCCTCTCTCTCTCTCTCTCTCTCTCTCTCTCTCTCTCTCTCTCTCTCTCCTCTCTCTCTCTCTCTCCCCCCCCCTCTCTCTCTCTCTCTTCTCTATCAATAAGTGTAATATTAACAGTTGTGTAATAAGGCCTACATTACAATTCAGAAACACGTATGCGTCCAAGGGGGCAGTTGGTACAATCTTTATTAATTGAATGTACGCCTACATTAAAGTAAAAGATTCAAGATTGATTTCTAAAACAATACTATTAAAAAAACTTTAACATAAACAGAACAATAAAGTCACTGATGGATGATATGTACATGTGTAGAATTGAAGAGTCATTCCTTTGTGAGCCTTTGTTCATACACACTATGTATACACTAAATATTCCTAAATGTCCAATATTCATAGGCGTCTTCAATAAGCCTACTTAACAAAACCACACAACCACATTAAGACCCATAACGAAATGACACCCAATCTCTTATCTGTTATTGTTCATTAGACTAGATTAGATCAGATGTGTCCCTATGATTCATCTGTTGATCTATTATGAAAGCTATAGCCAATAATATCACTTCATTTGTCATCTCGCCCAACCGAAAGCCCCTGGTCTCCTCAGACAGCTCTCCGACCAGAGGACCTGTTCCATGGTAGAACAGCGCCACCTGCTGACTCAACTCAATACATACACACGGGCAAACAAGTAAGGAGGACAGACTGTGAAGTGCTTTTGAAATTAAAATACGTGCACACGTGAATTTGCGTCGATAAACGTTATTGCACATTAAGTTGATTTAATTGGTCCATTAGGCTAATCGCATTACTTAATTGAACGTTGGCTTATTTAATTGAATTCCAAACCATATGACTTGGCCACGTGTCGCTTTAATAAATCAACGACACACTATATCTCTGTCATGCAGGTCTTCCTTTTATGATTTATATATATGACCATGCACTTTACTGTAACATTTACACTCTGGTTAGATGACTAATTCCTTTCTCTGTACTGAACTCATGAACACATTTGGTTCTAATCTAATCTAATCTAATCTAATCTAATCTAATCGAATCTAATCTAATATTTGGGTTTGGTACAGTAAAACAACAGCAGGGTTTAAATCACCTTGAAGCTCCACAGCTTCAACCATTTAGTCACTTTATGGTTCTTTTTATGTTCATGTTTATGTTTTTATTGTGTACATTAATTGTTAGAGCATGGTGTTCTAGAATGCCCTCCAGTGGGAGGGAATGGGGAGTAAGCGTTCCATTGGTCTTGTTGTAAATGGAAAATAAAAATCTTTAAATTCTTAATTCTTAATTCTTAATTCTTAATTATTGAATCTTAAATCTTAAATTCTTAAATCTTAATTCTTAAATCGTGAACTAAACTTTAACCAAACGCCGGAGAAAAAGCACTATAAAAACAAAACAAAAGCAGAGAGCGTGGCAGAGAGGTTACGCCTGACGTCACATGTACAGCCACGCCCCCTCGCTCGCTCTCGCTGTACGCCGTACGTACGTGCGTGCGCGCGAGGAGAGGTGACGAGGAGAGAGGTCTCGTCATCCTCGACGACGCGGACGCGGCCCCCCCCCCCAACGCGCGCGCGCACGTACGTACGTACGTACGCGCGCGCGTTAGGAACGAGAGCTCTCGTGGTGGTTCGGCGACTCGGAGCTTCACTAGAGACCCGCTTAGCCGGTTACCCGCTTCGTTTTCTGGGGGGTAACTTTTAACTTTTAACCGGTGTTTTCTACCCTTTCCACCACGCATGTGTTCCCGTGGGGCCGTGTAGCCAGCAGGGAGTCAGAGGTGGATTTCACGGCTTCACTCGACAAAATGTACTCCTCTACTGGAGGTGAGTAACCCGCTAGCCGCTAGCCTCTGGAGCTAGCCCCGTTGTGGCTAGTTAGTGGCTAGTTGTTCCCCCACACATTGGAGGTTAATAGAGCATACAGTCATACATCATGACGGCCCCCTGGGGGTTCTTCATCTCACACGGTGGTTGTGTTGAGCCACGTCTCTCTTTAGAGTGTATTTAGTGTATTATGTGTACACACACACACTTCTTACTAAAGTGGAGTCGTTAGCATTCCCGCTTAGCATCCAAGCTAACAACAACAGTATTGTAGGAGTTAGCCTCGTAGCCTCATCCCCTCCCTCACACTAAGTGAGTGCTTTAGGGTTCATCACGGATCGATGGGGGTTTCTATCGATCTGTGATGATTGATAATGTTCATTCCGTAAGCGTGAATCGACAAAGACAGCAGGAAGTGTGTTTAACTGCGTGTTGAAGCTGTAGTCGTGTCGTGCTTCTAGCCTCATGTAGTAAACACGACCTGTTGGTTAAAGCATGGAACTCATGACACTTGCTGGCTCTCGGCCTAGTCAACTAGATATTGTCAATGTTATTGAGCCTTAACTTACTTGTACGCCGACACATCACTCATGGGGTATTGGTGTATTTGTGTATTGTATTGTACCAATCTGTTGGTATATTTGTAATGCTTGCAAATCCTTTTTGGGAGGAGGGGTAGTTTTGAGCACATCTTCTGAGTTGGCAATAACACTTTGTTCATTGGTACATTGTTCATTTACATCTACATGTTCACTATCTCATACATGGGACAAATAAACACCATCTCAATCTGAACCACACATTTACGCCGTTTTGTTTAAACGATCGGCTAGGACGTGATTATAAGGCTGGAATAATGCTGTATTTGTGTTGAATTGGTTCTAAATAGCTGTTTGTGCTCTTTGGGTGTTGTATTAAACGGTTGCATTGCAGTGAATAATAGTACAATAACGGGCATTGGTTGTCTTGTAGACCTGAGACTGGGTGTGAGGGCAGATGGTCGTGTGTTGACACTGATAAGAGGTTTGAGAAGTAGCCGTTGCTGTGAACCGCTGCTTGTTAAGACGATAAGGCCACCTTTAGCATTCAAGTCAACCGAAGATAAAAGTGTCCCTTTTACATATTGCATTGTTTTTTTGTTGAAAATTGATTTTGAAGGATGATATTTCAAAACACAAAGTGGCTTTTTATTCAATTATGCATATTTATATCAAATTCATGAGGATTGTATGTGCTATTCTAGTACTAATTCCATTTATTAATAAGATGTCTACAGTGAAGTTCAGAATGCATGTATGTTGGTTGAATGTATTCCTTATGTACATTCCTTATGTGTGTTACTTTTGTATTTCTTATGTTTTACCAACTCCTGTCTCTAGGTGGGTTTGCTGATGAACATGGGTCTTCTGTCCCAGCTGCTGAGATGGAGGTACCCCATTCCTCTGGGTCAATCGGCTCTGGTAAGCGGTTTTCTACATTTGGGCTGTGTGCTACACTGTGACCGCCTGTCTCTCTCTATCCAACTGCCCCTCCCCCCTTCCCTGTCTTGTCTCCTTCAAGCATCACAGTTAAATTATTAAAAAGCCATTCATTAAGCTCTTCTTTCTGATGGAGACTCGGTCCTATACTTGAGTGTCTGATAAAAGCAATTGGAAAACCATACTAGCGTTTGAGTAGCTGGTTTAGTATTGCACTAATCCCCATTGCTCTTACTGGGTGTTGGTCTGAGTGCGGAGAGCTGCACCGCACAGATTAGCTGCCAATGGGTGTGTGCCCCACCTGACCACATTACAGTCCCTGGCGGGAACCTTATTAGTTCAACATGGTGAATAGTTTAGTAGTGTCACACTAGGATTTTCTGGTTCTCCAACACATTTCGGCACTGGTTGACTGATCGTCTGTTATGATGGGTGGTGTGTGAATTTATGCATGGTAGTATTTGGGTTAGGCTACTGTTTCTTAAAAGAGCAAAGCTCTTTTCTTTCTATGGGTTGTACCTCAGTGGCTCAGTGTTCTTCTGGCATGTCACATTGTTTAGTACGTTATACGCAGCTGGTTACCTTACTCGTTACCTTAATGTTACCTCTGACCCGACCCCCTGTCCATGCCCCAGACCCCCCATCTCCCCCCATTCCAGAGTATGTTTTCAAGCCCCCGTCGCGGCCAGACTTTGGCACCATGGGCAGGACAATCAAGCTCCAGGCCAACTTCTTTGAGATGGAAATCCCTAAACTGGAGGTGTACCATTACGACATCGACATCAAGCCAGAGAAGTGCCCCAGGAGGGTGAACCGGTACGTGTACCTGCGTATTTTTACTGCCGATATCACGCTGTTGATCGGCCGCTGGGTGCAATTTAGGCCATTTCCGCTGGCTGTGTAATGTACTGTCATTGTAAACGTTTCCCGTTTTACTCCTTCTCACAGCGACATAGTGGAGCACATGGTCCAGCACTTTAAAACCCAAATATTTGGGGACCGAAAGCCGGTGTACGATGGCAGAAAGAACCTCTACACCGCCATGCCCCTGCCCATCGGTAGAGAAAAAGTAAGTCCACTGCATGTCAGTCTTATTTAAGGGGGTGGCAGGAGAGCTCAGTCTGTTGGGACTTGGCTTGGGAAGGTTCCCGCAACACCCCCGAAACACCTGGGCACTGCCGAGGTGCCCTTTTGCATGGCACCAGAGGGCACTGTGTATAAACATATATACTATAATAGGATGGGTTAAATGCAGAGAAACACATTTCACTGTGTGTACATGAATGAGACCAACGAAGAGGATTCAGATTGAGATTTTTCAATTTATATAAATTTATGTATTTATTAAAAAAGCAATCTTGGAAAAGCTTAGCCAAACCCGGCACCGCTGTGCTAGCCTTTCATAATTTGAGCAATTATTTTGAGGTCCATGTTCCCTCTCTCTCATTATCTTTCCTCCCCCGTGGTCCTGCCAGGTGGAGCTTGAGGTGACCATTCCTGGCGAGGGTAAGGACCGGAGCTTTAAGGTGGCCATAAAGTGGGTGTCCATCGTCAGTTTACAAGCTCTCCACGAGGCACTGACGGGACGGCTGCCCAACATCCCTTTTGAGACCATCCAGGCCCTGGATGTGGTCATGAGACACCTGCCCTCCATGAGGTCAGCCTGGGTTTCTATCTTTACTTGCATTCCAACAAATGTTCACTTGGTTGCAGACGTTTCGTACATTAAAGCAGTGTGAAAACAAAGGAGACAATCTGAACTAGTGACAGACGTTTTCCCATGTTGTTCCAGATTAGGTTACCAAGTCTCTAAACCGACCATCTCTCTCTCTCTCCTAAAGCGTCTTTGTTTAAAGGCCTCTTTTTGACTGACTCACCAAATCCAAATGAGCTCTGCTCCTTTCTCTCTTTTCAAACCACAGGTACACTCCAGTGGGCCGCTCCTTCTTCACCCCCTCGGAGGGCTGTTCCAACCCCCTCGGCGGGGGCCGAGAGGTGTGGTTCGGCTTCCACCAGTCCGTCAGGCCGTCTCTCTGGAAGATGATGCTGAATATCGATGGTATGTTTTGTCCCCCCCCCCCCGTGCGTACTACCTGTCTGGGTTGGAATGTGTTTGAACATGCGGATGAGAGTTGGTGTTCAGTTGTTTTGCGTTTGTTTTTGTTTTTCGCTACAGTCTCCGCCACCGCTTTCTACAAAGCCCAGCCTGTAATAGAGTTCATGTGTGAAGTGTTAGACTTCAAAAGCATCGAAGAGCAACAAAAGCCACTAACGGACTCGCAGAGGGTGAAATTCACCAAGGAGATCAAAGGTAACCATACTAGTCATGCACCTCCACGTGCCCTCCACCCATTTAGTGTCTGGAGGCCTTTGAGGCCCGTGTCTGTACGGGCCGTGTGGAACCCCTCTTAATACTGGAGTGTGACCTCCCCCAGGTCTGAAGGTGGAGATCACTCACTGTGGGCAGATGAAGAGGAAGTACCGAGTGTGCAACGTGACCAGAAGACCAGCCAGCCACCAGACGTAAGCACGCCTTGGCCTTAACTGCCTCAGTGTATAATCAACAATAACCCTTCTAAGATCAGCCATGTCATGTAAATGTGCCCCGTGTTTTGAATCCATTTCTGGTCCTGTCCCCCCGTAGATTCCCCCTGCAGCAGGAGAACGGCCAAACAATCGAATGCACAGTAGCGCAGTACTTCAAAGACAAGTACAAGCTGATCCTGAGGTACCCCCACCTGCCCTGCCTCCAGGTGGGCCAGGAACAGAAGCACACCTACCTTCCTCTAGAGGTAAGAAGACGAGGCTTCTCGCACACGATTACTGACCAAGTGTTTCCAGGAGGGGTTTCTCTCTCTCCCCCGACCTGAGACGAGTGAAGGCTGATGTGCTGCTGTGTTTGTGTCCCAGGTGTGTAACATAGTGGCTGGGCAGCGCTGCATCAAGAAGCTGACAGACAATCAGACCTCCACTATGATCCGAGCCACCGCCCGCTCTGCCCCAGACCGGCAGGAGGAGATCAGCAAACTGGTGAGTCAACCCTCCACTGGACATCTGTCCATCCCTCGGTACTGGAACCCTCCACTGGACATCTGTCCATCCCTCGGTACTTAGAACCCTCCACTGGACATCTGTCCATCCCTCGGTACTTGGAACCCTCCACTGGACATCTGTCCATCCCATGGTACTTAGAACCCTCCACTGGACATCTGTGCATCCATCGGTACTTAGAACCCTCCACTGGACATCTGTGCATCCCTCGGTACTTAGAACCCTCCACTGGACATCTGTGCATCCCTCGGTACTTAGAACCCTCCACTGGACATCTGTCCATCCCTCGGTACTTAGAACCCTCCACTGGACATCTGTCCATCCCTCGGTACTTAGAACCCTCCACTGGACATCTGTCCATCCCTCGGTACTTAGAACGCTCCACTGGACATCTGTCCATCCCTCGGTACTTAGAACCCTCCACTGGACATCTGTCCATCCCTCGGTACTTAGAACCCTCCACTGGACATCTGTCCATCCCTCGGTACTTAGAACCCTCCACTGGACATCTGTCCATCCCTCGGTACTTAGAACCCTCCACTGGACATCTGTCCATCCCTCGGTACTTAGAACCCTCCACTGGACATCTGTCCATCCCTCGGTACATCCCTCGTTTTCTTAACCACAGGAATAGTTGGCTGACAGATTGACGTTAATCCCGTGTTTTAAATAATTAATTCTGCATTGTGACCAATCGGCTTTGCGTTAACTCGTCTCCCCCATCGCCGCTGGTCCGCCATGTAGATGAGAAGTGCCAACTTCAACACGGACCCGTACGTCCGTGAGTTCGGGGTGATGGTGAGGGACGAGATGACGGAGGTGAATGGCCGAGTCCTCCAGGCGCCCTCCATTCTGTACGGAGGCAGGGTAAGTGACTCAAAGGTGACTTCCTCTCTCTATCTCCTAGTAGCTTTAGTCTTATGTGCTTGATTTGTTTGCTTTCAAGATTCAAGATGTTTTTATTTGCCATTTGCAACAAGTACAATGGAACGCTTACTCCCCATTCCCTCCCGCAGTACGAATTTCCTACAATTGAACACTGTACTGTAACAATACTGTACACAGTAAAAATAACAATAGTCCAGCAAAAGCGTCTTGAATCTTGATAGTTAATGTAATATGGGTGAATGTTATGATAGTTTTCATTTCAGTACCCTGTCTATGATGTTGACTATGTAGAATTATAGTTTTGTAATGTAATGTTTTTTTAGTGGTATGGTTTTCGATGATAAATCTATAGTTTATCTTGATCATTGAGCAAACATCTTGTGCTTTGAGTAATGACACAAGACCAAGTAATTGGTTTCAGTGACCCCCATTGTGAAATAGTTTGCTATTTTGCGGCCTGTTCTAATTTGTGTTAGAATTGTTGTTTGAAATATCAAATTATCCCATTTGTTTGATGGCAGTGTGGCAGCCACCAGTATGCATGCTTTTGAATGCCTTTTCATCATGTGTGTTGGTGTACTTGACGTCTACCTCATCTTGGGCTTTAGCCTTTGTGCATTAAGACTGGATCTGTAGTTTTGGGCATATTATAAAATTTGATCAGATGTCCATCTACATTCATTTGGATGCCATCTAGCGAGTGGCTCAATTATATTGAATGATGTAGATTCTGCTGGCAAAAGATAAAAATCCACATTGTGCAAATGAAGAGGGTATTTTGAGGGTATTTCATCAGTCACTAAACCGGCCTGGCCCTTGTCTCTCAGAACAAAGCAATAGCTACACCCATCCAGGGGGTCTGGGACATGAGGAACAAGCAGTTCCACACGGGCATCGAGATCAAAGTGTGGGCCATCGCCTGCTTCGCCCCCCAGAGGCAGTGCACGGAACTCCTGCTGAAGTGAGTCGCTCGGGACGAGGGGGGGTGTGTGTGTGTGTGTGTGTGTGATCAGACACTGTACAATCTGTAGTGTTTCTGGATGTGTCTCCTTCTCACGGTGTATGATCACACTGTCAGTGGACCATGTGCCCCCCCCCCCCCGCAGCTTGAACTAAACCTTCTGTGGTCTGAACCGCTCCACTGAAAACCCAAGGCCATTAATGACTTAAATATCACATCCTCTGAGTCATCTTGTATGTTTACTTTAGCCCATCTTTGTGTATTGCAATAATTGAGTCGTGTGGTTTGAGGCACATTATGGACCTCCATGTGCGAGTCGTGATGTGTAAGTCGTGTCTTAACCCCTCGGGCCCGTCTGCTGTAGAACCTTCACAGACCAGCTGAGGAAGATCTCCCGAGACGCGGGGATGCCCATCCAGGGCCAGCCCTGCTTCTGCAAGTACGCCCAGGGAGCAGACAGCGTGGAGCCCATGTTCAAGCACCTGAAGTACACCTACCAGGGCCTCCAGCTGGTGGTGGTCATCCTGCCGGGGAAGACCCCCGTCTACGGTGAGCCGTCCCCCCCCCACCTAAACTCACAGGGGTTCACCCATTGAGCTATTGGTTGCACATCTATATATTTGAGGTATTTCAAAATGGTGCATTTTTTTGTCATTGCAAGAGAGCCCCAGTGAGTCCAATAGCCACACACCCTTTTCCTGTAGTTTCTGTATTTCTCCAGGCCCATTCCTGTGTATCGTAGATTAGCACCATAAGCATCGTCGTGGTGCGTATCGTACACCACTAGCCAGGAGGCTTACTCCCCCTGTGTTTGTGTCCGGTTCGTAGCCGAGGTGAAGCGTGTGGGGGACACGGTGCTGGGCATGGCCACCCAGTGTGTCCAGGTGAAGAACGTGCAGAAGACCACCCCCCAGACACTCTCCAACCTCTGCCTGAAGATCAACGTGAAGCTGGGCGGAGTCAACAACATCCTGTTGCCCCAGGGCCGGTGAGTGTGGCTCCGTACTCTTCATAGCGGGGATAATAATCTGGCATCGGCTTCAGTGGCCAAGCGTGCTTTGGGCATGCAATGAGTGGCACGGATATTAGCTCTTGTTATGTTATGTGTCGCCATGAGCTAACTAATGCCCCTCCGTCTCACCCTGCAGGCCTCTGGTGTTCCAGCAGCCAGTCATCTTCCTCGGTGCTGACGTCACTCACCCTCCCGCCGGGGACGGGAAGAAGCCCTCCATCGCTGCCGTACGTACCGCCTCTGGTTATAAAGACAAATCAAACCTTTTAACACATCTTTAATACAACCTTTTAATACATCTAGATGTAAATGGACATTTATATAGCGGTTTTCTAACCAATGGTTACTCAAAGTGCTTCACCAGTCATGCCTCACATTCACCCATTCATACACACATTCACCCATTCATACACACATTCACCCATTCATACACACATTCACCCATTCATACACACATTCACCCATTCATACACACATTCAACCACCCACGGCGCCAGCACGTCGGGAGCAGTTAGGGTTAGGGTGTCTTGCTCAAGGACACCTCGACGGCTTTTGCTAGGAGGCAGCGGCAGGGATTGTACCAGCAACCTTCCGGTTGTGAGGCGACCGCTCTACCTCCTGGGCTATACTGCCGCCCAGATGCGCCCCTAGATGTCGGATAACTCTAATATACGCAGCCCAGAACACACACGCACGCACACACATAATAATACAGCATGGAGAGCAGTATGAACAATGAATGACAATATGAACCGAGATTGACCAACTTAACTAAAACCTTTTGTAAACAGACAGCGACACACCACTAGTCTCATGTCCTGTATTAAACAATGGACCAATGGATAGACCATTACATGGCATAGCTAGTCTCCTGTCTATATTAAGATCAAGATGGGCACATGGATAGACCAATAAAACAGGGCTTGTCTCCGGTAACCCCCTCCCTCCCTCCCTCCCTCCCTCCCCTCGTCTCAGGTGGTGGGCAGCATGGATGCCCACCCCAGCCGCTACTGTGCCACGGTGCGCGTCCAGCAGCACCGGCAGGACATCATCCAGGACCTGGCCACCATGGTGCGGGAGCTGCTCATCCAGTTCTACAAGTCCACGCGCTTCAAGCCCACCCGCATCATCTACTACCGTGACGGCATCTCCGAGGGCCAGTTCAACCAGGTGGCTGTCAGTCACGTTTCTATGGCAACCGCTTCCCCTTTCTCCCGGCATAACGCAAAAAACATACACATTTATGTAGTTTTCGAAAAACGTGTTTTTTTTTTTATTTTAATTTCTTTACTACTCGTTTACTTGTGACTAGATAACCTGCATGCAGAAGAGTAGGAGGAGCTCTTTAGTCTGTCTTCACCTGACCGCTCTTCTCTTGGCGCTGCTCTCAGGTCCTTCAGCACGAGCTGCTGGCCATCCGGGAGGCGTGCATCAAGCTGGAGAAGGACTACCAGCCGGGCATCACCTTCGTGGTGGTCCAGAAGAGACACCACACCAGGCTCTTCTGCACCGACCGCAACGAGAGGGTCAGTGGGGCTGCTACGTGATCCTCGATCATTTCCCCCTATTCAAATTAAGCAGATTTTATTTGATTTTCCGTTTTTGTTTCTTGTTCCCCGCCAGGTTGGAAAGAGTGGCAACATCCCGGCAGGCACCACAGTGGACACCAAAATCACCCACCCCTCAGAGTTTGACTTCTACCTGTGCAGTCACGCCGGCATACAGGTACTGCATACGAGCATCTGGTTAAAACTGATAAAAAGCCTGTATAGCCGGCATGGAGGCAAAGTGCAAACGCACCGTTAGAGACTGCTCTGCGTTAATAGTAGTGCAACCCAAAAAAGGCTACAGCCCAGCGTTCCCGCGGGCACTTGGAAAGTCTTAAGACATTTAATTAATTGCTAAAAATGGCCTTGGTTTAAAATTACAATTTGAAAACCACAAAATAATTGAACGTCCACCGTGTTCTCTGTGCAGGGCACCAGCCGGCCCTCTCACTACCACGTGCTGTGGGACGACAACCATTTCACCTCCGACGAGCTCCAGGTGCTCACCTACCAGCTGTGCCACACCTACGTGCGCTGCACCCGCTCCGTGTCCATCCCCGCACCGGCCTACTACGCCCACCTGGTGGCGTTCCGCGCACGCTATCACCTGGTGGACAAGGAGCACGACAGGTACGACGGGGACCCGGGAAACGCTCACTTTAAATGGTCCCATGCACGCCCGTTCTCCGTTAAAGGATGGGAGTGTGTCCTGATGTCTCCTGCCTGCTATTGACCTTTATCTGAATTCTCTGCCGGTCTCTCTTGGTAAACGGTGTCTGCTTTATGATGGTAAATAATGCATTGTTTGTTGGCGTTGGTTCATGTTATCCTTCTCCCTGCAGTGCCGAGGGCAGCCACACGTCGGGCCAGAGCAACGGGCGTGACCAGCAGGCCTTGGCCAAGGCGGTCCAGATCCACCAGGACACCCTGCGCACCATGTACTTCGCCTGAGGAGCCGTGGACCGCTCCACACGGTGAGGTCATCGTGTCCTGGTGGACGTCCGCGCAGAGGAGCTCCTGGTAGCCCTCAGGTCCTTGAGGGATGTCACTTTTCCACAATGAGTTTTATTTTTTATTTTATTTATGCTTCACGTGTGCGTGGACCCTCTTCCTCCCCTCCTCCTCCTCCTCTTCCTCCTCTCGCCACCTTTTGAACAGAAACGACAAAACTCGCCACTAACGGACTGTTGTGTTAAAGATGTCTTCTGCGGTAGCAATCTGGAGGACACACCCGTGTTTACTAACCAGACCGGACGTTGATATGTGTTTGTATATTTTGGCGGCATGAGTTTACACGGTATAACGTAAAAAGGGCGGACGGATTCCTCCATGACCACATCCCTCATGTCCTCCGAGGGGCTTGAAGACACGCTCCCTCTCCTACAGTTCTGGTTATTATTTTTCTTTCCCCGCCACTTTTCCATGCTTTATTCTAATCAATGTGGTGGCGCGGTGTCTCAAAAGATGGATCAATCCTAAACATTCTCTGTTCTATATCTATATTATTATTATTTATCAGCCAATCAAAGCGTCATGCACTGACCAAAACGGAGACTTGCAGCAGGACAGAAGCTCTTAACGCATTGTGACTTGAATCTTAACCCAGGGGGGGAGGACAGTGGGAAGAGACGGTCCTTTCTTAAGACTGCCATATATTATACCATTATGAGGTATTACACCATTATGAGTTACATACACCACAATCAGCCGGGTGTCGATAGTCGTCAGCCACACTGGCGACAAAGTGCGTCCTTTTTAAATTACGATTTTTAAATCTGGTGACGAATAACATTTTAAATTGGATGCAGCCCTATTACACTAACACACGTATTGTGTTTCCAAAGAGGGCTTTGGATGAAACCCCAATGAACCTCCTTTCCTATCAGAATCCCGGTGTGTCTGGGAGTCCGTGACCTTAATCTAATCTAATCTGATTCACAAAATGCTGCCAAGAATATCGACCCTTGGGACTGGCTCCCGCACCATGGACTCCTGACTTTTTAAATGTGTTCTGAGGATGTGAGGGGACATGATGAAGACATCCATGTTGAGGTGGGGAGAGTTATGAACCCTCTCCCTCCCCTCTCCATCACTGTTCAGAACTCCCCTGTTGTTGTTTTATATATATATATATATACGTGTGTGTAGGCGACGCTCACATTTTGTAGGTGTCTCTTTGTTTTGTTTTTTTGTTTATTTCGACTTTTGGTTTTGTTTGTCCTTGTAATGACTTTTTAAGCACAAGGTGGTAGTCTGATATTTTTGTCGTTGGGGGGGGGAGGGGGGGGGTTGATTTGATGCTGTGGCTTAAAGAGATAGGGTGGGTGGATGAGAGGGTGGGGCAGACATGAGCTTGTCTTAATCAGGTCCACATGTTTCACCAGGTTGTGTGAATAAGCTTTACAGCGCTAAACGGCTATGGTTGTACAGTCTATTTTGGATAAGCTTACGAGGGCAAAATAATTCTTTTTTTTTTTTTCTTTTTTTTGAAGAAAGATGGCTGTAGGTCTTGTATTTGGTCTGAATCCACATTGTATATTTATACAAATACCCTACAGGTAAAATATTCTATTGCCTTTTATGAAATGCTTAAAGTTAACAACTCACCGGGTTACTAATCATCGTATTTTAGTTTTACGTTTTTGTCCTCCCTGCCCGAAAGTTACGCTGACAAATGTTAATTTAGTCTTTTATCGGAAGGGGAATATCTATATTGTCTAACTATGCATCGTTTTAACCAAGAGTTTTAGACGTGGGGGGGGGGGGGGTGTTTTACAAGGTTTGAGGTAATTTATAGTGGTAGCTATTAGATAGGGCCTTATATTTCAGTTTGTTTTTAGCTTGTTTCACTGCGTAGCGTTTCTGAGTGCTTATCGTCATGGTGTGAACTACTTTATGTCTACATTGGCATCCTCTGAGATTTTTATAGCACGTCAAAATTGGGTAAATATCCTTTTAGTTTCTTTTTTACAACATAGAATCTTTCTTAGCCAAAATAAGATTATCTTGTACATAAATAAATACTCGACAAGAAGAAGAAAAATAATAATAATAATAATGGAAGCACAAAAGAACATATTGTTTCTGGGTGCTAGTTGCTTTCACTGTAAAAGCCACCTTATATAATATATCGTCAGTGGACCTGTCCCTGAGGCTTAGACATGCCAGGTCCCTGGTGAAAGACAGCATCTCCGTGACCCCTCCCCGCTGATCCTAGTGGTCCCAAGTACCTAGAAATCCGACTGACTGTGTTTTTTTTTGTGGGGCATTCTGAAAGGAAAGAGAGAAACAAATCCCGTACTTGATATTTACTGTTGTGATGTCCATATTGTTCTTCGGTGCTGGTCTCTACGACGTGTTAAAGGAAGTAAAGTAATTAGGATGCACTTTTGGATGGCAGAGAGCGCTGGTGAGTGGGGGAGTAGGAGGAGAGTCTGCTGGGTGTTGACACTGGTGTAATTGTGTGGAAATGGCCGTGTGTTCTACCTCTTGTTACCTGTTTAATGCTAATGGTAACATCACACCACTGGCCATTTCCTTACAATTACCCCCTGCTATCTACCAAATTGGCATCGTCTTTTATTTTAAATCTTTTCGTCTCGCATGGACACTCGCATGGACGCTCAGAGGGCGTTGGTTTGAGGAAGTGAGCATTGCTGTATGACCAAATTATTTAGAGGTTTTTGTTTATATTGGTAGCGTTTTGTTTCCTTCCATATTAGTTCGTTTTTAACCCTTTTTTAGTATACTCTCCAGTGGGCGTCACACCGGAACATTTAGAGAGTCCTGATGCGTTGATCAAATGAGAAGCTCGGTGCCTCAGCACCTGAACCCTGAGGAGGAGTCGTGGTGGTGGTGGTGGTGGTGGAGGAGTCGGTGGTGGTGGTTCCACCGTGTTGCCGCGGCACCCAGTTCAAAGTTACAAGGCCGGTCTGGAAGAGAGACGTGGGTGCTGTGAACACCCAACCATGCCCACATTGGCATTGTACCGACACATTTTAACACTTTACTTTCACTTTATTTGTATGAATGTGATTTGCATAGTCTCCCCCCCCAAACTCCTCAGTGCTTTTGAACCGGTCAAGCGTTCTTAAATGGCGCATGTTGTGTTGTTGTCGGTTGTGTTTTTGCGCGTGGACTCCTGATTGGCGCTTCATCCCAATGCTGGTCTTTTAATTTGACGTTACCGCTTTTATATTGTTAGCTAATATTTTAGCTAATTGTTCATTGTTTCTTGGTCATCGTCCTCCAAGGAGCGACACCCTTTCATTCTCAACCCTTGGTCTGCACTTCTTTTGTCCTGCCGGGAACGTTCCACGTGTGTCAGCTGGTTCACCCGGGGAAGGGGTTTTTTTGGTTGGAAAACTGAAAGCATTTTCTCTTTAGAAGACCCGAAAAACTGCCATCTCCAGCGCCCCCTACTGGGGGGGGGGGGGGGAGTACCAGCGTTCATCAGAAGTCTTACTGACCTTCTAGATATCAGTGTATCCCTCCACTGAGATGGGATCGGTACATACGACGACTTCATGTTTTGCATTTAACCGCACCTTAGAATACCAGAACTGAAAATAAAAACATTGACATGTTTGCACTAAACTGAGAGATGGCGTTTGTATGGCTTGGCAAAGTGAGAGCTCAGAGGTGACTGGGTTTGCGGTGGAGCAGTGAACCTCTTTCATTGGTTCAAAGCCCAACCGTCGCTTGGACAAGTTGGGTGTCCTTTTTGGAGCGTTGTGTAGCCGGTGTTGGACCGTTGTATCCACACACCAGGATGCCTCCATGCTCTGCTATGGCAGCATTTCCATGTCTCAGACTAAGTAGAAGAGGGTTTAGAATAAAGTAACGACCAGTAGATTACCCAATATTTCAGCGGTTGGCGTCCCTAGCCGGGGTCAAGTGGGGGACCTCTTTTGAGCTGGCTTCTGATTGCAGTGCACCCATCAGTTCCCCTGACACAACACACCATCCGCACTACTTTTTCCATTGACCATGAGTTTACCAAGTGACGGTCTCCCTAGCCAAGCTAGATATCTTGATATCTAGATATCTATATATCTCTATCTGAAAGGTATTTGAAGATGGCTCCTCTGAGGTTCACATTAGGGGCCACACTGCTTGTTTTTTAAGATGCAACGCCAAAGCAAGTTTGTTGAACGCCACGTTGATGAAATGGAAGAGACTGCAAGGTGAACGAAAAACGAATTGTTCTTCATTCAGCCGCATTGTCCGGGAGGACGAGCTGCATATCAGTACTTTAGTGAAACCATATTTTTGTATCCTAATGTTTCAATATATTCATAGTCATTGTGAGCCAAATTGAAGTCTTTATTCAACAGGGGAATAGCAGCCATATGGAACTCTAGTGGTTAACTCTGACAACTATGGAACAGGTTTGACAGGGTGCTGGTGGTGGTGTGTTTTTGTTTTGTTTTTAAAGCAAAACAAGCTTTTGAATCTGGGCAACATGGGAGAGCGGTATCCTAATGAGATCATGTGGTTCTCTCCCTTTCTGTTTGGTGTTTTCCATCACAAACCGTGAGGAGCTGTGGTTCTGCTCACGGTGTCGTCATCCCCTCACCGGTAGGCTGGAGGACACAAAGGGACCGAGCTCATTCAGGCGGCATAATGAAGTCACACCTGGCAGGTGCCTCGTTCTGGGCCTGTAGTTGGCCAACTGATTTTCAATTTGCTCTTCAGTCGATGCAAATAGACACGTGTGTGCCATGTTTGTGTGTGTGGGGCCTAGTCAAAATAGGTACACTTAGGAAAGGTGTTTGTTTAGCGCTCAACAGGCCAGTGGGGGGGGGGAGGGTCTCTCTCAGATGTCCATGGGTGATTCCACACAATGTGTCTTTGGGGATGCTCGTAGACCCAGGTGTGTTCTCCACAGGGGGCCATAGAGCAGCGGTCACTGATGCTCTTGGGTTTGGGTGATCGATGTCCAAGGTGCTCACTATACCTGTACAAATATATTGAGTTGTTTAGGTGTGTATATTTTGCCAGGTCTGAACTGGGGAGTTTGTGTGTTTTATGCTACAACCATGCTTTTAATCGTGCATTTTAAAGCCTCGACGTAACTCGGGGGGAAAGTCGTCCTTCTCCAAAGCCTGGCTCTCAGCACCGTAGCTTTCTTATGCCTGGAACAATAAACCCTAACATACATCTCATTCATCTGTTTCCCTTCTCTAAAAATATATAAATATAAATATAAACCACGGTCAATCTTGTCAAACTCAATTTTTTCCCAGAGCACAAGGTGAATGACCCTGGAAGCGTGTGTGTGTGTGTGTGTAAAGTTAGGCTAATTAGTAAGTTGTTTCCTGTATTTAAATGTGATTCAGTTATCTTTCCTGAGCAGCCAAACAAGGGTTTATTGTCCCTGTTTTATTAGGCTTAAACAAAACTGAATGAAAACGTTTTTTATTCACTAGGTTAATTTTTTTTTTTGTACGGCCCATGTTGTTGATTTCAATGTGATGTCATGGAATCTGATGACACCAATTGTTTTGGCTTTTTTACATTTGTTTGTATCGCTGGCTTTTAGCTTTTAGTTTTTTGTAGTAGTTTTTGTTGCGTGCTACAGGATGATCTTGTTTCTCATGCTTGTGTGCGCGTGTGTGATGGTCGCGCTGTAGTGCAGTCTTTTCTATGCCTTCCCATGTAATCTTTGCTCTGATATTCCCAAATGTTATTTTCCCAGTTTCTCCTTTATATTTAGTTGGTCATTCAGTCCTCATGGATACCTTCTCCTGCCCCCTGTGATGCTCTCTGGAGCCAAGGAAGACGGACTGTAATGGGGTTGCCTTTCTGCTGATGTGGATCTTGGGGCGTGGCTCTCGATTCCCCCTAACTGGGCCTGTACCCTAACTGGGCCTGTACCCATCACGGACGTGTACACGACCACTACCTCAGCATGCGTCCAGTGCCTCTGCAGCTGCCTGCTGGATTCAGCCCTGGGTCCCCATTTTATTTTTTTGACAAACTGTAGCGACGGAAATCAATTAGACGCCCGATTTTCATTCCCACGTCTGGTCTCATTCGGCACCAAAAAGTGAAACCAGGCATGGTGGCTCCACCGCCCGGCTGTGGAGCCACCAGGTGTTTTGTGTGGTGGTCACTGAGGACCAAAATGTTCAGCTCTGAACGTAAACACTAAAAATAAGACACTATCGCTGGCTTTCGCTCGCAAGAAGCAGCAGGCCTGGGGAGGGGGGGGGGGGTCTTCAGATGTTGTGTATTTATATACACAACCGTTCAGATGTTAAGGAGACCGCATGCGGAGATGGTCCCGAGGTGAAAGCTTGCGGTGTGGGTTTATTGTGGGTGATATTTCACTTCTGATGCTCCCACCGTTCCAGTCTGGGCTGCTCTGCTCTAGACTGTTCCAGCGTGGCTGTGCCGTCACTCCAAATCCCTTCAGGACCATGCCTCTTTTAACCAGTTACAGTGCAGTACAGGTGCTGCACCAACAACCACCTGTCCCTCATATTGATTGATTTACCCCCCCCCCCCCCTCCCCAGTAATGGAACTGTAACACAGAATGGCCAAATGGAACAGCGATTTTGTAGGGTTATCAGATGTATATTTTTTGCATGTGACCATTTAACAAAGGGAATAAATATATACACACATAAATGAGCTTGCTTTGCATTGTAGAGCGATATTGTGACTTCAAAGGTTCACACGCGGGTGTGTGTGTGAGATAACCCGCCTCCCTTTAGTTATAGGCCATCCCACGTGTTGGACTGACCAGAACCCATGAGCATGGCAGGCCTACGCAAGTTTGAATCTGTACGTCACCAGGTGGTAACCTTGAGTGTATATGCTGCAAAGAACCATCAGTATTTGCGTTTTGCACTTTTAAAGTGGTCTCAACAGGAAGTAAACAAACAGGAAGTGCCCAAGTGAGGTCGGGCAGTAAGGAAGGAAGAACGGACGAGGTATTTTATTCCTTCAAAAGGAATAATGAGAAATAACGACTTCAAAGAGCTTTTCCAAATTAAATGATAAAGATGTATAATATCTATATATTCATGAAGTACCTCATATGCCTGATATATGCTGCGGTGACTTATTTTTCTTTATTGTACTTCATGTTGTCCAATACGACTATCACACTTTATTTTCTCTGGGGGGTTTGAGCGTCCCACTGGGACTGGGCGGGTTACTCTAAAACCATTCAAACTACATTGATGCTGGCAGACCTCGTCATCCTTCTCCTGATGGGGAAACCATGCAGGATTATCTCTTTATGTTCCTCGGTCGTTGGTCCTTCCATTTCCCTCTTATTTAATGTAGTGATTTCTGTCCATGAATTCTGTGTCTGTGCAGCCAGAATCCAGGCTCTATCTTCAGGGTTGTGTGGCCAGGCTGTGGGTAAACGTGACTGTTATCTCAGGTATCGCCACAGGAAATGGCTTTATCTGCTCTCTCTCTCTCTCGCTCTTTCTCTCTCTCTCTATCCCCCGCCCTAATTGTCTTAAAATGGCCTCAAATTCACACCAGTAGAGACAGGTTGTGGTGTCTTGTTTTTATCGTCTTGTGCGTTTGGCCTTAAGTAGACAAATTCTGCATTCAAATTCCACACCTTATGCCCTGATACGTGATCTGAATGTGTAGAAGAAGAAATAGGTCCAGGGGTTGAATGTTGGGGTGCTACTGGAGAGTGAGAGATGGTTTATATTCAGCTTTTTCTCTATTCTTTTAATCCATCATTCATCCAAAGACTGACAATCATCTCCCATATTTCTGATTGCTATTTTGCGGTCTGTATCTCCTCGGTCGGTTTCACCTCTATGGCACTCCGGCTTTCTGCCTCATTTTTCCATCTTTCTTCTCGATTACTGCCAATGTAGGATGCAATACGCAAAGTGACCAAAGTCTCTCGGCAACAAAAAAACTCCTGAAAAGAAACAACCCAAAAGTCCTGCTCAGCCTCTGTGTGAACTCTCCCGTCTCTTCCTCATGTAACCACCGTCTCTTCCTCATGTAACCACCGTCTCTTCCTCACGTAACCACCGTCTCTTCCTCACGTAACCACCGTCTCTTCCTCACGTAACCACCGTCTCTTCCTCACGTAACCACCGTCTCTTCCTCACGTAACCACCGTCTCTTCCTCACGTAACCACCGTCTCTTCCTCACGTAACCACCGTCTCTTCCTCACGTAACCACCGTCTCTTCCTCATGTAACCACCGTCTCTTCCTCATGTAACCACAACACGCCAACACATGGGGTCATCCCGGGTCACCATGAGGAGGTTTCTGTGAGTTCAGATCCACTGCTAAGAAGCAGCGTTCTTCTTCTTCTCCTTCTTCTCGTCATAAAGTCTGTGTATTGTAAGCTTTTTGTTTCTATATATTGCATTTCCTTTTAGTTTTTTTTTGTTAACATCTACAATTACGAACGCAATCTATGCTCTAAAAAACCCTGTTAGGACATAATGTGAATAAGTATCACTAAATATACTTTTTTTTTTTAGTTTTGGCTTGACTGTAAGTTGCGTTAATAAAAATGTCTAAAGTTTCACCGTTTGTTCAGTGTGGTGTTTTTTTTTCAAGTGTTTGGAGTTGTGAGTCTGCATTGCACTCTACTTAACGTTGACAAATACAAATAAATGTTATTTATATTGTGTTAATAACACTATAAAAATATTTCTTCATGTTTTACATGGGAATGCTGAAAGTGAACTGTTAGACGTCTACTCAAATAAAATGTAATAAAATAAAAAGTTTAACAATATTCGATTAGTCTGGGGTTCTAAAGTGTTCACTACACTGGTAACTCAATGGAAATAAACACTAATGTGTGCACTGACAGTGTGCGCACACTCGTCCATTGACTAAAGGGAGGACCATTCCCCGAATATTTCAGCGAAAAAACTGAACAGATTAATCTGTGAAAATACTGATAAAAATGCTTTTTTTCTAACGCATCAAAGCCACACGTGTCAAAATAGCACCAACAGCGCCCCCTACCGCATTTAAAATAAATCACTTCGGAGGAACGAAGGATCGTCCGCCGTAAGCTCACATTGAAGTCTCTTCTGAAACTCCCGGACCCGAGCGGCCGGCGAGTCCTAGTGTTTAACATGAGTGTGTACGGCGCTAAAGGGAGGACCATCCTCCCTTTAGCAGGTGGGAGGAGGAGACCACGGGTCAGACCAAGGTACAGGTGGGAGGAGGAGACCACGGGGTCAGACCAAGGTACAGGTGGGAGGAGGAGACCACGGGGCAGACCAAGGCCCAGGTGGGAGGAGGAGACCACGGGGCAGACCAAGGTCCAGGTGGGAGGAGGAGACCACGGGGCAGACCAAGGTCTAGGTGGGAGGAGACCACGGGGCAGACCAAGGTACAGGTGGGAGGAGATCAGGGGACAGACCAAGGTTCAGGTGGGAAGAGACCACGGGGCAGACCAAGGTACAGGTGGGAGGAGACCACGGGGCAGACCAAGGCCCAGGTGGGAGGAGGAGACCACGGGGCAGACCAAGGCCCAGGTGGGAGGAGGAGACCACGGGGCAGACCAAGGCCCAGGTGGGAGGAGGAGACCACGGGGCAGACCAAGGCCCAGGTGGGAGGAGGAGACCACGGGGCAGACCAAGGCCCAGGTGGGAGGAGGAGACCACGGGGCAGACCAAGGTACAGGTGGGAGGAGGAGACCACGGGGCAGACCAAGGTCTAGGTGGGAGGAGACCACGGGGCAGACCAAGGTACAGGTGGGAGGAGATCAGGGGACAGACCAAGGTTCAGGTGGGAAGAGACCACGGGGCAGACCAAGGTACAGGTGGGAGGAGACCACGGGGCAGACCAAGGTCCAGCTGGGAGGAGACCACGGGGCAGACCAAGGTGCAGCTGGGAGGAGGAGACCACAGGGCAGACCAATGTATAGGTGGGAGGAGACCAAGGGGCAGACCAAGGTCCAGGTGGGAGGAGGAGACCAGGGGGCAGACCAAGGTACAGGTGGGGTGACTACATTTCCACGTTGGCCTGGGAACGCCTCGGGATCCCCCAGTCAGAGCTGGTCCATGTTGCCAGGGAGAGGGAAGTTTGGAGTCCCCTGCTGGAGCTGGTACCTCCACGACCGACCCGGATAAGCGGTAGACGATGGATGGATGGAAGGACCCCCCCCCACTATGTGATCGGCCCCAAAACCCCTGATGGGAGCATCACTTTTAACGCCAATCAACATGACTTCATCTCCCCAGAGAGTCTTCCCATCCCAGGAGGGAACCTGGACTTGCAGGCTTTAGGAGGATGCTAGCCACCCGGTCGACATCAGGGTTTTCCTGAGGTTTGTGAAGAACTCCTAGGTCCCGGCCAAAAGGTACACCTGGGTCTCTTCCCTGGTGAAGGACCCGAGGGACCCTTCTTCCTCCGGCAGGGCAGTGCTGACCAGGGTCACCGTCCCGGAGCGCCCGGCGCCGGGACGGCAGAGGGTGCAGTCCGTCCTCGCCAGGGGGAGGCCGCAGGAGGTGAAGCTGCCCTTCGAGGCCACCGGGTAACTCAGTTAGCTCATTTAAAGGTCAGAATACAGGAGAAGGAAGTAAGTTAAAGATAAGGGCAGGCAGGGGCCTAATGATCCGGGGTGCGTTTCCAGATAACGTTGTCTCGTGTTACGAAGACTTGAAAGGTAAACCTTCCTAAAGTTGTTTACTGTTCTACGTGTGTTCCCCGAACTATCCCTTAGGAGGCTGCTTAAGGTATACCTTCTTACGTCCGACGTTAGTAGAAATGTGTTGAAATCGATGGCTCGAGAATCGACTATTCACTCCATGACTGTTTCACCGCGTTATGAGAGGATGTGGTGTTCTTTATCAATAAAACACTGCAGGAATACTAAAAAATATTGCATTTATCATGACTGAGAACATATTCATAGAATTTAAAACTTACAAACTAAATTATCAAACGGTAAATCTAATGATTGCCTACAGGTGGCACGAGCCCGCCACCTCAGATTGTGATATCAAGCCTCTTCCCGCTACACCACCTCAGATTGTGATATCAAGCCTCTTCCCGCTACACCACCTCAGATTGTGATATCAAGCCTCTTCCCGCTACACCACCTCAGATTGTGATATCAAGCCTCTTCCGCTACACCACCTCAGCTAATTACTCCACCTACCAGTGCACCTTATTTGGCAAGAAAAGGTTGATTTAAATATTTTTTATATCATTGTCATGGTGCCTTAAATAACTTTGCAATTAGGGTTGATTAACCAGCAGCCCCATCACATAACTGGTGTAATTCACAATTCTCAATGATTGGCTGACAATTTCAATAAAAGCGCACCAACAAGAAATGCACTTTAAATATGTCAGGGAAAAAAACGCAAAACGCGGTCCGTCAGCTTCACCAACGTGGACATGGAGGTCATGCTTGAGTTGGTGGAGCAAAATCGGGAAGCACTGTTTTCCTGCTTTCGGACAACAGTGACTAACAAAACAGTGGGGGGCGATTAGAAAGAAGTGGCACGATTTTGCCAGCTTGGCAAAATCAAGAGGAGCTGCAGTCCGGAGACCGGGAGAGGACGGGTGGTGGGCCCAGTTCCGAGCCGCCACTCACCCCCTGCGAGGAAAAGGCGTTGGCTATTTTAGGGGAGCCAGCCTCCCAGGGAATCCCGGGGGGCATCGACGTCCGAGCAGGTGTGGGTACGTCATTCTCCCAGACCAGGCCATCCTGGCACCCCCCTACCGCTGCGGCCTCCCCCACCGCCAGCAGTGGCACGGTTTCTCCGGGAGCAGCGACACCACTGACGTCCGCACCTTCACTAGGCTTCACCGGACTCCAACGGCGAAGAGCCTCTCGGCGTCGAGCCATCCGGTGCGACTGCAGTGAGGAGCTGGTGAAGCTCGAAAAAGAGAAGCAGTGGTGCTGCGGGGGATAGCAACAGAGATGCATGTGATAGCAACAGCGATGCAGGAGGCCAATAACATCAAGAAGGCCAAACTGGATATAATGGGGCTCCAATATGCCTTGGCCAAGGCCAAATTTCAGAGGCCGACCATTTCAGTTCCGATTATATTTCCAGGTCAAGGTAAGCCTATTCCTGTTGGTGTACACATTTACATGGCATTTACATTTACTCATTAAGCAGACGCTTTTATCCAAAGCGACTTAGTCGAATGTTGTTATATTTTAATTTCAACTGTTCATATTTTCTTACAGATGCTGGCCTGTGAAGATATTTTCTTTGTGTCTAATAAACACTTGTGTGCACTAATACATCTGTATGTCAATGATTTGGGGCCTGCATAACAGCTGTTTTGCTGTTCTTCGGCAAGAAAACCACTGAGCAATGTCACAAAGCACGTTTCTTTATATAGCAAATATCATACACCGAGGCAATTCAATGTGCTTTACATAAAATAACATAGGCGAATTAAATGTTACATAACCTTAACATAAAGGGCATGTCCAATGTGCTACATGGATTACTTAAGACTACTACAGGTTTTATTTGGGGGCAAATGTCACTTATGTGACTAAACCTGCAGTGTTCAACTCTTACTAACCTCATGACCTAAAGTTTGGACATACTGTGACTTGACACATTAGAGAGGAGTGTTTATTCTGACACTAGATTGAAAGCTAATGTATGTTTCAACTAAGTTGAGTAAGAAAATAAGAACATCCCAGTTAATGACCGAGTGCTGCATTGTGTATGAGCTTCCAAGTGACTGGGAAACGTTCTTCAAAAATCAAGTGTGGGGAAACTGTGGGCCTGAGGCGCTATTGTGGAACACCAAAAAACTCGGTTTTGGAAAGATGGCCAAAACGCGGCGTGAGCTCGTTGTGCCGGCTGGTTGTAGACCCCTTCGCCTTGTGGATTGTCGTCCTCCTCCTCCGGCAAAGGTGCACCTCCACGGACTGCAATGTTGTGCAGCATGGCCGTTACAACCAGCACGGCACAACACCTCTGTGGCTGCAATCGCAACCCTCCTGCCGATCTGTGGATGCAGCGAAAGCGCCACACGCCAATCGTGCGCTCCACGACACAGCGGGTGCGGATGTGAGCGGTGTTGTAGGCTCGTTCCGCCTGCGTCGTTGGATTGGCAACAGGGGTGAACAGATAGGTCCGGAGGGGGTAGCCGCTGTCTCCTAAAAAAAGACTCTGGCCAAAAATGCCTTGCTCCGCATGTTGGCCCACCACAGAATTGGCCCACACGAAGCTGTCGTGGGTGCTGCCTGGCCACCTTGCCACCAGATCGAGGAACACGCCCATGGAGTCCACCACCACCTGGACGTTGATGGCCGCATAACCCTTACGGGAAATGAAGGCCTGGTCGCGCATAGACTGATTAGCAATAGGGATTAGTGTCCCGTCAACCAGGCCTATGACACGGGGGATGCCGGCGATGGCATAGAATCCCTGGTGCACCTCCATGATCTCCTGTCTGGTGGAGGGCAGACGGATGTAGTCATTCGCGTGACCGAGGAGGTTTGTGACTGCCTCTACGCACCGCCACACCGAGGTCTTGCTCAGCCCATACCCATCTCCAACAACCTCCAGAAAGCTCCCTACCGCATAATAGCGCAGAGCCGCCAGCAGCTGGATTTCGGGGCTAAGGGGGTAACTCCGTCGAGTTTCCCTGGCAAGAGTCGGTCCAACAAGTTGGAGGAGTTGCAGGATTTCCTGCCGTGGGAGGCGAAATTCGCGAAGAAGAGCCGCTTCGGACATGGTGTCCAGAGGGCAGAAATGTTGCCTGATGTAATAATGCACATTAACTAAATGGCTCCGTGGACGGCGCCGTCTTTGGTTTAGGACGACACCGTTGATTCGCTGCCATAGTTTTTGCCTTACCAGTCACCGTCATAACTCCCTATATATTGACTCCTACTCATTTAGCCCCTAATTGTTTGCCAGCTGATGTCACTTTGGGGTATACATTATTTAAGAGACGATTTCATGTTCAGTTAAGTGCAAAATGTATCCACCGTAATGTACCATTTCTGCATGAAAACATTCCCATTAATGTGGTATTTTTGTTGTATATTATTACCGTTATGAACTACATATTGATTCACAGATTGAAATTAAACTAGGCCAACAGCTGATTTCAGAGGCTTGCGGGTCGGAACAGTGGTGGCCACTAGCGGAGAGAGCTGACAACATCGCTAAGGTGGAGTTAAGAGAGGTCCAGACCTGCCTTACCAAAGTGTCACTTACGGAAGGTATACTTAGCTAAGAACGTTTCGGGAAACACGGCGAAACGTTAAGGTACAGCTTAAGGTGGAACTTACGAACGACGTAGCGTTAAGAAGGCTAAGAGCAGTGGCGGCCGGTGACATCCGAAGTAGGAGGGGCGCAGGGGTAAAACATTTTTTTTTTAAATCATATCTGCTGTGCAATACCGGATTTGCCCAGACGGTGGCGCCATTTCACCATGTAAACGACCGAGAGGGCTAATTAAAAATAAAAAACTATACATAATATAAACCTCACCGTTACTCATTCTACTCTGTATTGTATATATGTATATTGACTGAACATTCCTTTACTTACTGCTTAATTTCTTTTTTTACTTACTTTATTTTTACTGTATGTAGCACAATCAATCAGTATTCTGTATTTTGTTGTGACAAATAATAAACAAACTTGAAACTTATGGTGAAAGAACATTTATTATATGGTGCCTAGTAGAAAATAAACATAAGAAAAAAATATGGTCTTATATTAGAAAGACTACCCAGTGTGCCATCAAAAATAATACCTAAATATGGTCTTACATTCGATTGTGCAAAAGTAATTAGAACAAAATAGAAGATAATAAAATAGACCTGATACAAGTCCTGAGATAAAATGCAATACAATGTTAAGCTTACAAATTAAAAGGTACTGGGTCCTATGTACACTACACTACTATACAATATACAGTTTAATCTATGTACCTATGCTATACTAACTATACAAGAACCACTTAGCAAACCAGGTTCTGGAAAACGACCGAATATATAGCCTTCCTCTGTCTGTTGCTGGTTGCTGAATGCTGATGTCAGGCTGATGAGGTCCAAACTCTTTCACTCTGAGTTTTTCTTGCAGTGTTCGTCTTTCAAATGGTGTTGCTTTGAGGGATTTGACAGAATTCTCCATGGTAGCTAGTGTAATGGCTGTGTCCTGTACAGAACAAAAAAACAACAAACTTGCAACATGAGGTCTCACCCACACACACGGGTCTCAATCTCCTCTCCTCAGACAGCAAGACGCAGCAAGAACTGACTCATTAACAAATGCTTCTGAATTTAACTAATTAAATAGAATACAAATGCTTAATACATTCGACCACAGCCTATATTAGCAGACAAACACACGGAGGACCCTGTAGCTAGCATTGGGGAAGCACGTGTCCACGATAAACTTACAAAACCCCAATCCACACCGTTTACATACAAATGACACAAGCTGCATGTTTATACAGCAAGACCAACATTTCTTATCCCCTTTACTTTACGTTTACATCGTCCACAATAAAAATAAATGTAAAACTATAATCGGGACAAAAACAAACAACAACGTACCTTTCCTCAGACAGCAAGACGCGAACTGAGAGCAGAGCAGTACAGGCTTTACAAATAACTAGGTTCAACTAGGCTATGAATTGCGCATGCGTGACTGGTTTTCTTTGCTCACGCATTCACGCATGCGCCACTCAATTTGCTCACGCATGCGCCACTCAATTTGAGTCGCGCATGCGTGACTGGTTTCCTTGTTCGGGCGCAATGAAATGCGCTCCCAGAGATCGTATTCAGGACCCTTGATAGGCTACATTTGCCTATCAAATTTGGTACCTACCTCAAAACCTTGACCCTTGATAGGCTACATTGCCTATCAAATTTGGTACCTACCTCCAAACCTGGGCGCACGGCAGTGCGCCCAGGTTTGGAGGTAGGTACCAAATTTCTATGAGAGTGACGTCAATGACAAACGAGGGGGGAGAATAGCACGCACAACAATGATTTATATTTGCTATATTAACGTTATTGTGCATTTTAAACACAAACATACATAAAATGAGTAATTATTATTCATTTTAAACATGTTTAGTTTATTTTTAGGGGTCAAAAAAAAATAAAATAAAAAAACACAATTATTATAATTTTTTTTTCTTCTTTTTTTTTCCTCTCTCAACCAGGTGGGGCGGCGCCCCTGCGCCCCTATGGACGAGCCGCCACTGGCTAAGAGACAACGTTATCTCTTAGCGTGTTACGAAGACTTGAAAGGTATACCTTACTAAAGTTGTTTACTGTTCTACGTGTGTTCCCCGAACTATCCCTTAGGAGGCTGCTTAAGGGATACCTTCTTACGTCCGACCTTAGTAGAAATGGTGCTGAAATCGATGGCTCGAGAGTCGACTATTCACTCCATTATATATAAACCGTAAATCTAATGATTGCCTACAGGTGGCACGAGCCCGCCACCTCAGATTGTGATATCAAGCCTCTTCTCGCTACACCACCTCAGCTAATTACTCCACCTACCAGTGCACCTTATTTGGCAAGAAAAGGTTGATTTAAATCTTTTTTATATCATTGTCATGGTGCCTTAAATAACTTTGCAATTAGGGTTGATTAACCAGCAGCCCCATCACATAACTGGTGTAGTTCACAATTCTCTCTGATTGGCTGACAATTTCAATAAAAGCGCACCAACAATAAATGAACATTAGATATGTAACATTAGATATGTAACATGAGATATGTCAGGGCAAAAACATCGCAAAAAGCGGTCCGCCAGCTTCACCAATGTGGAGATGGAGGTCATGCTGGATGAGGTGGCGCTGGAACGTGAAGCACTGTTTTCGAGTTTTAGGAGTTTAAGAGGCGATTTCATGTTCAATAAAGTGCTAAATGTATCCACCGTAATGTACAATTTCTGCATGAAAACATTCCCATTAATGTGCCATTTTTGTTGTATATTATTACCGTTATGAACTACAACTGTAGAATTATAAGTGTACATATTGATTCACAGATTGAAATGAAACTAGGTCAGATTTCAGCTGATTTCAGAGGCTTGCGGGTCGGAACAGTGGTGGCCACTAGCGGAGTGAGCAGGGGTGGGTTTCCCGATAACGTTGTCTCTTAGCGTGTTACGAAGACTTTAAAGCAGTGGCGGCTCGTCCATAGGGGCGCAGGGGCGCCGCCCCACCTGGTTGAGAGAGGAAAAAAAATAATAATAATAATAATTATAATAATTGTGTTTTTTTTTTTTTTTTTTTTTGATCCCTAAAAATAAACTAAACATGTTTAAAATGAATAATAATTACTCATTTTATGTATGTTTGTGTTTAAAATGCACAATAACGTTAATATAGCAAATATAAATCATTGTTGTGCGTGCTATTCTCCCCCCTCGTTTGTCATTGACGTCACTCTCATAGAAATTTGGTACCTACCTCCAAACCTGGGCGCACTGCCGTGCGCCCAGGTTTGGAGGTAGGTACCAAATTTGATAGGCAATGTAGCCTATCAAGGGTCCAGGTTTTGAGGTAGGTACCACATTTGATAGGCAAATGTAGCCTATCAAGGGTCCTGAATACGATCTCTGGGAGCGCATTTCATTGCGCCCGAACAAGGAAACCAGTCACGCATGCGCGACTCAAATTGAGTGGCGCATGCGCGACTCAAATTGAGTGGCGCATGCGTGAGCAAATTGAGTGGCGCATGCGTGAATGCGTGAGCAAAGAAAACCAGTCACGCATGCGCAATTCATAGCCTAGTTGAACCTTATTTGTAAAGCCTGTACTGCTCTGCTCTCAGTTCGCGTCTTGCTGTCTGAGGAGAGGTACGTTGTTGTTTGTTTTTGTCCCGATTATAGTTTTACATTTATTTTTATTGTGGACGATGTAAACGTAAAGTAAAGGGGATAAGAAATGTTGGTCTTGCTGTATAAACATGCAGCTTGTGTCATTTGTATGTAAACGGTGTGGATTGGGGTTTTGTAAGTTTATCGTGGACACGTGCTTCCCCAATGCTAGCTACAGGGTCCTCCGTGTGTTTGTCTGCTAATATAGGCTGTGGTCGAATGTATTAAGCATTTGTATTCTATTTAATTAGTTAAATTCAGAAGCATTTGTTAATGAGTCAGTTCTTGCTGCGTCTTGCTGTCTGAGGAGAGGAGATTGAGACCTGTGTGTGTGGGTGAGACCTCATGTTGCAAGTTTGTTCTTTTTTTGTTCTGTACAGGACACAGCCATTACACTAGCTACCATGGAGAATTCTGTCAAATCCCTCAAAGCAACACCATTTGAAAGACGAACACTGCAAGAAAAACTCAGAGTGAAAGAGTTTGGACCTCATCAGCCTGACATCAGCATCCAGCAACAGACAGAGGAAGGCTATATTCGGTCGTTTTCCAGAACCTGGTTTGCTAAGTGGTTCTTGTATAGTTAGTATAGCATAGGTACATAGATTAAACTGTATATTGTATAGTAGTGTAGTGTACATAGGACCCAGTACCTTTTAATTTGTAAGCTTAACATGTTGCATTTTATCTCAGGACTTGTATCAGGTCTATTTTATTATCTTCTATTTTGTTCTAATTACTTTTGCACAATCGAATGTAAGACCATATTTAGGTATTATTTTGATGGCACACTGGGTAGTCTTTCTAATATAAGACCATATTTTTTTCTTATGTTTATTTTCTACTAGGCACCATATAATAAATGTTCTTTCACCATAAGTTTCAAGTTTGTTTATTATTTGTCACAACAAAATACAGAATACTGATTGATTGTGCTACATACAGTAAAAATAAAGTAAAAAAAGAAATTAAGCAGTAAGTAAAGGAATGTTCAGTCAATATACATATATACAATACAGAGTAGAATGAGTAACGGTGAGGTTTATATTATGTATAGTTTTTTATTTTTAATTAGCCCTCTCGGTCGTTTACATGGTGAAATGGCGCCACCGTCTGGGCAAATCCGGTATTGCACAGCAGATATATGATTTAAAAAAAAATGTTTTACCCCTGCGCCCCTCCTACTTCGGATGTCACCGGCCGCCACTGCTTTAAAGGTATACCTTACTAAAGTTGTTTACTGTTCTACGTGTGTTCCACAAACTATCCCTCAGGCGGCTGCTTAAGGTATACCTTCTTACGTCCGACGTTGCGCTGAAATCGATGACTCGAGAATCGACTTTTCACTCCAGGTAGCGACTGTTTCACCGCGTTATGAGAGTTTTATCAATAAAACACTGCAGGAATACTAAAGAACATTGCATTTATCATGACTGAGAACATATTCATAGAATTTAAAACTTACAAACTCAATTATCAAACCGTAAATGTAATGATTGCCTACAGGTGGCACGAGCCCGCCACCTCAGATTGTGATATCAAGCCTCTTCCCGCTACACCACCTCAGATTGTGATATCAAGCCTCTTCCCGCTACACCACCTCAGCTAATTACGCCACCTACCAGTACACCTTATTTGGCAAGAAAAGGTTGATTTAAATATTTTTTATATCATTGTCATGGTGCCTTAAATAACTTTGCAATTAGGGTTGATTAACCAGCAGCCCCATCACATAACTGGTGTAGTTCACAATTCTCTCTGATTGGCTGACAATTTCAATAAAAGCGCACCAACAAGAAATGAACATTAGATATGTAACATTAGATATGTCAGGCAGTGGTGTTGCGCAATATTTCGGTGCGCCCCCGCAGGTCATGAAGTCCAACGGGGGGGGGGGGGGGGGTCGCGATCGTGAAGTCCAACGGGGTTGCGATCGTGAAGTCCGATGGTAGGGTGGTGGTCCGGGCCGGCAGGTATGTCAGATGGCCAGTCAAACCGTGGTGCCTAGCAACTTAACAGGTAGGGGGGGGGGGGGGGGGGGCTCCTAAACTCCGGGGCTCCCCCGCACCGCGGGGTCTGCGGGGGCCTCCGCTACGCCACTGATGTCAGGGCAAAAACATCGCAAAAAGCGGTCCGCCAGCGTCACCAATGTGGAGATGGAGGTCATGCTGGATGAGGTGGCGCTGAATCGTGAAGCACTGTTTTCGAGTTTTAGGAGTTTAAGAGGCGATTTCATGTTCAATAAAGTGCAAAATGTATCCACCGTAATGTACAATTTCGGCATGAAAACATTCCCATTAATGTGGTATTTTTGTTGTATATTATTACCGTTATGAACTACATATTGATTCACAGATTGAAATAAAACTAGGCCAACAGCTGATTTCAGAGGCTTGCGGGTCGGAACAGTGGTGGCCACTAGCGGATAGAGCTGACAACATCGCTAAGGTAGAGTTAAGAGAGCTCCAGACCTGCCCTACGAAAGTGTTACTTACGGAAGGTATACTTAGCTAAGAACGTTTCGGGAAACACGGCGAGAAGTTAAGGTGGAACTTAAGGTGGAACTTACGAACGACGTAGCGTTAAGAAGGCTTCGGGAAACGCACCCCTGACAACATCGCTAAGGTAGAGTTAAGAGAGGTCCAGACCTGCCTTACGAAAGTGTCACTTACGGAAGGTATACTTAGCTAAGAACGTTTCGGGAAACACAGCGAAACGTTAAGGTACAGCTTAAGGTGGAACTTACGAACGACGTAGCGTTAAGAAGGCTTTCGGGAAATGCACCCCTGTTCTCCTGAGTCTACTACCCAGGCTAAGGTGGACCTGGACCTGCCCCCCCCAGAGGCCCTACCAGAGGCCCCACCAGAGGCCCTACCAGAGGCCCTACCAGCGGCCCCACCAGAGGCCCTACCAGAGGCCCTACCAGAGGCCCCACCAGAGGCCCTACCAGAGGCCCTACCAGCGGCCCTACCAGAGGCCCCACCAGAGGCCCTACCAGAGGCCCTACCAGCGGCCCTACCAGAGGCCCCACCAGAGGCCCTACCAGAGGCCCCACCAGAGGCCCTACCAGAGGCCCTACCAGAGGCCCTACCAGAGGCCCCACCAGAGGCCCCACCAGAGGCCCCACCAGAGGCCCTAGCCAGAGGCCCCACCAGAGGCCCTACCAGAGGCCCTACCAGCGGCCCTACCAGAGGCCCTAGGAATTACTAACTCTACAAGGTCAGTTATTGCAGTGTAAGCGTGAATGTATCCTCCCCTTAACCCGGGTTTACCAGTTCTCCAGTCAGACTGACACAGAGGGACCGAACCTTACAGGTTTAACATGAAGAGTTACTTAATACTCAGGAGATTATGAGCTGTTATGAGATGTACATTTTCATATAAAATGTTAATGATTATATGATTATATGTTAATAAAAATAATATAAAAGTACCCCGAAACGGACCAAGGACATAGTGAGAACTGGTACTTGGGGGGAAAAGGTGCCAGTTCACC
>CM051007.1:5346489-5358989 GCA_027704905.1 Muraenolepis orangiensis
CCTCTGTCCAGTCCACACACACACACAATGTCCAGCAGATTCCAATCTTGCCTCTCTTCTTCTCAGTCACACCATCTCTCTCTCTCTCTCTCTCTCTCTCTCTCTCTGCGCATGCGTGTGTTTCGGAGCGAGTGTTTGGGAGCGAGGTGGTATGTATGAGTGAGCGGTTTGCGTGAGTTAAAACGTTCTGAAAGTGATTTCTATCTTTGTTCTGTGTATCTATATATATGTACGTTTTGTTTGTCAGTGTTGTTAGTTGAGTGTTTGGTGTGTTTTGGAGCGAGTAGCGGCCACCAGCTCTGCTGGTTGGCATGCCGCCCGCAGCTATGGGTTTGGAGCGTCTGACGCGCAGACACGCTGTAAAGCTCTCCCCCGGACTGAACTGCACCGTGGAAGAGTGTAGTTTAGCCGTCGGAGCTGTTGTGGGTCACGACAGTGTGAAATCTGCATCGCGGATGAACAATGCAGTTGTAATTTTTTTGGATTGTGTGGATAAAGTGGATGTGATTGTGGAGCAGGGAGTGGTAATTCAGGACTCCTTTACCCCCGTGTTTCCACTAGTAAGTCCAGCACAAAGGATAATTATATCCAACGTTCCTCCTTTTATCAGGAATGAGGCTCTGGAAAGAGAGCTGGCTAGACACGGTCAGATAGTTTCCCCGGTGAAAAGGATTTCTCTGGGATGTAAATCCCCTCTGCTAAAGCATGTGGTATCTTTCAGAAGACAGGTTTTCATGATTTTGAAAGATGAAAAAAGTGATCTGAATTTATCCATGAATTTTAGAGTGGATGACTTTGATTATATTATTTATATAACTTCAGACACAATGAAATGTTTTGGGTGTGGGATGGAAGGCCACATGCTTAGGTCCTGTCCTAAGAAGAGGCCTGGGCCCACTGACCAAACACCGCCATCACCCAGGGCAGGCCCAAGTGGCTCAAGCACCAACAAGGGTCGAGAGAGAACCTCTGGGAGGAAAGGGACAGGAGAAGGTCTGGTGGAGAAGACAGGACAAGGTCAGAAGGTGCAGGGGGAGGGGAGAGGCCTGGAGGAGGGAGTAGGACAGGATAGGCAGGTGCAGGAGGAGAGGAGAGGCCTGGCAGAGGAGATAGGAAATGGTGAGCAGGGGGAGGGGAGAGACCTGGTAGAGGGGGCAGAACAGGGTGAGCAGGGGGAGGGGAGAGACCTGGTAGAGGGGGCAGAACAGGGTGAGCAGGGGGAGGGGAGAGACCTGGTAGAGGGGGAGAACAGGGTGAGCAGGGGGAGGGGAGAGACCTGGTAGAGGGGGCAGAACAGGGTGAGCAGGGGGAGGGGAGAGACCTGGTAGAGGGGGCAGAACAGGGTGAGCAGGGGGAGGGGAGAGACCTGGTAGAGGGGGCAGAACAGGGTGAGCAGGGGGAGGGGAGAGACCTGGTAGAGGGGGCAGAACAGGGTGAGCAGGGGGAGGGGAGAGACCTGGTAGAGGGGGCAGAACAGGGTGAGCAGGGGGAGGGGAGAGACCTGGTAGAGGGGGAGGAACAGGGTGAGCAGGGGGAGGGGAGAGACCTGGTAGAGGGGCAGAACAGGGTGAGCAGGGGAGGGGAGAGACCTGGTAGAGGGGGAGGAACAGGGTGAGCAGGGGGAGGGGAGAGACCTGGTAGAGGGGGAGGAACAGGGTGAGCAGGGGGAGGGGAGAGACCTGGTAGAGGGGGAGGAACAGGGTGAGCAGGGGAGGGGAGAGACCTGGTAGAGGGGGCAGAACAGGGTGAGCAGGGGGAGGGGAGAGACCTGGTAGAGGGGGAGGAACAGGGTGAGCAGGGGGAGGGGAGAGACCTGGTAGAGGGGGAGGAACAGGGTGAGCAGGGGGAGGGGAGAGACCTGGTAGAGGGGGAGGAACAGGGTGAGCAGGGGGAGGGGAGAGACCTGGTAGAGGGGGAGGAACAGGGTGAGCAGGGGGAGGGGAGAGACCTGGTAGAGGGGGAGGAACAGGGTGAGCAGGGGGAGGGGAGAGACCTGGTAGAGGGGGAGGAACAGGGTGAGCAGGGGGAGGGGAGAGACCTGGTAGAGGGGGAGGAACAGGGTGAGCAGGGGGAGGGGAGAGACCTGGTAGAGGGGGCAGAACAGGGTGAGCAGGGGGAGGGGAGAGACCTGGTAGAGGGGGAGGAACAGGGTGAGCAGGGGGAGGGGAGAGACCTGGTAGAGGGGGAGGAACAGGGTGAGCAGGGGGAGGGGAGAGACCTGGTAGAGGGGGCAGAACAGGGTGAGCAGGGGGAGGGGAGAGACCTGGTAGAGGGGGCAGAACAGGGTGAGCAGGGGGAGGGGAGAGACCTGGTAGAGGGGGAGGAACAGGGTGAGCAGGGGGAGGGGAGAGACCTGGTAGAGGGGGCAGAACAGGGTGAGCAGGGGGAGGGGAGAGACCTGGTAGAGGGGGAGGAACAGGGTGAGCAGGGGGAGGGGAGAGACCTGGTAGAGGGGGAGAACAGGGTGAGCAGGGGGAGGGGAGAGACCTGGTAGAGGGGGAGGAACAGGGTGAGCAGGGGGAGGGGAGAGACCTGGTAGAGGGGGCAGAACAGGGTGAGCAGGGGGAGGGGAGAGACCTGGTAGAGGGGGAGGAACAGGGTGAGCAGGGGGAGGGGAGAGGACCTGGTAGAGGGGGAGAACAGGGTGAGCAGGGGGAGGGGAGAGACCTGGTAGAGGGGGAGGAACAGGGTGAGCAGGGGGAGGGGAGAGACCTGGTAGAGGGGGAGAACAGGGTGAGCAGGGGGAGGGGAGAGACCTGGTAGAGGGGGCAGAACAGGGTGAGCAGGGGGAGGGGAGAGACCTGGTAGAGGGGGAGGAACAGGGTGAGCAGGCAGGAGGAAAGGAGAGGTCTGGTAGTGGAGGCAGGGTTAAATGTGAATGTTAATGGGGGAAAAATGGCTACAAAGGGGAAAGCGAAGGCTGTTGAGAAGGTCACTGTGGTCGAGGAGGGTGAAGAAGTGGGAGGTCAGAAGGCAGGGGTCAGAGGTGAAGAAAGAACCAGACTAGGCAAACGGGCTGGACTAGCTACTGAAGAAGCAGAGTGTATCATAAATGAGGAGGAAATGGAACTTGATGCTGATGGTACCAAAACTGCCCAAAAAAGGAAGACCGAGGTCAGTCAATCTGACTCTAGAGCAAAAAAAGAGTGCCAATCAGAGCAGGAGGTTGACAATGTCGGTGAAGACTCTGACTTCAGTGATGATGTGGAGTCTCTGCCTCCCACTCAGTCTCAGGCTGACAGGAGCGATGTTTATTCTTTAACTAGAATAAAAAGTTTTCTACAGGATACTAAAGGTTCAAGGGCAGTTAAGGTGGAAAGTTTTTTCCCTGACGTAAAGCTATTTGTTGAGTCCGCTAAGTGGCTAATGAGACGCAATGACATGAACGAAGAAGGTTTCTCTGATCAGGAGATTTATCGTTTAAAGAAACATTTTCAAAGGTCAAGACCAAAAATCTCCAATGAGGGTTAAGGTATCTGGTCTCTTTTTAGTACTTTATGTCCTGCAGTTTGGTTATTTTCCCATGGCAGAGGGGTGCAACCTTTCGACTCCAGTTCATCCAGAGACTTTTTTATGGACCGAAGAACTTGGTGTGGAGGCCGGTGGCTTGTGCCATACTGCAACAGCTTGGAGGTCTGGGACTGTCAAATTCTCTGCTTCAATCGATTTTAGCGGTGCCCGGTTAAATGCTCTACCTGTTTTTTACCGTGTACTTTTTAAAAACATGGAGTTTGTTCGAGAAAGGACCGCTGGATTACTCGAAGTCACTGTTCTGGTTTTTGAAAGAGCCAGTTGTGCTGGGAGCACGTTTGGACGTAGCTGGTGGGCCGGGACTGACACTCTCCGGGCAGCTCTGCAGGTCAAAGGTCACTACACTGGGCCATGTTGTGGACTTGACAGGGGCAAACATGGACGATGCTGCTGCCCTGGCTTCGCGTTTGGAGGTGAAATCCATCAGGACGGTCAGCATGATGCTGGAGGGCACATAAAGGAGTGTTGTGCTCTGTAACAGTAGATGAGCTGGAATTGGCAACTGAGCTGATTTGAGGTTTTTTTTGTTGTGGTTGTTTTCTGTTGTTTCTTTGGTGTTTTTTTTTGTTGTATTTGTAAAAATTGTTTTTCAATTGTTTATGTAGGTTTCTTGAAAGAAGGACGAGTGTTATGTATAGTTGACTGTGTAATGCTTTTTGTTGTAATGCTAGAATGATTTATAAATAAAGTGTCGTTAAAATTCTCTCTCTCTCTCTCTCTCTCTCTCTCTCTCCTCTCTCTCTCTCTCTCTCTCTCTCTCTCTCTCTCTCTCTCTCTCTCTCTCTCTCTCTCTCTCTCTCTCTCTCTCTCTCTCTCTCTCCTCTCTCTCTCTCTCTCTCTCTCTCTCTCTCTCTCTCTCTCTCTCGTTGTTATTGTCTGACTCACTCTCCAATATTTCCTCCACTTACCCATTACGGTGTAACCGTATCGTAGCTCGCCCATTTCCTCTACTTCCCTTAAAGTGCAAACCCAGAGAACCTTCTCACAACACAGTAATATCCTAATGGACCCTCATGAGAGAGAGAGAGAGAGAGAGAGAGAGAGAGAGAGAGAGAGAGAGAGAGAGAGAGAGAGAGAGAGAGAGAGAGAGGAGAGAGAGAGAGAGAGAGAGAGAGAGAGAGAGAGGAGAGAGAGAGAGAGAGAGAGAGAGAGGAGAGAGAGAGAGAGAGAGAGAGAGAGAGAGAGAGAGAGTATTCAGTATGCTCTCCAAATAGTTCTATCTGTAAGGAGATGTCTTATCGTCTGAGAGAACACCAACGCCTCTCAGAATGACACAGAACCCGGGAGTGGATCGGTCTAAGATACGGAACGATGAGGCAGGAGGAGAACATCCTGACGCCCTCACACACACACGCCCTGACGTGTGTGTGTGTGTGTGTGTGTGTGTGTGTGTGTGTGTGTGTGTGTGTGTGTGAGGGTGTGTGGTTTGTCGCTACGCTATCACAAACTCCCACACACCCACAGAAATGCACACACAAAAAACGAAAAACAACTATTATACTCATACATATAATTACTGAGTCACACAAACAGATGAGATGCACAGACTGAGAGAGAGAGAGAGAGAGAGAGAGAGAGAGAGAGAGAGAGAGAGAGAGAGAGAGAGAGAGAGAGAGAGAGAGAGAGAGAGGTTGAGTGAGTCACACCCATGGAGAATGTGAATGGAGACATGATGCTCTCACTAAGATGGAGTTTTATTAAAGAAGGAGACAAACAACAAAGCAAAGTGAAAAGCTTTTCAAATACATCCAAATACATCCATCTCTCACACACACACACACACACACACACACACACATTATGGAATGCACACACACACACACATTATGGAATGCACACACACACACACATACATTATGGAATGCACATACACACACACACACACACACACATTATGGAATGCACACACACAGTGTGTTTTCTTTTGGTTTGACTTTTACCTGGTGGTAAAAATCCTTGTAACCACAGGAATGTGGGTGGTCTATCTGAGCCACGTGTGTGTGTGTGTGTGTGTGTGTGTGTGTGTTTGTCCATGTGTGTGTGTGTGTGTGTGTGTGTGTGTGTTTGTCCACGTGTGTGTGTGTGTGTGTGTGTGTGTGTGTGTGTGTGTGTGTGTGTGTGTGTGTGTGTGTGTGTGTGTATGTGTTTGTCCGTGTGTGTGTGTGTGTGTGTGTGTGTGTGTGTGTGTGTGTGTGTGTGTGTGTTTGTGTGTGTGTGTGTGTCCATGTGTGTCGGGATGTTTAGAAGCCATGAAAACGACCCTCCCTGAGAGCAGGTAACTCATTTCTCACTCCTTGTACAAAACACACACTGAGGAAAACATAACCTGCCTGTTCTCCCTCATGGAGGATAGAGACATCCACCATCATCCACCATCCATCCATCATCCATCATCCACCATCCATCACTCATCCACCATCCATCCATCATCCACCATCCATCATCCACCATCCATCACTCATCCACCATCCATCATCCACCATCCATCACTCATCCACCATCCATCATCCACCATCCATCACTCATCCACCATCCATCACTCATCCATCACTCATCCACCATCCATCATCCACCTTCCATCACTCATCCACCATCCATCACTCATCCACCATCCATCACTCATCCACCATCCATCACTCATCCACCATCCATCATCCACCATCCACCATCCATCACTCATCCACCATCCACCACTCATCCACCATCCATCCATCCACCATCCATCCATCATCCATCATCCATCATCCACCATCCATCATCCACCATCCATCATCCACCATCCACCATCCATCATCCACCATCCATCCACCATCCATCATCCATCATCCACCATCCATCATCCACCATCCATCCATCATCCATCATCCACCATCCACCATCCATCATCCACCATCCATCATCCATCATCCACCATCCATCATCCATCCTCCATCATCCATCATCCATTATCCATCTCATCCAGTCTACGTGTCTCCATCTATGGTCCTCTCTCTCTCTCTCTCTCTCTCTCTCTCTCTCTCTCTCTCTCTCTCTCTCTCTCTCTCTCTCTCTCTCTCTCTCTCTCTCTCTCTCTCTCTCTCTCTCTCTCTCTCTCTCTCTCTCTCTCTCTCTCTCTCTCCAGAGCCAGCAGAAGGCTCTGGTTCCTCTCACCTGGGGGGGGCTCTGGAGTGCTGGTCCCGGGGTGGGGGTCAACGGGGGGGCCTCCCTCCCTGGGGGGCGGTCCCATCTCCACGGGGGCAGAGGGGGGGGTGGTCTCAGAGGGGGGGGTGTCCTCCATGGCCAGAACCATCGCCTGTCTCCGCCTCTTCCTCCTTCACTTCCTTCCTCCTTCACTTCCTTCCTTCTTCACTTCCTTCCTTCTTCACTTCCTTCACTTCCTTCCTCCTTCACTTCCTTCCTTCACTTCCTTCTTCTCTCTCCCAGGCTGCTTTTGTGTCGTCTTCTGTCCTGTTGCCACGTAGTAAGCTAACCGCTAACCGCTAGCAAGGGGAGGGGAGCACCACTGACCTGCTAGAGAGAGAGAGAGAGAGAGAGAGAGAGAGAGAGAGAGAGAGAGAGAGAGAGAGAGAGAGAGAGAGAGAGAGAGAGAGAGAGAGAGAGGAGAGAGAGAGAGAGAGAGAGAGAGAGAGAGAGAGAGAGAGAGAGAGAGACACACACACACACAGAGGATTTAGGGCACAATACAACAGCAGCACAAAGACCACGACAATAGGCCAGGGATTAGAAAGACAAGAGACTTTGTGGCAGACGAGAGAGAGAGAGAGAGAGAGAGAGAGAGAGAGAGAGAGAGAGAGAGAGAGAGAGAGAGAGAGAGGAGAGAGAGAGAGAGAGAGAGAGAGAGTCTTCCAGCCTCTCAGACACAGATGTGAGCATGCGGCTAGCAGTCCATTCCCCACCACAGGCTTTAATACTACATTCCTGCTCACACACACGCACACGCACACACACACACACACACACACACACACACACACACACACACACACACACACACACACACACACACACACACACACACACACACACACACACACACATAATCCCCAATCCTTGCTCTCTGTTGGGTGTTTCATTAACCGTCCTCGTCCCCCCAAATCTCATCACCACCACACACACACGCACACACGCACACACACGCACACACACTCACACACACACACACACTCACACACACTCACACACACACACACACTCACACACACACTCATAGCCGTTTTCTTAGTCATTATGTAAGCTGTCTTACATAAGTCTTGTTGAACAGTCCTGACCCCTCAGGTCTCTCTCTCTCTCGCTAGTGTGTAGTAGTAGTGTGTAGTAGTGTGTAGTAGTGTGTAGTCGTGTGTAGTCGTGTGTAGTAGTGTGTAGTCGTGTGTAGTCATGTGTAGTAGGGTGTAGTAGGGTGTAGTAGTGTGTAGTAGTGTGTAGTAGGGTGTAGTAGTGTGTAGTAGTGTGTAGTAGTGTGTAGTGGTGTGTAGTAGAGTGTAGTAGTGTGTAGTGGTGTCTAGTAGTGTGTAGTAGTGTGTAGTAGTGTGTAGTGGTGTGTAGTAGAGTGTAGTAGTAGTGTGTAGTAGAGTGTAGTAGAGTGTAGTAGTGTGTAGTGGTGTGTAGTAGTGTGTAGTAGTAGTGTGTAGTAGTGTGTAGTAGTGTGTAGTAGTGTGTAGTAGTGTGTAGTAGTGTGTAGTAGTGTGTAGTGGTGTGTAGTAGTGTGTAGTGGTGTGTAGTAGTGTGTAGTAGTGTGTAGTAGTGTGTAGTAGTGTGTAGTGGTGTGTAGTAGTGTGTAGCCGTGTGTAGTAGTGTGTAGTAGTGTGTAGTAGTGTGTAGTGGTGTGTAGTAGTGTGTAGTAGAGTGTAGTAGTGTGTAGTAGGGTGTAGTAGTGTGTAGTAGTGTGTAGTGGTGTGTAGTAGAGTGTAGTAGAGTGTAGTAGTGTGTAGTGGTGTGTAGTAGTGTGTAGTAGTGTGTAGTAGTGGTGGTAGTGTGTAGTAGTGTGTAGTGGTGTGTAGTAGTAGTGTGTAGTAGTGTGTAGTAGTGTGTAGTAGAGTGTAGTAGTGTGTAGTAGTGTGTAGTAGAGTGTAGTAGTGTGTAGTAGTAGTGTGTAGTAGTGTGTAGTAGTGTAGTAGTGTGTAGTAGTGTGTAGTAGTGTGTAGTAGGTGTAGTAGAGTGTAGTAGTGTGTAGTAGGGTGTAGTAGGGTGTAGTAGTGTGTAGTGGTGTGTAGTAGTGTGTAGTGGTGTGTAGTAGTGTGTAGTAGTGTGTAGTAGTAGTGTAGTAGTGTGTAGTAGAGTGTAGTAGTAGTGTGTAGTAGAGTGTAGTAGAGTGTAGTAGTAGTGTGTAGTAGTGTGTAGTGTGTAGTAGTGTGTAGTAGGGTGTAGTGGTGTGTAGTAGTGTGTAGTAGTGTGTAGTAGTGTGTAGTGGTGTGTAGTAGTGTGTAGTAGTGTGTAGTAGTGTGTGGTGTGTAGTAGTGTGTAGTAGTGTGTAGTAGTGTGTAGTGGTGTGTAGTAGTGTGTAGTAGTGTGTAGTAGTGTGTAGTGGTGTGTAGTAGTGTGTAGTAGTGTGTAGTAGTGGTGGTGTGTAGTAGTGTGTAGTAGTGTGTAGTGGTGTGTAGTGGTGTGTAGTAGTGTGTAGTAGTGTGTAGTAGTGTGTAGTAGTGTGTAGTAGTGTGTAGTGGTGTGTAGTGGTGTGTAGTAGTGTGTAGTGGTGTGTAGTAGTGTGTAGTGGTGTGTGGTGTGTAGTAGTGTGTAGTAGTGTGTAGTGGTGTGTAGTGGTGTGTAGTAGTGTGTAGTAGTGTGTAGTGGTGTGTAGTGGTGTGTAGTAGTGTGTAGTGGTGTGTAGTAGTGTGTAGTGGTGTGTAGTAGTGTGTAGTAGTGTGTAGTGGTGTGTAGTAGTGTGTAGTAGTGTGTAGTGGTGTGTAGTAGTGTGTAGTAGTGTGTAGTAGTGTGTAGTAGTGTGTAGTGGTGTGTAGTAGTGTGTAGTGGTGTGTAGTAGTGTGTAGTAGTGTGTAGTAGTGTGTAGTAGTGTGTAGTAGTGTGTAGTAGTGTGTAGTAGTGTGTAGTAGTGTGTAGTGGTGTGTAGTAGTGTGTAGTAGTGTGTAGTAGTGTGTAGTAGTGTGTAGTGTGTAGTAGTGTGTAGTAGTGTGTAGTGTGTAGTAGTGTGTAGTGGTGTGTGGTTTGAGGCGTTAAAGAGCTCGTCTGCTCTTAATGGTTTAACAAATAAACACACACATACACACTTCACCACACACACACACACACTTCACTACAAACACACACGTACAAATAAACACACACACACACACAAATAAACACACACACACACACACACTTCACTAGACACACACACTCACAAACACACAAATAAACACACACACACACACACACACACAAACACACAAATAAACACACAAATAAACACTCACAAACACATAAATAAACACACACACACACACACACACTTCAGTACACCCAGTTGACCAGGAGTGTGTTACGGTGAGGGATTGGAACCAGCAGCCTCTGGCTGAAGCTCAGTTACGTAACGCGGACAAACCGCTAACCTGCGAACATCTGCTGCTTGTTGGGCTGCAGATGAGTAAATAAGACACACACACACACACACACACAGCCCCTCTGGAGTTACTCTGCGTCACCCCGAGGCCCCGCCCACATGCCCCCCCCCCCCTCCCCTCCACCTGCTCAGCCCCTCCCCCCACACCGCCACTGGGATTTTAATCTGCGGCTGCTGAAAAACACTGGATTATGAAATCCTCTCTCTCCCTCTCTCTCTCTCTCTCTCTCTCTCTCTCTCTCTCTCTCTCTCTCTCTCTCTCTCTCTCTCCTCTCTCTCTCTCTCTCTCTCTCTGTGTGTCATGCTCATGTTACACTGGATTAAGAAATCTCTCTCTCTCTCTCTCTCTCTCTCTCTCTCTCTCTCTCTCTCTCTCTCTCTCTCTCTCTCTCTCTCTCTCTCTCTCTCTCTCGCTCTCTCTCTCTCATGCTCATGTTATTCCCCTCTCCTCCGTGTTTAAAGGCCGAGCGGCGCTCACCCTCCCATTTCCTCCCGCCATGCGGAGGTGAGTGTGATGAAGGATGAGAACCGTCCACCGCGCTCTTCAGAACCCGGCGGCTCCCGGGCCGAGCGGCTCCCCTTGGACCCCCAACACACCTGGTGTTTCGTGTCCTGGGCGCAGACCACGCCCAAGGGCCTAAGGGACGCCTGGCGTCTCCTGGCTGTTCCACGACCCAAGATTGAGTCTTCCAGAGGTTCATCGCACCGGCGGTCGATTTATTTGGCGACCGCGACTCTCAGTGATGGAGGGTTGTCTCTCTGCGATTCCCTTCGACCAGCAGTCCCAGGTGGATGTTGGGTCCCGCCCCCCTCCTCCCCTCAGGCCTGTGGCTGCAGGGCGACCACTAGCCGCGTAGCACCGCTGGGGTTTAGCCCGCGTGTGGCGGGCCGGTCCCGGGACCCCAGGGCTGTCGGCGCCGTCGAGGATCGGCCCCAAACGCCGACCCAAAGGACTACATTATCCAAAGAACTACATTATCCAAAGAACGACATTACCCAAATAACTACATTACGCAAAGAACTACATTACCCAAAGAACTACATTACCCATAGAACTACATTACTCAAATAACTACATTACCCAAAGAACTACATTACCCATAGAACTACATTACTCAAATAACTACATTACCCATAGAACTACATTACTCAAATAACTACATTACCCATAGAACTACATTACTCAAATAACTACATTACCCAAAGAACTACATTACTCAAATAACTACATTACCCAAAGAACTACATTACCCATAGAACTACATTACTCAAATAACTACATTACCCATAGAACTACATTACTCAAATATCTGATGCTGGCGGATGCAACAAAATCAACAACCAAAACAGTTGTTGTTGTTGTTTTTGTTCAACAACAACAACCAAACAACAACCCCCTGGCTTGACCCCTGTACAGAGAGCCGTGCTCCTTGTAACCCGGGGGAATAACAAGAGGACCTCGTTCATCTTTTATTCATATTCCTATTTCCATGTGTTGTTGAGTCAGTGAGCCCATGGAGCCGCGCACGCTAGCAATAAAAGCTATTCATGCTTTATAAATAGAGCTAAGTAAACCTATGACTGAGCTTGTTACCGTGGTGGAGCGGTGTGTGTGTGTGTGTGTGTGTGTGTGTGTGTGTGTGTGTGTGTGTGTGTGTGTGTGTGTGTGTGTGTGTGTGTGTGTGTGTGTGTGTGTGTGTGTGTGTGTGTGTGTGTGTGTGTGTGTGTGTGTGTGTGTGTGTGTGTGTGTGCATATACGTGTGTGTGTGTGTACGTGTACATGTACGTGTAAGTGTGTGTGTGTGTGCGTACGTGTGTGTGTGTGTGCGTACGTGTGCGTGTGTGTGTGTACGTATACGTGTGTGTGTGTGTGTACGCACAAGCGTGTGTGTGTGTGTGTGTATGTGTGCGCGTACGTGTGTGTGTGCATATACGTGTGTGTGTGCGTATACGTGTGTGTGTGTGTGTGTGTGTGCGTATACGTGTGTGTGTGTGTGTGTGTGTACGCACAAGCGTGTGTGTGTGTGTGCGCGTACATGTGTGTGTGTGTGTGTGTGTGTGTGTGTGTGTGTGTGTGTGTGTGTGTGTGTGTGTGTACGCACAAGTGTGTGTCTTCGATATAGGAAAACGCATTAAGAACTAATTGCCTTGCTCTAGCAGAGGCCAGACGTGGTCCCTCTGCCCTGAAGGCCGTGGACTCTGTGAGGCTGGGGATGAGGCATCAGCCCCCCCTGCTCAGGGAGGGTCTGGGTGAGGGATCCTGGGTAATGTAGTTCTCTGGGTGTAGGAGTGTGAGCACTAATGTAAACACATGAAGGCAAAAGGAAATCCAAGACAGGAGGGAGGGAGACAGGAGGGAGGGAGACAGGAGGGAGGGAGACAGGAGGGAGGAAGACAGGAGGGAGGGAGACAG
>CM051007.1:5366489-5369588 GCA_027704905.1 Muraenolepis orangiensis
CAAGTCTGTAACAACGTAAAAGGTCCATAGTCCTCAGTCTCCGGTCCATCATCCCTCTATCACCAGTGTAACGACTACTTAATACGCGACTCATTTCTCAGACAAATTGTCTTTGACGTTGAGTGCCGTCCTGTTCGGCGGGACTCAATAATAGTAAATACGTCTAATCGATAACCCTGTCTGCCCCCCCCCTCTCTGCGCCACCCATCCTGGTCCATTTGGGACCCCCCCCCCCCCACCAGTGAGTCCGGTCAGTGTCCATCGATCAGAGATTAAAAACAACCCCCAAACCCGAACCCACTACGGCTGATCCCCGGCGGACCCGGCGTGGGCCGGACCGGACCGGGCACGGGACCCACACGCTGGACCCCCCCCCGGACCTGGACGCGGGGGGGGGGGGGGGGCAGCGTGTGGGTCCCGTGCCCGGTCCGGCACACGGGTCCGGAGAGATTGCCTCACGTGCGGCCATTTTTGTTACCCATCTTCGGCTGTGTGTGTGTGATGACTTCACATCTCGGAGCCATTGTTCTGTGTCTTTTAATGACATATAACATAAAAGAACAAAACATAACAGCAGCATCCCATCCCATAAGACTAGGTCCCTCATCCCCCCCCCCCCCCCGGACCGGACCCCATGGGGGGGGGGGGGTCTTACTCCTAAACTCTTAATGCACCAACAAAAAAAAAGTCGTTTCTTTCTCTCATTGCTGACCCGTAGTAATGGAGTGTGTCTTACCTGTCTGTGTTTTGGGGGTCCGGGAGTTGGCGGTAGTCCGCCTGTCTGTCTGTCTGTCGGTCTGTCTGTCTGTTGGTCGTGTCCCGCGGCTGACTCTCTCCTCCTACTACTGACTGAGGAAACGACGAGCTGCCAATCACACCTACAAGCACCGCCCCTTTCCTATGACGACGGGGTTCCCCTCAACCAATAGCCAGTCGAGGACCATCCTTCGGGAGACGCCTTCAGCGTATCACACATTGGTGATCTATTTATGTTTTAAATTAAACTTAAAACACAGGGATGTAAGACGCTGTAATGTTACTAATCAAAGAAGATATGGGGACCCATATTAATGCTATTACGACGACGTGTGTGTGTGTCTGTGCGTGTGTGTGTCTGTGTGTGTGGCTGTGTGTGTGTTTGTGTGTGTGTGTGTGTGACACACACACACACGCACACACACACACACACACACACACACACACACACACACACACACACGCACACACAGTCACACAACACACACACACATAGTCACAAACACACAGTGTGAGTGTGAGTCAAGTCAAGTTTATTGTCACTTCACAGTTTACACAAGTATAAAGCAGTGATGTGAAAATCTTATGTGCAATACCCGACGACAGACAGCAGTTATAAAATAAGATAAAAATAGATAAAAATAGATAAAAATATAATTAAAATAGAATAAAGTTAAAAAATAAAAATGCAATTTGTAAAATGCAAAATATCGGCACAGAAATATTATATGTATATATAAATCAATGTAATAAAATATACATTGTTATATGCTATACGCCCTTGTTCAGCAGCCTGATGGCCTGACTGTGGAAGCTGTCTCTGAGTCTATTTGTACGGCATGTGATACTGAGGTATCGCCTGCCTGACGGTAAAAGTGTGTGTGTGTGTGTGTGTGTGTGTTTATGTGTGTGTGTGTGTGTGTGTGTGTGCTTATGTGTGTGTGTTTATGTGTGTGTGTGTGTGTGTGTGTGTGTGTGTGTGTGTGTGTGTGTGTGTGTGTGTGTGTGTGTGTGTGTGTGTGTGCGTGTGTGTGTGTGTGTGTGTGTGTATGTGTGTGTGTGTGTGTATGTGTGTGTGTGTGTTAGTGCCCCACTTCAAAACATTGAAACAACGCCTCGGTAGGCTAAAATTCAGACGTTAATATCGTTAGTATCATCTTAAGAATCTCCTATACGTGAGTAGTACACTATATACAGTATACTAATATACAATATATACTTATACACTATATATAGTATACTAATATACTATATAGTAATAATCTGCTCTTTCCCAGGCTTAATAGGCTTATAACATACTAACTCTAGTGGCTGTCATTTTAATTAAAGGAAAAACAAACCGCCACTAGAGGGCGCCATTACACATCCAATTGGCGGCATATTCTCTTAAGGAGAATAAATGTGGAAACCATCAATGGCACCATCGATTGTTAATTGAACGCCTCACCGCGTCGATAAACCCGATACCCCAACACACCAACACACTAACACACCAACACATCAACACACCAACACACTAACACACCAACACACCAACACACAACACACCACACACCAACACACCAACACACCAACACATGAACACACCAACACATGAACACACCAACACATGAACACATCAGGCTGGATGCACACAATGTTCAAACCATGACACTTTATTAGAGCAGTTATAGCACACGTTTTGCCCTCCGATGACAAATGATTGTTGGAATTATAGTTTGACTATTGTTGGAAGATAAAGGGGGTGGGGGGTCAGCATCCGAGCGGCCGAACCCCAATCACCACAATGAGGGGTCATATCTGGAGAGAGAGGAAAAAGAGGGAGAGAGAGACTTATTGATCCATATTGTTAACAGAAGCCTATTTAACCTAAAGCTAAGTGATTACCATATCATGCATCATACAATATTATTCAAAACTTTAATTAGAGGTTTTAAAAAATATAAAAACTGGGCTTTCTCTCTCTACCTCACACACACGAGCACACACACACAGGCACAGGCGCACACACACACACACACACACACACACACACACACACACACACACACACGCTCACACACACACACACACACACACACACACACACACACACACACACACACACACACACACACACACACACACACACACACACACACACACACACACACACACGCACACACACCTGGTCTGTGGAAGAGAGTCTGCGCTTTCCTTCAGAAACAGCTCTGAAACAAGCGTGTCCAGAATCTCAGGACCGGACCTCTTCCCGTACCTGGAAGAGAGAGAGAGAGAGAGAGAGAGGGGGTGAAAGAGAGAGAGAGGGGGGGGGGGGGGGGTGAGAGAGAGAGAGAGAGAGAG
>CM051007.1:5370588-5388088 GCA_027704905.1 Muraenolepis orangiensis
GAGAGAGAGAGGGAGAGAGAGGTGCATTAAGAGCATGATATGAAGTGTTTTCCGAGCGATTCGTGTAAAGCCAGCTGTGTGTTCTGATAAATTAGAGGTGGTCTAAAGACATCTAAAAAGCTGACTTCATTGGTCACCATGGAGCACAGCAGGTGATGCATTGTGGGAGATGGTGTTCTCAGTGTGTGTCTCACGCACACAGAACTACTGAGCTTGTTATAATGGGGCTGAGAACAGGGCGCTACATATGAACGTTCATATTTAGCGCCGTGTTGTCAAGACCTGAGAAGGGCTGAACAATGAATCAACTATTATTAAAACAAGTCTCATAGCAGGATTTGAATCATTTTCATTGTGTATAAAATGAATATTGGGATGCAAAAATTATTATTCCCACGAACAGTGAAACATATCTGTCTAAATAATGTAAATATGATGTGTTTACTATGTCATTAAACCCTAGGCGTGGCTACGGTGAAGGGATGAATGATTATCAGGCATTCATCCAAATCCTAGTCCATCTAGACAGTCTAGAATTGAACAAGTAACGGTAATTGGCTTCAATAATATTCATAATACGCTTCATTAGGATTACATCCTGTTCGGATTATCATTGATGGGATACATATGTAAATACAAATTAATTCAGTTGAAGATTTGTCCATACTTCAATTTGGAATCTATGCTTTTTTTTAGGTAAGTAAAGGTAGAAATTATATTCTATGAAAATATATTCAAATAAATGATATTCTAAGAAATGATATGCTATAAAATGATATGAAAACTCTAAACGCTATGGAAATTCTATGAAATACTATTCTATGAAATTCTAAGAAATTCTTGAAAATCTTGAAAATAGGAAATGATAAATAGAAAGATAGGTCTATGGAATTATATTCTATTAAACTCCATGAACTGGAACCTGACCAAATGATAAAGTCTTTACCTTTGTCTTGTGATGAGGTTAATATAGTGCCTCAATGCGGAGTAATACTTGGCGAGCTCCTCCGCCGGGGCGTCCTCCCCGGGGTTCTCGGGTTTGATGGGGTATCCCTCCGCCAGAGTGCCGAAGAAGATCAGCGCGCACAGCAGGAAGCTCAGAGCTCCGAGCCAGGACGCCAGGTTAGAATGCATCTGATCAATAATCAATAACACATAAATATATATATTTATCCTGTTGATATAACTGCATACCCCTGCTCACTACCTGTTAAATACTTGTATACTTACCTGTATATATATATTTGTCATTCTGCAAAAATCCCATACCTACCTAAGTTATTTTATTCCTGTTTTTATACCATAGTTTTTACATCTTATCTTATTATCTTATTGACCACTGTACATTATATATCTATCTATATATAGATAGATATATATATATATGCACTTTACTGTAACATGTGCACTCTGGTTAGATGCTCAATTATTTTCTCTGTACTTAGCAATTCTTTTTTTTCGAGCACTGAGCAATTTCATTATAAAAAAAGATGAAAAATAAAATAAAATGTTAATTAACAATTAAAACAATAAAACATGGTTCTTTTTTTTAAATCTCTGAGCTGAAAAGTTTGATAGTCTCAATTTAATGGATTTAATTAATTGATGACTTTTGTAAAGTTGCTTCTCTGTAAACGAGGGTGCCTTTCATACCTCTCTAACTGAAAATACACTTTTACAATCTGGCCTAAATACAAACTTCTGAGCCGAATCAATGGCGCGTAAACGGCTAATCAATAGAGACATCTGCGACTTACTATCAGCGTGGTGGTTCCGTCTCTCTGATGTCTTCTTCTCTGCCTCTGGGAGCTGGAGGAGGTGGAGGAGCTGGAGGAGCTGGAGGAGGTGGAGGAGATGTTTCCCTCAAACACATTTTGGTGATTTTTATATTGTTGGCGCGTCGTGGGACGCGTGTCACAGCCGCTCTCCGGCGCGCGTCATCAGTGATGTCATTTATGATATCCCCCCCTCACCCCCCCCCCCCCCCCCCCCCACACACACACACACACACACACACAGGTACAGTCTTCTAATCAACGAGGCAAAACAAAACAGAGAAGGATTGATGGATGATTTTTTTCCCAATCATGCCAATATATGGGACTGTGCCAAATTCTCCAAACCGACGTGGAGTCCATTACGCACGATCTAACGCACGGTGATGCTGTCCAATGGAACTGTGCCAAGTACATTTCATCATTCAACAGATAAATACATACATATATATATGTATATATATATACATATATATATATAAATTCGTTTGGGATGGTTGTACTCATTATGGCTCTTCTGAGAGGAGCAGCAGACTGACGTGTGATTGACACTTGATGGAGGAAGAGGATTACACGTGTTTCATAAACACACAAGAACACGATCCGCATGTGACGGGAATAGTTCGCCTGCTTTAAAACGAGGACAAACATTACATTACATTACATTACATTACATTACATTACAGACTATTAGACAAACAGTATGAGAGAAATACATTAACCAGAAGTCTAATATATTATATATTTTTAATATATATATGTATATACCAATATTATATATATTCTTATGTATATTTATATAAACAATATATAATCATATATATATATATATATAGATAGATAGATTACGAAATATATATATAAGAGATATATATACAGTATATATAAATAATTATATATATATATATATATATATATATATAGATAGATTGCGAAATATATATATATACTGTATATATATGAGATAGATATAGTATATATATATATATCGATATATAAAATATAGATAGAGGTAGAGATAGGTAGATAAATAGATAGATAGATAGATAGATAGATAGATAGATAGATAGATAGATAGATAGATAGATAGATAGATAGATAGGTAGATAGATAGATAGATAGATAGATAGATAGACAGACAGACAGACAGACAGACAGACAGACAGACAGACAGACAGACAGATAGATAGATAGATAGATAGATAGATAGATAGATATCTTTATGCATATACTGATTATATAGTATATAATCCCTAACCCTGTCTTCGGATTGAACCAGTCAATCAAAGAGGATCTATAGCTGTATATCCACCCAGGAGGCTGTTAGGCTATGCTCCATAGGACGAATACAAAAGACCTATAATTTGAGCGTGGTTACCGGGAGACGACGTCAGCAAAAAGACCCCCCCCCCCCTCCATCACCCCCCCCACCCTCCCCCATGCCCCATAAATCCTCCTAATAAGAAGCGTCACCGAGGCGCGGAGCGGGGCGGGAGGGCGGTGCTTCATTTAACATCCATTCAGCAGCAGAGCGGCCTCTGAGGGTATAATCTCTCCAAATCACACGCTGCTAGAAAAGGAAGAAAAGAAAATAAGTAAATAAAAAGTTGCGCGTCAAGCAAGGGGAGGATGCTGTTCGAGGGGGTCTTTTATTGACGATGCGATGGCGGATGTGGTGGAGGTGGTGGAGGTGGTGGAGGTGGAGGAGGAGGAGGTGGTGGAGGGGATGAGGAAGAGGAAGGGAGCGTCTTAATCGTGTCTTTCATCGGCAGTTCCTGCTCTCTGAGGGGCCTCTAAGAGCATCTTCTGCTCACGGTGTGACGAAGGCAACTTTTTGGTGGATTCATAAATGTGTCACGTGTATTCTGACCATATGTGTTCCTTCAAAACGACCTAAAGACCACGTCCAACGACCATCACGCACCACAACTAACTAACTAACTACCTAACTAACTATCTAACTATCTAACTATACCTTCATACATACCATCCTACCTCATAACCTAACCATCCACCGGCCTACCTACATAGTAGATGCAAGTCTGTCTCTCTGTCGGCAGAACACAGACATTATAAAGCCAGCATGGGGTTCTCATATTGTATATACATATATATATGTATATATATGTATACTGTATATGTTTTTGACTTAATGCTCATGCTGACAGCCCATGTCGCCTTTCGGGATGTGTTACGATGTGTACTTAGTGTGATTATCTGGACCCTCCATGGTGATGTTGTCTGAAGTCGTGTTTAACTGCTGTTTTATCATCACATTTTGGAGTCAGAGTTGTTGATATAGAAACACAATTACTGGGCAAAAACATCTACCAAGGTAGATGATAAATAATATGATATAACATCTAAATCTAAATCTAAATGTCTTTATTGGTCACACACAGTGAAACTAGTTCCTCTCATGTAACCCATCCTAGTATGAGGAGCAGTGGGTATCAGCTGTTGTATATACAGGGGAGCAGGGGAGGGGGCTGGTGCCTTGCTCATGTGTTTCGGGGACTTGAACCAGCAACATTTCAAGATACAAGATATTTATTTGCCATTTGTAACAAGTACATTGGAATGCTTACTCCCCATTCCCTCCCGAAGTTTAAATCTCCAAAACAATACCATAAAAATAATATATACAATACAAATAAAATAAAAATGAACAAAAAAAGTGCAGCAGCATCATGAATACAGAGCAGTACAGAGCAGTAACTGTGATGAGTCCAGAAAGTCCAGCAAAGAATGATAGTGTAATGTTAATGACATGTTATGATAGTGTAATGTTAATGACATGTTATGATAGTGTAATGTTAATGACATGTTATGATAGTGTAATGTTAGTGACATGTTATGATAGTGTAATGTTAATGACATGTTATGATAGTGTAATGTTAGTGACATGTTATGATAGTGTAATGTTAATGACATGTTATGATAGTGTAATGTTAGTGACATGTTATGATAGTGTAATGTTAGTGACATGTTATGATAGTGTAATGTTAGTGACATGTTATGATAGTGTAATGTTAGTGACATGTTATGATAGTGGCAGCACTCCTAGCAGTTCAGTAGGTCACTGCCTGTGTACAGGGTGGTTGCAGTCCTTTATGATGACATGGCCTTTTTCTGACATCTGGTTCTACAGATCTCCTCAATGCATGGAAGTGCTCACCCGCGATGATCTTCTCTGCCGTCCTCACGACCCTCTCTTCTCCTGTGCAGTGGTGTTGCCGTACCACACAGTGACGCCACTCGACGCTGAGCAGAGCATAGAGGCGCTGGTGAGCCTTCTTCAGCATGACCTCCGTGTTGCGGGTCCACGCCAGGTCATCGGAAATCTGTAGCCCCAGGAAACGGAAGCAGCTGACGACTTCCACCGGTGTCCGGTCCAGGCTGATGGTGGAGTGGGGGCCCCGGTGGCTCCTGAAGTACACGATGAGCTCCTTAGTCTTGCTGACATTCAGTGCGAGGCTGTTGTCCTCACACCATCGCGTCAGCTGGACCACCTCATCTCTGTACTCCGTTTTGTCGCTGATCAGGCCGATGACTGTGGTGTCGTCTGCAAACTTGATAATCCGATTATTGCTGTGTGTGGCAGTCATGTGTGTACAGCGAGTACAGCCGGGATCTGAGGCAGCAGCCTTGGGGTGCTCCGGTGTTGAGGACCAGAGTGGATGAGATGTTGTTCCCAATCTTCACCACTTGAGGCCTGCCCGTCAGGAATATTGTTATAGCAACCTAATAAAAAAGGCTGACTTTATACGTTCTTCAAGATTCAAGATGTTTAATTGCCAAGTGCAATAGAATGCTTACTCCCCATTCCCTCCCGCAGTATGGATTTCTACAACAATACTTGCTAAACTATACAATACTAAAGCATTGTGTACATTAAACAACCCTCGACGGTCCTCCCCTGTGTCCCCATAGCCCCTCTTCTGCCTTTTGTTATTCACGACTACATTGTGCTGTAAAAATTAACGTTAATTTTTCATATTTTCGAAAGTGAGGTTATATTCCTTCAAATCACCCAACAATATTCTGTATATCAATATGACAACTGATATTGTAATTCAATAGCCACTTTTGCATGCCATTCCAAAAACAGACAACACGAGGACATTAAAAAAATATGTGATAAATATCCTCCAAACAAAATCTGGAACCATCTGTCTGTTCAATGGCCCAACATTTTAACATCTTCCTTGTTGCCAGCAGTACTTTCAGCTTGCATATAGGAGTCAGTCGTTGTTTTATACATATGCTCGTATATCTGGTGCCAAGGGAGTGAGTCATCAAAACGAACGTCATCAAAACGGACCTTTTTGATTGTGGAGATTTGTCAGTAAAGACATTATCCGTGTGTTTTGGTGTGTTCTGTGTCTCTTCTTCTGGGTTCTCTGGCACATTTGGCTCGCCGGTCTCGTTGGGTCTTAACACCGTCTCCATTTAACAGTAACAAAAATATGTATTTTCTCAAACATTACATTACATTACATTACATTACATTACATTACATTCCAGTCAGGGCAGACGCTTTTATCCAAAGCGTCTTACAATAGTGTGTTTCAACAAAGAGAACAACTCGTCACCAGAAGTCAAAAGTGCATTTCATTTCTAACCAAGTCTCCAAGAACTGAGCCAGTGCTCAGATAATTAACTCAGCGCTACGAGGAAGGATCCGGGAAGTGTGTCCTGAAGAGATGGGTTTTCAGCCTGCGGCGGAAGATGGGGAGTGACTCTGCAGTCGTGACATCCGTGGGGAGTTTGTTCCACCAAATTGGGGCCACAGGATGGAGAAGAACCGTGACCGCGTAGATCGGCCACACGGGCCCCTAAGTGAGGGGGCAAGAAGACGGCCCGAAGAAGCAGAGCGAAGTGGACGGTTTGGGATGTAGGCCTTGACCGTTGCCTGGAGGTAGGATGGAGCAGTACCTTTTACTGCCTTGTAGGCTAGCACCAAGGTCTTGAACTGGATGGAGCAGCTACAGGTAGCCAGTGTAGAGACCGAAGGAGGGTAGATGTGTGGGAGTACTTGGGGCGGTTGAACACCAGGCGAGCTGCAGCTTTCTGAATGAGCTCCAGGGGCCTGATGGCAGACACCGGGGCGCCAGCAAGGAGGGAGTTGCAGTAGTCCAGCCGGGAGATGACTAAAGCCTGGATGAGCACCTGCGCAGCCTTTCAGTGAGAAAAGGCCGAATTCTCCTGATGTTGTAGAGGAGGAATCTGCAGGAGCGTGTCACCGATGCAATGTTTGCCGGTTGTTGGTCATCCAGGGTCACACCCAGATTCCTTGCGGTCCGAGTCGGTGTCACCACAGCGTCATCAATGGTGACAGCCAGGTCTCGGTGCGGACAGCCCTTTGCCAGGAAGAACACTAGCTCAGTCTTGTCCAGATTGAGCTTTAGGTGGTGCATCAACATCCACTTTGAGATAAGCTAAGCACAATGCGTGTTTCCACTTGCGTGTCCGAGGGGGAAAACGACAAGACCAGTTGGGTGTGGTCAGCATAGCAGTGGTAGGATAAGTCATGGGAGTGGATAACAGAACCAAGGGATGTTGTGTAGAGGGAGAAGAGAAGAGGACCCAGGACCGATCCTTGTGGAACCTATCTTGTTGTTGTTTTTAAGGCAGCAGGTGAACTTTAATTTCTAAGGTTAACCAACTTAAAATGTTTTCCAGTGCTTCTACTCCTTCTTCTTCTTCTTCTTCTTCTTCTTCTTCTTCTTCTTCTTCTTCTTCTTCTTCTGTGTTTTGACATTATCTGTTTATTCTTCGTGAGTACACCCTTGTGTGTGTGTGTGTGTGTGTGTGTGTGTGTGTGTGTGTGTGTGTGTGTGTGTGTGTGTGTGTGTGTGTGTGTGTGTGTGTGTGTGTGTGTGTGTGTGTGTGTGTGTGTGTGTGTGTGTGTGTGTGACACATCTGGTCCACACATCACCTCATGCCTGATCACAGCTATGGTAGAGTTCAGCCCGGTTGGGGGTGGGGGGGGGGGGTTGACTGACAGATTGCAGCCCCTTCGTTCAGCTGAGGATTTGAGGTCAGAGGTCAGCCAGAAACACTCTGATAGCAGAGAACTGATGAAAAGTGTCACCACGTCAAACAGAACTTTGAATGGTGATGGTGATTCTATGGTGGACTATAGGAGAGATAACAGCAGGTTCATAAATCAACATAATGCTTGGTGTATATTATATATGTTAATAGTGTAGTGTAAGATTTATAAGTTATGTATAAGTTATATATAAGATGTATTAGTTACTTATAAGATGTATAAGTTATATATAAGATGTATTAGTTATATATAAGATGTATATAAGATGTATTAGTTATATATAAGATGTATAAGTTATATCTAAGATGTATTACTTATATATAAGATGTATTAGTTATATATAATATGTATAAGTTATATATAAGATGTATTAGTTATATTTTAGATGTATTAGTTATATATAAGATGTATTAGTTATATATAAGATGTATATGTTATATATAAGATGTATTAGTTATATTTTAGATGTATTAGTTATATATAAGATGTATATGTTATATTTTAGATGTATTAGTTATATATAAGATGTATTAGTTATATATAAGATGTATATAAAATGTATAAGTTATATATAAGATGTATGAGTTATATATAAGATGTATAAGTTATATCTAAGATGTATTACTTATATATAAGATGGATTAGTTATATATAAGATGTATAAGTTATATATAAGATGTATTAGTTATATTTTAGATGTATTAGTTATATATAAGAAGTATTAGTTATATATAAGATGTATATGTTATATTTAAGATGTATTAGTTATATATAAGATGTATTAGTTATATATAAGATGTATATAAGATGTATAAGTTATATATAAGATGTATGAGTTATATATAATATGTATAAGTTATATATAAGATGTATTAGTTATATTTTAGATGTATTAGTTATATATAAGATCATCTTATATATAACTAATACATCTAAAATATAACATATACATATTATATATAACTAATACATCTTATTAAGATGTATTAGTTATATATAATATGTATATGTTATATTTGAGATGTATTAGTTATATTTAAGATGTATTAGTTATATATAAGATGTATATAAGATGTATTAGTTATATATAAGATGTATAAGCTATATATAAGATGTATTAGTTATATATAAGATGTATTAGTTATATAAAATATGTATAAGTTATATATAAGATGTATTAGTTATATATAAGATGTATATAAGATGTATGAGTTATATATAAGATGTATTAGTTATATATAAGATGTATATAAGATGTATGAGTTATATATAAGATGTATTAGTTATATATAAGATGTATTAGTTATATATAAGATGTATTAGTTATATATAAGATGTATATGTTATATATAAGATGTATAAGCTAACAGCGCTATACCTTTGCCACCAGTTCTGTTTTCTGCTTCCTTTCATCCGTTTTTAGTTGATTCTAAATCCTTTCTAGACGTTCCGTTCCTTTGCACCAAATCACTTCAACCCAACGATGAGTTGTGTGCCGTGAAGCCGCCACGGAGCCCAGAGTCGGGCTCTGGGGGGTGTTGCTTGTTACCTTCTTCTGCACGGTGTTATCTCACACACACCACGCACAATGTTTGTTTAGTTTCGCCCCTGAAACCCAAAGTATTGTTATTGACCGTGTCTACGGCCAACCTCCAGTAGCGCCCCCGAGGGGTGGCCAGGGGGCGCTACAGCCACCTGGCGACTCCTCTCCTGGTCAATCAATGTGCATTTGCTGTGCCTCTAAGTAGCTCATTAAGTCTTTAATTTCTCATTAATTGTCGGTTTCCTCCTGTACAAAGTGCCTCTTGATTAGTGATGTTCACATCCCCGTCTAACTGCGTGGTTCCCATGGTGAAAAGAGACCTGGCAACTGCCCTGCTGGTCCTCAGCGGCAGAAATATACAATTAACCTCTCCTATATCCTTCTCTCTCCTGTATCCTTCTCTCTCTCTCCTATATCATTCTCTCTCCTGTATCCTTCTCTCTCTCTCCTATATCATTCTCTCTCCTGTATCCTTCTCTCTCTCTCTCTCTCCTATATCCTTCTCTCTCTCTCCTGTATCCTTCTCTCTCTCTCCTGTATCCTTTCTCTCTCCTATATCCTTCTCTCTCTCTCTCTCTCTCTCTCTCTCTCTCTCTCTCTCTCTCTCTCTCTCTCTCTCTCTCTCTCTCTCTCTCTCTCTCTCTCTCTCTCTCTCTCTCTCTCTCCTGTATCCTTCTCTCTCTCTCTCTCCTGTATCCTTCTCTCTCTCTCCCTCTCCTGTATCCTTCTCTCTCTCCTATATCCCCCTCTCTCTCTCTCTCTCTCTCGCTCTCGCTCTCGCTCTCCTCTCTCTCGCTCTCCTCTCTCTCCTCTCTCTCTCTCTCTCTCTCTCTCTCTCTCTCTCTCTCTCTCCTCTCTCTCTCTCTCTCTCTCTCTCTCTCTCTCTCTCTCTCTCTCTCTCTCTCTCTCTCTCTCTCTCTCCTGTATCCTTCTCTCTCTCTCCTATATCCTTCTCTCTCTCTCTCTCTCTCTATATCCTCTCTCTCTCCTGTATCCTTCTCTCTCTCTCCTATATCATTCTCTCTTCTGTATCCTCTCTCTCTCTCTCTCTCTCTCTCTCTCTCTCCTATATCATTCTCTCTCCTGTATCCTTCTCTCTCTCTCTCTCTCTCTCTCTCTCTCTCTCTCTCTCTCTCTCTCTCTCTCTCTCTCTCTCTCTCTCTCTCTCTCTCTCTCTCTCTCTCTCTCTCCTATATCCTTCTCTCTCTCTCCTGTATCCTTCTCTCTCTCTTCTGTATCCTTCTCTCTCTCTCCTGTATCCTTCTCTCTCTGCTATATTATTCTCTCTCTCTCTCTCTCTCCTGTATCCTTCTCTCTCTCTCTCTCTCTCTCTCTCTCTCTCTCTCTCTCTCTCTCTCTCTCTCTCTCTCTCTCTCTCTCTCTCTCTCTCTCTCTCTCTCTCTCCTCTCTCTCTCTCTCTCTCTCTCTCTCTCTCTCTCTCTCTCTCTCTCTCTCTCTCTCCTATATCCTTCTCTCTCTCTCTCTCTCTCTCTCTCTCTCTCTCTCTCTCTCTCTCTCTCTCTCTCTCTCTCTCTCTCTCTCTCTCTCTCTCTCTCTCTCCTGTATCCTTCTCTCTCTCTCTCTCTCTCTCTCTCTCTCTCTCTCTCTCTCTCTCTCTCTCTCTCTCTCTCTCTCTCTCTCTCTCTCTCTCTCTCTCTCTCTCTCTCTCTCTCTCTCTCTCTCTCTCTCCTGTATCCTTCTCTCTCTCTCTCTCCTGTATCCTTCTCTCTCTCCTGTATCCTTCTCTCTCTCCTATATCCTTCTCTCTCTCTCTCTCTCTCTCCTGTATCCTTCTCTCTCTCCTGTATCTCTCTCTCTCTCTCTCTCTCTCTCTCTCTCTCTCTCTCTCTCTCTCTCTCTCTCTCTCTCTCTCTCTCTCTCTCTCTCTCTCTCTCTCTCTCTCTCTCTCTCTCTCTCGCTCTCTCTTGTATCCTTCTCTCTCTCCTGTATCCTTCTCTCTCTCCTATATCCTTCTCTCTCTCCTATATCTCTCTCCTGTATCTCTCTCTCTCTCTCTCTCTCTCTCTCTCTTAATTCTTTGTCCACTACATTGAGATGTCACCCCCTTTTTTCTCTCAAGCTCTTCAGTGAAAGATTTCGGACCGTTTTCAGCCGTCCACCCGGCTGTCCACCTCCCGACAGCGGCTACCGGCCACACACATCCGTGTGTGTTTGCCGCCGTCTGGTAGACCCGAGTGGGGAGTGTAAAGGCCTCTACTGTCGGTGTGTAGCTCTTTATGTGTGGCTGTGTGGCGCTGCTACAGCTGGATCTCCGTAAACACCGACTGAATCGGAGCTGTCAGATGAGATCCTTTCCACCGGCTTCCTCCTCGGGGTCGGCGGTAGAGACCCAGGTGTGTCCAGACACCAGCCCTCAGGCTTAGCCCCTAGCACATTATACACCTGCTCAAAGCACATGCATGCACACACACACACACACACACACACACACACACACACACACACACACACACACACACACACACACACGCACACACACACACACACACACACACACACACACAAGCACACACTCCCTCAATCTTACACATTCAGACGCAAACATTTGATCTCACACATGCAGACCCTAAATGGCATACACACACACACACACACACAGAAGTACACACACAGGCAAACACACACATTTACATTTACATTTACATTTAGGGCATTTGGCAGACGCTTTTATCCAAAGCGACTTACAAGGTGTACATTAGTTGAAGCAGACAATAGCATAACACTGGGGTACGCAAACATATAAATACAGCAGTTCACAAGTATTCATATTGACAAGATGAATAACACAATTTCGTACTGCTAGGTCACCTGCTTAAGTAGCTGTGATAAGAGCACACACACAAGCACACACACAGACAATCAGACACACACACACACACACACACACTTTGAGCAAAGAAAGCTCAGTAAATATAAACATAATAAGCAGTGAAGGATGATGTGAGGGGAAGAGGCTGTACACCACAGTACAACATACTGTACACTACAGTACAACATACTGTACACTACAGTACAACATACTGTACACCACAGTACAACATACTGTACACTACAGTACAACATACTGTACACCACAGTACAACATACTGTACACCACAGTACAACATACTGTACACTACAGTACAACATACTGTACACTACAGTACAACATACTGTACACCACAGTACAACATACTGTACACCACAGTACAACATACTGTACACCACAGTACAATACTGTACACCACAGTACAACATACTGTACACCACAGTACAACATACTGTACACTACAGTACAACATACTGTACACCACAGTACAACATACTGTACACTACAGTACAACATACTGTACACTACAGTACAACATACTGTACACCACAGTACAACATACTGTACACCACAGTACAACATACTGTACACTACAGTACAACATACTGTACACCACAGTACAACATACTGTACACCACAGTACAACATACTGTACACTACAGTACAACATACTGTACACTACAGTACAACATACTGTACACCACAGTACAACATACTGTACACTACAGTACAACATACTGTACACCACAGTACAACATACTGTACACTACAGTACAACATACTGTACACCACAGTACAACATACTGTACACCACAGTACAACATACTGTACACCACAGTACAACATACTGTACACCACAGTACAACATACTGTACACCACAGTACAACATACTGTACACTACAGTACAACATACTGTACACCACAGTACAACATACTGTACACTACAGTACAACATACTGTACACCACAGTACAACATACTGTACACTACAGTACAACATACTGTACACCACAGTACAACATACTGTACACCACAGTACAACATACTGTACACTACAGTACAACATACTGTACACCACAGTACAACATACTGTACACTACAGTACAACATACTGTACACCACAGTACAACATACTGTACACCACAGTACAACATACTGTACACTACAGTACAACATACTGTACACCACAGTACAACATACTGTACACCACAGTACAACATACTGTACACTACAGTACAACATACTGTACACCACAGTACAACATACTGTACACTACAGTACAACATACTGTACACCACAGTACAACATACTGTACACTACAGTACAACATACTGTACACCACAGTACAACATACTGTACACTACAGTACAACATACTGTACACTACAGTACAACATACTGTACAATAGTAGTGCAACACAATCCCTGTGTGTGCGTGTGTGCGTGTAAGTAAACATGTGTGCGTGAGTGTATTTGTGTTGTGTGTGTGCGTGCGTGCATGTGTGGTGTGTGTGTGTGCGTGTGCGTGCTGTGTGTGTGTGTGTGTGTGTGTGTGTGCATGTGTGTGTGTGTGTGTGTGTGTGTGTGTGTGTGTGTGGTGCTATTTGAGGAGCCACTTCAGAGGGTGAACATGACGATTATATTCCCATTAATTAGACGCCTCTCTTTAAATGCATCTGCACAAGGGATGGAAAAACCCGTGAAAACCCAATCTCTCCGCGGCGGGAAATAAATCACTAGCTTGTCGTCTTCGCCGCTGATCTGCCGCGCGGAACCGACCGGATTCATCAGAAGAGGATGAATCCATAAGGGCCGATCGATGGGGACATGAAAGCCTGTTCGTCGTGGTATGAGTGTGGAGCTCCGTCGTCCTGACGACGTGACGGGTGGGTGGGGTTCACCACGCTGCACACAACACGACTAAAACTACTAAACACTATTAGTCAGCTCCGTTTAGTTTAACGTTGAGGTGATCATTGAACCTTCAGAGGATGATGATGAAATCTAGAGGGTGTTGGTTGGTGGCCCTATTATCAATCAATATACGTTCAGCAAATAGAGTATACTCTTGTTATTACCGGCATTCATTCAGCAAATAGACTGCTTTATTTTGCAGTTTAAACCCTCAAGGTTGCTCAATGAACAACTTGATTATGAAACATCTCAAAGAATAGTTTAATAATTTAATAATAATAATAAAGAAAAATCTAAGCTGAATTTATTTCCAAGGATGTGACCTGTTTGATATAATCAATGATCATGTCCAAAGCCATCGGTCTGTTCCGTGTTTGATTTGAGGTCTGTTCTTTCGTCATCTAACCGCCATGCTGGACGGCCATCTTTGGTCCTCACTTCTTCTGTCTGGCGGCCATTTTGCCCGCCTTCAACTGAAACAGACATTCACTTTTTTGCGTCGCTACTGGTTACTGACAACAAGCATGATTTGCACTTTCCACACATATCAATTTCATAAAATACAATAATTTGAATATGTAACTACTGTGAAATAGGCCACTGTGTGAGAACGTATCATGGTGCTAATAGGCTAGTCGTACTGTCGTCCCTGGTGCATGCTAGTTACATTAACTCTTAGCTTTAATAGTTCAACTAAATCAACACTTGTATGCCAAAGATGCACAGGGCAGAACGCTCCTGTACAGGCCTACATACTAAGGGGTGTGGCTTAGCGGTCTCTCATGGAGGAAGGGGTGTGGCTTAGCGTTCTCTCATGGGGAAGGGGTGTGGCTTAGCGTTCTCTCATGGAGGAAGGGGTGTGGCTTAGCCTTATCTCATAGAGGAAGGGGTGTGGCTTAGCGTTCTCTCATGGAGGAAGGGGTGTGGCTTAGCGTTCTCTCATGGAGGAAGGAGTGTGGCTTAGCATTCTCTCATGGAGGAAGGGGTGTGGCTTAGCATTCTCTTATGGGGGAAGGGGTGTGGCTTAGCATTATCTCATAGAGGAAGGTGTGTGGCTTAGCGTTCTCTCATGGAGGAAGGGTTCTCTCATGGAGGAAGGGGTGTGGCTTAGCGTTCTCTCATGGAGGAAGGGGTGTGGCTTAGCGTTCTCTCATGGGGGAAGGGGTGTGGCTTAGCATTCTCTCATGGGGAAGGGGTGTGGCTTAGCGTTCTCTCATGGGGAAGGGATGTGGCTTAGCGTTCTCTCATGGAGGAAGGGGTGTGGCTTAGTGTTCTCTCATGGAGGAAGGGGTGTGGCTTAGCGTTCTCTCATGGGGAAGGGGTGTGGCTTAGCGTTCTCTCATGGAGGAAGGGGCGTGGCTTAGCATTCTCTCATGGGGGAAGGGGTGTGGCTTAGCGTTCTCTCATGGGGAAGGGGTGTGGCTTAGCGTTCTCTCATGGGGAAGGGGTGGGGCTTAGCGTTCTCTCATGGAGGAAGGGGTGTGGCTTAGCATTCTCTCATAGAGGAAGGGGTGTGGCTTAGCATTCTCTCATGGAGGAAGGGGTGTGGCTTAGCGTTCTCTCATGGGGGAAGGGGTGTGGCTTAGCGTTCTCTCATGGGGGAAGGGGTGTGGCTTAGCGTGCTCTCATGGAGGAAGGGGTGTGGCTTAGCGTTCTCTCATGGAGGAAGGGGTGTGGCTTAGCGTTCTCTCATGGGGGAAGGGGTGTGGCTTAGCGTGCTCTCATGGAGGAAGGGGTGTGGCTTAGCGTTCTCTCATGGAGGAAGGGGTGTGGCTTAGCGTTCTCTCATGAAGGAAGGGGTGTGGCTTAGCATTCTCTCGTGGAGGAAGGGGTGTGGCTTAGCGTTCTCTCATGGAGGAATGGGTGTGGCTTAGCGTTCTCTCATGGAGGAAGGGGTGCGGCTTAGCGTTCTCTCATGGAGGAAGGGGTGTGGCTGCAAGTCGTGTTTCGTCCCTTCTGAACCACTGCTAGTGAGCAAAACGAATTACAGATGGCAGGAGAAATGAGAGTTCCTCGGGTTTAGCTGCTGGGACCAACAAGGTGAATAAGAACTTGATCCACCGATGATGTCCATGCAAAGTGATGCTTAGGCAGCGCAGGGGTTGAACGTGTTCGCTCCGTTGCAGACCTGAAGTCCTCATTGCATATGACGTGCAGCGGTGACATAAATACTGCGTTGTTTTTTTGGTCCAATATTAGCTTCCCTGCTCCGTGCTGCCCTCTAGTGGCGCGATCTGACATCTAAGAGAAGTGGATCCCTACCCGCTCCTGGTACCGCCATGTCCCCCTCCTCTGGTCTCCTCCGCTCTGATGCACACGGTGAGACTATAGTGAGGGAAATATTGCATCACTAATGTAACTAATGTAATACTAATGTAAATATGATATCATAAAACAGGGGGAGCCTAACACTACACCTAACCCATGTGGAGAGGAAATCAACAGAAAGTGATCTCATAGGCTTCTCAAACACACACACACACACACACACACACACACCACACACACACACACACACACACACACACACCACACACACACACACACACACACACACACACACACACACACACACACACACACACACACACACACACACACACACACACACATCCTGTCCTGCCCTCTGAGGCAGGCCAGGTGTAATTAACTTTGCTGGTCCTGGCAGTGAGCTTAATCAGGTTATTATCCTATTAATGTTCAGATCCTTAATAATAATAATAATAATAATCAAGTGTCCCCGGGACCCTGGAGAGCGTCCTGACCATCGGCCAGGGAGCTGAAGCCGGTCAGACCCCCCATGGCCCGGTACGGGACGTCCCACTGGCCTCCCCGCAGCCTGCCTCTGCTGCTTGGTCTCCATCTGCAGAACCAGATCAAGGGGCTCACGAGGACCACCTGGGGATCTCAGCACAAGGTGCTGTAGGTTAAAGAGTCAAGAGATGTACAGCGAGAGCCGAAAGAAGAGAGGAGAGAGGAGAGGAGAGGGAGAGAGGGAGGGAGGAGAGAGGGAGAGGGAGAGGGAGAGAGGAGAGGGAGAGAGGAGAGAAGAGGAGAGGAGAGGAGAGGAGAGGAGAGGAGAGGAGAGGAGAGGAGAGGAGAGGAGAGGAGAGGAGAGGAGAGGAGAGGAGAGGAGAGGAGAGGAGAGGAGAGGAGAGGAGAGGAGAGAGAGGGAGGGAGAGAGGAGAGGGAGAGAGGAGAGGAGAGAGAGAGGGAGAGAGAGAGGAGAGGGAGAGAGGAGAGAGGAGAGGATAGGAGAGAGAGAGGGAGAGAGGAGAGGGAGAGAGGAGAGAGGAGAGAGGGAGGGGGGGCAGAGAGGAGAGGGAGAGAGGAGAGGAGAGAGGAGAGGGAGAGAGGAGAGGAGAGAGGAGAGAGGAGAGA
>CM051007.1:5393088-5440588 GCA_027704905.1 Muraenolepis orangiensis
GGCCTAAAATGGAGCTAGTCTCACAGAGAGACGGGGGTGGTCATCTCCAAACAGATGTTCTCCCAGCGCATTTCACTCACTAATAGCTGACGGAGGGCTAGGCCATTGATAATAAATAACACTCAAATATTTTCTCAATTTAGCTCGTTTAGGCTTAGCGTGACTTGACGACATGGACTGACCGGACTGATTTAAATATTGATCTGTATTTAGCTCGCCAGCTAGCGTGATGGCTAATAAGACGAGCTACGCAGCAGCATAAACAGTTTGTGTCACAATCACTTCAGTTATTAACCAGTGTTATTAACCAGTGGTATTAACAGTGTATTAACAGTGTATTAACAGTGTATTAACAGTGGTATTAACAGTGTATTAACAGTGTATTAACAGTGTATTAACAGTGGTATTAACAGTGTATTAACAGTGGTATTAACCAGTGGTATTAACAGTGTATAAACAGTGGTATTAACAGTGTATTAACAGTGGTATTAACAGTGGTATTAACAGTGTATTAACAGTGTATTAACCAGTGGTATTAACAGTGTATAAACAGTGGTATTAACCAGTGGTATTAACAGTGTATTAACAGTGTATTAACAGTGTATTAACAGTGTATTAACAGTGGTATTAATAGTGTATTAACCAGTGTTATTAACAGTGTATTAACAGTGGTATTAACAGTGTATTAACAGTGTATAACCAGTGGTATTAACCAGTGGTATTAACCAGTGGTATTAACAGTGTATTAACAGTGTATTAACAGTGGTATTAATAGTGTATTAACCAGTGTTATTAACAGTGTATTAACAGTGTATTAACAGTGTATTAACAGTGTATTAACAGTGTATAACCAGTGGTATTAACCAGTGTTATTAACTGTGTATTAACAGTGTATTAACAGTGTATTAACAGTGTATTAACAGTGTATAACCAGTGGTATTAACCAGTGGTATTAACCAGTTTTATTAACAGTGTATAACCAGTGGTATTAACAGTGTATTAACAGTGTATTAACAGTGGTATTAATAGTGTATTAACCAGTGTATTAACAGTGTATTAACAGTGTATTAACTAGTGTATTAACCAGTGGTATTAACCAGTGTTATTAACAGTGTATAACCAGTGGTATTAACCAGTGGTATTAACAGTGTATAACAGTATTATTAACAGTGTATCAACCAGTATTATTAACAGTGGTATCAACCGTGTTAGTGTATTAACAGTGTTATGTATAACCGTGTATTAACAGTGTATAACCGTGTATAACAGTGTATAACCAGTGTTATTAACCAGTGTATTAACAGTGTATTAACAGTGTATTAACAGTGTATAACCAGTGTATTAACCAGTGTCTGGTGGCGGAGCTGGCGGAGCTGGGCGGAGCTGGGCGGAGCTGGGCGGAGCTGGGCGGAGCTGGGCGGAGCTGGGCGGAGCTGGGCGGAGCTGGGCGGAGCTGGGCGGAGCTGGGCGGAGCTGGGCGGGCCCCAGGCGGCAGGTCAGGGCTCTGGAACCCAGAACAGGAAGTGCCTGAAGAGAGTGAAAGAAAGACAAAGCAACAATAGTATGTGTAAGATATTGTTATTATGCACATTTATAGATAGATGGAAGGAAACATGCATAACAACTGCAGGAAGACATCGCATCACGGCAGTCGGTCAACATCAGAAACAGATCATGATGTTGACATTTAGAAACATGAAAAACAATATAAACTAGTGGGCACACAGTACAGCAAATTCGATACCTATAATTTATTGTTTACATACCTGTATGATAGCCATGTACATTTGAACTGTACTGGCTATTATACATTAATCTGTGTGTGTGTGTGTGTGTGTGTGTGTGTGTGTGTGTGTGTGTGTGTGTGTGTGTGTGTGTGTGTGTGTGTGTGTGTGTGTGTGTGTGTGTGTGTGTGTGTGTGTGTGTGTGCTTGTATACATGTGTGTGTGTGTGTGTGTGAGAGAGAGAGATAGATACTGAGTGTGTGTATGTGTGTGTGTGTGTGTGTGTGTGTGTGTGTGTGTGTGTGTGTGTGTGTGTGTGTGTGTGTGTGTGTGTGTGTGTGTGTGTGTGTGTGTGTGTGTGTGTGTGTGTGCTTGTATACGTGTGTGTGTGTGTGTGTGTGTGTGTGTGTGTGTGTGTGTGTGTGTGTGTGTGTGTGTGTGTGTGTGTGTGTGTGTGTGTGTGTGTGTGTGTGTGCGTGTGTGTGTGCTTGTATACGTGTGTGTGTGTGTGTGTGTGTGTGTGTGTGTGTGTGTGTGTGTGTGTGTGTGTGTGCTTGTATAGTGTGTGTGTGTGTGTGTGTGTGTGTGTGTGTGTGTTGTGTGTGTGTGTGTGTGTGTGTGTGTGTGTGTGAGAGAGAGAGAGATAGATACTGAGTGTGTGTGTGTGTGTGTGTGTGTGTGTGTGTGTGGTGTGTGTGTGTGTGTGTGTGTGTGTGTGTGCTGTTTGTGTGTGTGTGTTCACCAACATATTATTTCTCCTAACCCAAAGCCCTATGGTAGAACATGCTACAGTACCTGTACCTGTACTACAGTACCTGTGTGCACAGAAGCATTCCGTCTCAGGACCCACCAGCTTGCACTCTACTGCTCCTCCCGGACCCCCCCCCCCCCTCGGTTCTCCATCCTCTGAGGGAGGACCCTCTTCTTGCTTATATTGGGCCGGAGTAAACAGTTTACCTCCATCATCATCGCCAACTAGCAGCGGTGGGTTTAGGTGCAAGTTGGCTGCTTTACTAAGTTTGGACAAAGCATCTTGTTTGGTCCGATAAAGGTGTTATCGAATCAGACCTTCTATACTCCAAATAGTCATCCAATGATCGCGAGGTTTTCTCATCGACACTTATTCTTTCCCATTCTTCATAAAGCCGAGCTACCGGGCTGGAGCTCGTGTTCCCTAAACTCCGTGTTGCTATGGTGATGGTCCTCGCCTGCCCTCTACCGTTCATCCTACTGCACTACAACAAGATACAAGATACAAGATATTATTATTGGCCATTTGCAACATTTAGAATGCTTACTCCCCATTCCCTCCCGCAATATAAATCTCCAAAACAATCCCATAAAAATAAAAATAACATATACAATACAAATAAACAAAAAAAGAGCAGCAAAGTGACTGTTAAATGATATTTACATGTGTTGAATGTACATCTTTAAAAGCATTTTAAAGTGCCAGTAGTGCAGCAGCATCATGAATACAGTGCAGTACAGAGCAGTGACTGTGATGAGTCCAGAATGTCCAGTATGAAAAGTATGATAGTTTAATGTTAATGACATGTTATGATAGTGAAATGTTAATGACATGTTATGATAGTGTAATGTTAATGACATGTTATGATAGTGTAATGTTAATGACATGTTATGATAGAGTAATGTTAATGACATGTTATGATAGTGTAATGTTAATGACAATGTTATGATAGTGTAATGTTAATGACATGTTATGATAGTGTAATGTTAATGACATGTTATGATAGTGTAATGTTAATGGCATGTTATGATAGTGTAATGTTAATGGCATGTTATGATAGTGTAATGTTAATGGCATGTTATGATAGTGTAATGTTAATGACATGTTATGATAGTGTAATGTTAATGACATGTTATGATAGTGTAATGTTAATGGAATGTTATGATAGTGTAATGTTAATGGCATGTTATGATAGTGTAATGTTAATGACATGTTATGATAGTGTAATGTTAATGGCATGTTATGATAGTGTAATGTTAATGACATGTTATGATAGTGTAATGTTAATGACATGTTATGATAGTGTAATGTTAATGACATGTTATGATAGTGTAATGTTAATGGCATGTTATGATAGTGTAATGTTAATGACATGTTATGATAGTGTAATGTTAATGGCATGTTATGATAGTGTAATGTTAATGACATGTTATGATAGTGTAATGTTAATGACATGTTATGATAGTGTAATGTTAATGACAATGTTATGATAGTGTAATGTTAATGACATGTTATGATAGTGAAATGTTAATGACATGTTATGATAGTGTAATGTTAATGACATGTTATGATAGAGTAATGTTAATGACATGTTATGATAGTGTAATGTTAATGACATGTTATGATAGTGTAATGTTAATGACATGTTATGATAGTGTAATGTTAATGACATGTTATGATAGTGTAATGTTAATGGCATGTTATGATAGTGTAATGTTAATGACATGTTATGATAGTGTAATGTTAATGACATGTTATGATAGTGTAATGTTAATGGACATGTTATGATAGTGTAATGTTAATGACATGTTATGATAGTGTAATGTTAATGACATGTTATGATAGTGTAATGTTAATGGACATGTTATGATAGTGTAATGTTAATGACATGTTATGATAAGTGTAATGTTAATGACATGTTATGATAGTGTAATGTTAATGACATGTTATGATAGTAGTAATGTTAATGGAATGTTATGATAGTGTAATGTTAATGACATGTTATGATAGTGTAATGTTAATGGCATGTTATGATAGTGTAATGTTAATGGACATGTTATGATAGTGTAATGTTAATGACATGTTATGATAGTGTAATGTTAATGGCATGTTATGATAGTGTAATGTTAATGGCATGTTATGATAGTGTAATGTTAATGACATGTTATGATAGTGTAATGTTAATGACATGTTATGATAGTGTAATGTTAATGGCATGTTATGATAGTGTAATGTTAATGACATGTTATGAAAGTGAAAGTGGCAGCACTGCCTGTGGATAACAACCATCCTACTACAGGATATTAACAGGCAATCAGACAAGATACAACATGTTTTTGCCATTTGTAACATAGGTACATAGGAACGCTTACTCCCCATTCCCTCCCGCAATATACATCTTAAAAACACCATAACAATACAAATATATACAATAAAATTAACAAAAAAAGAGCAGCAAAGTGACTTAAATGTACATTTTGTTTTGTTTTGTTGTTGTTTTTCCAAAAATTCTTTCGAAGCATTTATTATCAGATTTATTATTATTATATTAGTGGTTGTAGTCCGTCAGACTAATGTTTAGGTTTTTGTTTAATGTTTTAAAATAAATGTATTATATATATGTATTAGATATTATTGCCTATAATACACAGAACCGTTGTTATCAATGGGGCTGAGAGTCACTGTGTGTTGAGATAGGTAGGGTAGGATTGAGGTTTATTGAGATAGGTAGGATAGGATTGAGGTTTATTGAGATAGGTATGATAGGATTGAGGTTTATTGAGATAGGTAGGATAGGATTGAGGTTTATTGAGATAGGTAGGATAGGATTGAGGTTTATTGAGATAGGTAGGATAGGATTGAGGTTTATTGAGATAGGTAGGATAGGATTGAGGTTTATTGAGATAGGTAGGATAGGATTGAGGTTTATTGAGATAGGTAGGATAGGATTGAGGTTTATTGAGATAGGTAGGATAGGATTGAGGTTTATTGAGATAGGTAGGTAGGATTGAGGTTTATTGAGATAGGTAGGATAGGATTGAGGTTTATTGAGATAGGTAGGATAGGATTGAGGTTTATTGAGAGTCTGGATGGCTTTTGGAAATAAACTGTTCAAGAGTCTGTTGGCTAATGGCTACTGAGGGGGAGGACATATGCCATACGTTCCATCCCCGTTCGTCATATAGCTGACTACATTTCCCACAATGCACCAGTCAGTGACGCCACAACCTGCACGCCCACAGCCAGCAACCAATGACAGTCGGTCACGCACGCAGGCGCATGGTGGGTGCAGTCCGTTCTGTGCTGCTGCTGCTGGTGGCTTTGACTTTTGGCTGTTGAAGGCTCTTCTCTTCCTCCCGCCGCTCATCCCGTGCTGTGGTTAATGTGTGTAGTCAGTACTGTACTGTCAGTTATCTAGAGAGCCGCGGGGCACGGCCACGTGTCCTTTAGCCATGACTTAGAGAGGGAGAACCACCGAGTTCCCCGGTCCGGTGTCTCCAGCCAGAACCCGCCCGAACCTCCATCGCGGTGTGTGTTAGACAGTATACCTGCTCCTGGTCCCGGTCCTGATCCATGCTACACTCCAACACAACTTCTACACACTGGTCGGCACTGAAGGTAAACCATAATCCATCATCTATCATCTATATCATCACACTCCCTGAGCGTCAGTTGGTTGTGGGCACTGGGTCATGTGTCTTCTGCTGAATACCACTGTTAAGTTCGTGTGTGTGTGTGTGTGTGTGTGTGTGTGTGTGTGTGTGTGTGTGTGTGTGTGTGTGTGTGTGTGTGTGTGTGTGTGTGTGTGTGTGTGTGTGTGGTGTGTGTGTGTGTGTGTGTGTGTGTGTGTGTGTGTGTGTGTGTGTGTGTGTGTGTGTGTGTGTGTGTGTGTGTGTGTGTGTGTGTGTGTGTGTGTGTGTGTGTGTGTGTGTGTGTGTGTCTCTCTGTATCTCTCTCTCTTTGTTATTGTGCCACAGTCCAGCCCAGTGTGATCCGTTAGCAGGCATTGTTTATGCGTATCTGCAGCTCAACCAACTCCCTGCTGACTGGTTGTCCAGCTGAAGAGAAGGCATTAACATGCAGGAGTTTAGTTAATGTTTTACCTATAGGTGTCAGGTCTGCATGGTTTTAATTACACTGAGTCAGGCATGCCGTCGTTCTAACAACAAAGTGATTTGTTGGGGGCAAAATGAGAAGCATGCCTTTCCGATTCAAGATTCAATTTAAGATTTGTACAATGGAATCCCCATTCCCTCCCGCAGTACGGATTTAATTTGAATTCAGATCCATTCTTTTTTTATTTTTTTATCCACTGACTAATTGTCACAGAGTCAACTAGTCCTGTGTACCGTTAGGGCGGGCCTCTGACCACAGCCATTGTGTGTAACTATGTATTATTCTTTTGTACTTTGTGTATTCTACCATATCAAGATATATAGAGTGAGAGAGCGAGAGTGTGGAAATATCTGAACAGATTCTGTTACAGTTCATAATTAATTCCCCCCCCCGGTCCGTGTCCCTTATCTGACCTCGATGGAGAGTTGTCCCACCCAACAGACCCCCATGAGAGCTGAGTAGAATGGGTGATGGGCAGTGGAAAGTGTGTGTGTGTGTGTGTGTGTGTGTGCCTGCCATTTATAAAGGTGTGATTGAAAAGGTGCTCCTCTATGCCTTGTCCTCATTACTAAGTCAGGCCTTTCTTCACCTGCCTGCAGTTACAAAGTGGGCCCCCGTTGGGTCTAAACTGGTAATGGGGTTACTAGGTTGAGCAGCGTGACGGAGAGAGAGGGTGATTGGTGGTCTGCCGCACCACTCGTATCTATAGAGCATAGTTTAGTATCGCATAGTATTGTTGACATTCAGAAAGCGGGAGTGAATGGGGAGTAAGCATTCCATTGTACTTGGCAAATAAAAACATCTTAAATAATGTTAAAGATTGATGATGAAGAAAGAAAAGGTATAAGTTTCTGGATTTAAATATTCAAGGTAAAGTGTAGGCTTTGCTTCTCAGCCTTCTGTTTGGGGGCATTTGACTGCAGGTTTTGATGGTGAATGTAAATGATGACTTTATAGGTTTAGGCTGTTCTTCACAACAGACGTTCTGTCTTACGCTGTGTCTCTCCATTTCAGGTGGACAGCGATGTCTCCCTCTCGTAGAATACCGCCTCGCCCCTCTCACAGACAGACCTCCATCTCCTTCTTTTACTAAAACCTCTTCTACCCCCCCCCCCCCCCCTGACCTCCGATCTCCCTCTGCAGTCTCGAGCACTCCCTCAAACCCACGCCACCCAAACACCAACCTGCCAACTTCATGAAAACCTCCAAAACCTGCAGCACACATACGAAAAAAACAAAGTCTGCCACTTAAAGCAAACACCCAGGCTCCCCGGAGAGAGGGGGGGGGGGGGGGTCAGGCCCGGGCCACGACCATGCTGGGGGGGCTCCTCAGAAGGAACATGTCCCAGAAGCTCAGCGCGCTGCTGGTGGCGTTCGGCCTGGCGTGGGGCTTCATGCTGCTACGCTACACGGTGCAGACGCCGCGACACCAGACCAGCGCCGAGCTGCGGCAGGAGATCCTGCAGCTCAGCCGGCGCTACGTCAAGGTGCTGACGGAGGAGAACCAGCTGGGCCCGGGCGGCCTCCAGGGGACCTCCATGGCCGGCTACGGTGAGCTGGGGACAGGGTAGGGGGTCAGGGTGGGGGGGGTCCAGGAGGATGCCCACTACAGCATAGAGGGTTTCACTCAGTCAGTGGATTGTTTACTTGTGTTACAGGGTCATCAGTGTTCATGGATTTTATTAACAAATTTCCATAAACATAATTAGAAAACTGACATTTGAGTTCTGTTTTTTTAGCTGGGGAAGCAGTCAAATTCGCTCAATTCAAGCATTCACCTTTTCCCTCCAATTCTTCTTCTCCACAGAGAAGTCATTTTGACTTTCAAAGCCAGAAGCCAGAAGCCTTGAATGCAAATCAGCTTCTCCTGTGAGTCAGGCCGTTAAAGTGTTAAACTTGTTCATCTCGTTTCTCTTGTCTCCACCCGAATACTCAGCTGACTTGAAGAGAACCATCGCAGTGCTGCTGGATGACATCCTGACGCGGCTGGTCAAGTTGGAGGGTAAAATAGACCTGGTGGCCAACGCCTCCACCGCCAACGCCTCCCAGCCGGGGCCGGGCGGCGGCGTGCTGCTGGAGGCTCTGCCCGTGGTCCTACAGAAGGCCTTGAAGCACGAGGGCGCCGCCATCCGCCCGCGGAGGCAGGCGCTCCGCCCCCCTCAGCCCCACACGACCCGGAGGCCGAGGGATCGCATCAGACAGAAGTTCATCGAGCCGGTTCACTGATTGAACTCACTTTGGGTGAACTGGGAGCAACTCTGAAACCTGGGTGGATCCAACCCCCCGGGGTTCATGATATTTATTGGTATTTTTTAAAGAGATGAATAGAGACTATTTTCATGAGTTCTTCATGGGTTGGCTGAACTGTGTTGGCTCCCCTCGTGGGTTCAACGTTTAACCGTTTGAAGGAAAAAGGGAACTGAAAGTGCCATATCAGATTTCCGTTGCGTCGTAGAAATGACTCGGAATGCTTTTGCTGTCCTGCATAATTTGCAATAACTGCGTACCTGTATATCCCAATGCTGAATTAGACTCTGGTCGTGCATTCTCGCTGGTTCAAACGGTTGTTATTATTATTATTATTATTATAATAGAGAAGATTTATCTTTTTGTAAACATATTGTATGGATAACTTTTGCCGTATAGCAGAGCTGAAACATAATCCAAAGAATGTTATTTGCACTCCATGGAAGTTGGTTTTGTAGTGTATTTTTACACTGGATGCGATGTGTTTTCCAAGGGTCTTCATTTGCCACCAGATGAAAGGCCATGAGTGTGAGGGCTGGACCACAATAGTAATAACCATAACGCAGCGGCTTTGGGAATGGATTGATCCACATATGGAGTAGATTAATCAAGACCGTAGCTCAATATTTAGCCCTGTAATGCTGTTTACCTGAAGAAATGTTGCTTCTTGTTCAGGGCTCATGTTTCACTGTGACTCTTCAGCTATTTCCTCAAAATAGAACCGTGTATGAAATAAGTGTGGAATCAGCAATACTGGAGGGGTGTCCCTCCTGTTCTTATCCAGTACTCCCCTTTGACTCCACGGCCTCTCAAATGGAGACCGTCTTTACCAGCATATCGTCTTATCTTAGCTACCGGCTACACATGTTGCTCATCCCGGCTCGGGGCTAAGAGGAAACGGGTTTCTTAAGGCTCTTAAAATAATAAATCTCTAAAAAGGCACTATTGCAATTTACCAAAACATTTTGTTTATTGAAAGCATGTGGTTATTGGTAATCCTCATTTGTGTCTAACTGGGAGGTTCCCGGTCTGTCGAGCTTGAATGAATAACCACTGACCTCTCGTGGATTTGCTTAACCGATGACCCTTTCAAATGTTGCCATGGAATTAAATCAGATTAAAACTGTCTCTGGAATTATAGTTTTACGGTTAAAAAAATGTAACATGACTTATTTAAACCGGAAGTTCCTCATTGAAGCCACAATAAAATTCTTAACACCCCCACTTCCTGTCTGTCTTTGCAGCCTTCTCCAAATAGAGATCAGATTAGGGTAACAGTTGATCAAGAGATTGGCATTTAACATTTAATGAGTGACTTTCTGTGTCACTTAATTTCCTTAAATTTACCAAAATTTTCATCAAGGCCATTCGTTTTTTTCTGCACCGTTTACATTGAATCGGGTTCTTAACATGTTCAATGTGGTATACTGGTTCAGATGCACTTCCTGTATGTGTGTTTGTGTATATATCTATATATATGTGTATATGTATGTATATATCTATATATCTATATATCTGTATATATAGATATATATATATAGATATATATATCTATATATCTGTATATATAGATATATATATATAACACTGGGGGGGGGGAGGGGGGGGGGTAGGAGGGAGGGGAATCAGACGCGCTGGCCAACGTCATGACGTATTACCTGCAGTACGCAGAAAAGTCCCGCCCACCGGCCGCGCGCCATCTTGTTCTTGCCCTCGTAGCTTCGCGGTAAAACCGTCCGCTCGAGCCGCGCCACAAAACATCAACCCCGACCCACCACCACCTCCACCCTGCCGCCGCTGCTCTTCATTAAACCTGATTATCGTTATTACTATTGATTAATATTGATTAAGATGAGTGATATAGAGGATGGGAACTTCGAGGAGAGGGTAAGTGTTTGATTAAAAACGAGATATCTGCGCTTATATGGTCGTCGCTGCGCTCGTCGTCGCCCCCGTCGTGCCCCAGGAACAACACTTAGCCGCACGAAATACCGTTAAATGAAGTCCTTTACCGTAAACTATAAACACACTCCGTGTTCTGTTTCTACTCATTAACTGGTTAATGGTTTTTATAAGTCACGTACGGGTTGAATTACGACTGCTGCTCTGGGCTTTTTCTTGTGTATCTAAAATAGCTATACTCGGCTAACGTGGTAATTCCGTTGTTGTCCAGCAGGGGGGGGAGGGAGGGTTGACTTCCTTGAGTATTAATAACTTTTATGGTCCTGGAATCGAACTTTATTGATCTGAAATATATCTCACTTTTTATTGATTTCAAATATAAAAACTCAATTGAATTTAATTGAATTCTGTCTAATGTGTGCAGTTATTGTTACCATAGGTTATATGCTTCTCTAACGTCAGACCATGCCTCCTCTCTTGAGTGTATATTGTTACGTTATGCTGTTATTTACCTGCATTTTGGTGTTTTTATTTTTTTAAATAATTGACACACAGACGTTTAAACTTTTTTGAACACCTGATCTTAATATTATTAAATGTTCTTTTTTCACTAAGGTTATTGATCGTGAAGGATTTGAAGAGTTTTATCCAAGAATGTGGAAGAACATGCATTTCAAGATTAACGAAGGCTAATGATGATGAAAAATGAAACATGAAAATGTACAGAGAGCAGAACATAGACTGGTGGGGAAGGGAGGAGGAGGAGGAGTGTGGCTGAAGAATGGTTCAGATGATAGGATCGATCACTTGCAGGCGTGAAAATGAGAGAGAGAGAGAAAAAAAAACATTTTGGGGGAGGAACAGAGGAAAACTGACGCGGAATCAGAAAATGAGAAAAACGAAAAAACGAAGAACGAAGAACAATATAAACCCCCAGAGAAAGGAGTAGCGTTTAACCAGTCTGGAAGAATGAATATGTCCCTAGGTTAAGTAAATGTGCAATGTATGTTCCAAATATATATTTTCTTTACCATAAAACCCTTTTTTCTGTACTAAGACAATGCATGTTAACTTTAGTTTTCCCTTTTTTTATTTTTTTAATGGCTCGGGTGGACACGGAATCCAAAGCCATACTAGTTTTGACTCTGTAGCAAAAGGAAAAACCAATGGCACTGTAAAGCAAGTAAACATGCATACACTAGAGTACTAACCCTTCCCTCCACAGTATAGAAGTGGTGTACCTTTTTTATTATTTTTAATGGAACTGTGTGAGATGTTAGTACTCTTGTATGAGGGTGCATGTTGTACATTTCCATAACATTGTTGTTTATATGCTCCTGTGGCAGCAGGAGTCGCGCTCCCCGTCCAAGTCCGACCACGCCGGTCCCGCTCGGGTCAAGTCTGAGAGCCGGTCTCGCACCCCGAGTCCGGTCCGAGTCTCCAAGCGCTCGGAGTCCCGGTCCCGCTCAAAGTCCAGGTAGGCCAGCACCTCCACCCACCCCCCCCCCCCCCCCCCCTCCAACAGGGTTCTTATATTACATACACACGTGTGAGAGCGAGTCGGATCGCTACCTGCCGAGCCTCTACCTGCTCATCGCTGATGTGTCTAAAAAAGATTCGCTGGCTAAAAGTCCTGAAGGGAAAATGCTGTATTTGCTTTCAATGCAAAGCTTTTAATATCTCTTCTCTGTTGCATGCCTCCGTTTGTCTTTAGAATCGGTCTAGAATGTTGTTTTAAAATGACCCGCCCAGGGGAAACTAGCCCCTTTACAGAAATGTGGATGTAGTTTCTCCTTGACCAACGCCTCTAACCACAGCCCGATCCTCTTGTCTAATGACGCCACCGTCCTTCTAGGTCTCACTCTCGACACCGGCGCTACAGCCGCTCACGCTCCACGTCCCACCGGGCCAAGCGGTCCCGCTCCTACAGCCCGGAGTACCGGCGCCGGAAGAGCCAGAGCAAGTCCCCCTCCTCGGGCCGCCGTCACCACGCCAGCGGCCGGGTGAGTGGCTGCCAACCGAGCACCGCTAACCGAGGCGCTTGGAAAATACACGACAAATGAGAAAAACAAGACTGGCAGCAGTGTAGCTCAGGAGGTAGAGCGGTCGCCTCACAGCCAAGTGAGGTAACCGAGTTACGTTTTGATGTTTATCTCCTAGTATCGATAGACCGCCAAGTTATAAACACCACATACATTTATTAATTGGGACGATACCCAGAGAGGACTGTTATATTTTGGGAGAGGGCTGTGAGGGTTTGATGTGACCTTTTAATGACCCCGTTCGATGACCCCCTGCCTGCGCTTGTGTCAACAGAGCCATGACGTCAAGAAAGAATCCAGCAATCATGGCGACGCCGTTAGGGTATGCATATACATATTATATATATATATATATGACCCAACCTGGTGTAACCCGACATTGATTTTTTTTTTACAAACCGTAATCCAAGTCTCATACACTGTGACACTGAGGACGCCGACTTGTCTGTTGCCCCAGCAGGCGAACCCCGACCCCAACACGTGTCTTGGCGTGTTCGGCCTGAGCCTCTACACCACGGAGCGTGACCTCCGGGAGGTCTTCTCCCGGTACGGCCCGCTGGCCGGCGTCAACGTGGTGTACGACCAGCGCACCGGGCGCTCCCGCGGCTTCGCCTTCGTTTACTTTGAGAGGATCGACGATTCCAAGGAGGTGTGTGTGTGTGTGTGTGTGTGTGTGTGTGGTTTTAGTTGAATGTGTGCCTCTGCACTCACGCCACTAGGTGTCGTCATCGTAACGACTCAATTCGTCACAGAAGTGCAGGTATTGCGCACAGCTCCTTGACGTGAGGTGGGTTGGTGTTCCACGGCCTCACGGTGTGTTAAATGGGAGGTGTGTGACGTGTTTTTATCTGTCGTTTAAAAAAAAATCATTTCCCCCCCAGGCGATAGAGCGAGCCAACGGCATGGAACTGGACGGGAGACGCATCAGAGTGGACTTTTCCATCACCAAGCGAGCGCACACCCCCACGCCTGGGATCTACATGGGTCGACCCACGCAGTAAGCGCCGGAGATTGACATTCATCATTTTGAGTTGCTTCAGCTTCTAAGTGAAGACCTTGACCTTTGTGGCATTTAAACGGACGTGAAATTAGGGTTTTCCTCGCCGGTTGCCAAATCACATTTACTGCCGCCGTTTAACAGTTTGTTTGTGTGTTCGTTTTTAGCAATGGTGGAAGTGGTGGCGGCGGCGGCAGCAGCAGCGGCGGTGGCGGCGGCGGTGGTGGTGGCGGTAGTAGTAGTGGTGGAGGCGGAGGAGGAGGAGGAGGAGGAGGCGGGGGCAGCAGTAGCAGCGGAGGCCGCAGGGGGCGGGACTCTGATCGCGGCTACGACAGGGGCTACGAACGCAGCTACGACCGCGGCTACGACAGAGGCTACGAAAGATACGACGAGTACGACTCCAGGTGCAGGTGAGTCGTCACGTGACCAGTGACCAGATGACGGATAGACGGGTGGATGATGTGTAACGTCTGGTTCCTGTTTGTGTGGTCCCTAGTCGCCGGCGCTCTCCGTCCCCCTACTACAGCCGGTACAGGTCCCGCTCTCGCTCCCGCTCCTACAGTCCCCGTAAGTCAAGCTCCTCGCTGCTTTTTACACTACAGCTGACATCGATACGTGTGTTAAGGTTTGGATATTGCCACCGAAAGCCGACAAGACTATATTTAGAGGTTGTGTTGGGCTTGTACTAATGTCTCTCTCTCTCTCTCAACAGGACGATATTAAAAGGCTTCCATCAACATTCTTCTTTGCCGCTTTGCGATTTTAGTCAAAAATGAATTTGGAGGGAACGGTTAGTTCCGTTTTTTTTTTTTTTTTTATATAGCTTAACAAAAGTGTAGTCACAGATGCTAAGTTGTTGTGTGTTTAGTGGGTTTTCTCTTTTTAACGTGTGCCCCAGTGGAAAGTCCATTTGAACAATAACATGGCCTACTTGTTACGTTGACCTCCACCCGGCCCTAGATTTCTTCCTTATTTTTATTATATGTAATAGATTATAACATTCTAATCATATTGTGCCCTCCCCTTAACACTACCACCTTGGTTATGGGAGGGTAATTGCAGATCAATATTGGATCAATCTTTTTGATCAGTCATACGGTGGCCCTGCTGGTGATCAGCTGTTGAACCGAGTGTCTGGGGGCAGCTTTGTTTCCTGGTAAAGTATTTTTATTTGTGTGTGGAAGTCAACGTCCGAGTAACGACCTTGTGTTCTTTTTGTATGCATTATATTTAAATGGTCATTTGTAAGAAAATTGAAAACTCTAAAGTCTAAAACCTGTTTGTGGATTCTGAATTCATGTGGGATACCGAGCCTTACTCACGTAGGCCTACCATAGGGTGAGAAGATGAGCTTGAATCCAAGTCCAAGATGAATTGTTCTGTGGTACGAGATGCATACATCATTCCATTCCTTTATTTTCTACATTGGACGTAGATTTTATCGTTGCCAATCAATGGCTTTGGGGAAATCCAGCATTTAAGTATTTGTTTATGAAGGGGCTAATGAATTTCTGAATTTCGCTGGTAATTAAATTTAGATTCAAATGTATTAGTAATGAATTCAATTGAACTGCTTCCCTTATTCAAAATGTGTAGTTGCCCTATGCAACAAGTCCAATGCAATGCCACTCCCCATTCCCTCCTTATGTCACTAATGGTTCATAACAACACAGTTCAGCGTCAACCTCTTGCATTCTTATTATTTCAGCTTTGTAGGTTCACATGTGTTCATGATGTACAGATTTATATAGGATGACAAATTCTACCAAGATGTCAAAAATCAGACATACATTGAATGTGTTCAGCAATATCAGCCAGGGTAACTGGGTACCAACGTAGTCATTCGCAATATATATATATATATATATATATATATATATGTATATATATGTAATCTTCTCCAGGGCGGAGGATTTTCGAAAGCAGCCCGTTCTGTGAGTCAGTTTCACATTCAATGGGATTACGAGACATTTGCATGAAACAAAAGTGTCTGACATTTGCCTTTTGCAGTTGATCGTTATTGCGATGCCATTTGGGTGGAGGTTCATTCAGTTGATTGATTTCAGATGAACAAAAACGAATGATGAACCCCAAAGGGACTCAAACTAGTAAAACCAAATATTTACAACAAGCGCTTGGCTCTGCATTTAGTGTTGCACATGTCCGTTCACTCAGGAACTCCTCCATGCTAACCTACTTCTGGTCTGATAAAGGGGAATCTAAAGTCAAGATATACAGAGATAAGGACCATGCACTGGGTTATCTTATTACCATAACACATGAAATTACAATTACTGAAATGTCAATGTTTAAGAGTTTCACAAGAGTGCAGTTGCAGCTCAATTTATAAATCGTGACTTTTCCTCACTTGCTTTGAACCAGGAACTACATGTTCTAGGAAATGGGTGCGCATTGTTTTGTGCCACTAATTAGCTGACCCTGGGGATACAGTCTGACCCCCTTGGGTGTGTAGTCAGGGCATGGAGCACATGGTGACTGCATCTGTTGGCTTTATAATCAAGTCCCCCATAAGTCTTTGTTGCTTCTCAGAGCTTCCTCCTCAATCGTGTACAGAAAGAAAGACGGACAAGAATGGTCTTGACATGGCAATCAGAAACCGAAACGACACAAAAGAGGGCAACAGCACGAAGTACAAACCTGTGGCTCACAGCTACATGAATGACTTACCCAATTACATGGCAAAGTTAATGGCTTTTCAGGTTCTTAATATTTGTTTTAATACACCATAGGCTACATAGAATCTCTAAATTCTTCAGATTCAGATTCAGATTACTTTATTAATCCCGAGGGAAATTAAGGACTAACTCCTTTATCAGTAAGAGAAGGTAGTGGACCCCTGCTGCTCTGTAAACAACCGATCCGGCTATAGATTAATGAAGTGTTACCGGTCCATCACACGTGGACATGGGCTCTCGTCTCGGCTGGTTTTGAAGATGTCGACGAAAACTGGAGTCCCTCGGAGCTCCTTGATCTGCTAACGAACAGGATTGGATCTAATTGACTAAACAAGTGAATTGACAGTTGCACAATGTTAGTTATTGGTTAAATACATTGCATTTCCCTGTATTTTAAAGTGTTGTGGATGCAAACCTATGGTGTAAACCAGAGTAGGCCTACATGACGGGAACAAGAATATTGGCAACAACAAACAAAAGCTAATAGTTTACATTGAGGTTGTAAACTATTAGATAAACACATTCGATGCTCAAGATAATCAGACACAAATGAAGGCCTAGGCTAACTTAAGTTTCAAAACAAAAGTGCTTACATTCAAAAAGACATGAAATTACACAATTTGTCCACTTAAAAAAGTTTAATATCAACAAAATTCGAATGTAAAAAACGTTGGGCCAATATTCTCCTTTTTTTCTTTATTTAGGCCTAAGGCCTGTTCGGTTACTAAAGATATTGATCCGAAAAAATATATAACATCAAATTTCACTAAAAACAGGCTTCTTTCAGTGGTTTAAATTAAGTTTAAAATTCTAAATAGTGATTTGTCTTCTGGATTCCTGAACTACAGCAACTAGTAGAACTATAAGCTGTATACTACTTTAGGCCTTTACATGGACATTTGGTAATTTTCTATAAAAACGAATGAAAATAATAAAAAGAAAATATTTATAAATATTTATAAATATTTTTTCTTCCTACTTTCCATACATCCCCAGGGATCAGTGTTTCTAGTCAGACTCCATGCAGGGGATGAGTTTTAAAACCGCCATTTTCTAATAAGATGAGGGCTGTCACCACATGTGGAGGAAACAACCTTAAAGTTAAAGTTATCCAGATGTGGGACCGAGGGGAATAAAAAAGTACATTTTAATGCAAACACAACATAACCATGCAGTTCTCTCGTCCACTGGACTCTAACCCCAATCTAAAGGGTTGATGGTTGGTGGTTAGTGAGAGAAGTGTCCTCAACATGGCGCACAGCACCAGGCTGCCATGTTCCATAGATTTCGGTTTAACACACTTCCGTGTGTGTTAAACCGAATCTATGGAACATGGCAGCCTGGTGCTGGTGTGCGCCATGTTGGGGGGTTTTCGCCTGGGTTACACACACTGGGACACACACACACACACACACACACACGCGCACACTCTCTCTCCACACACACACGCGGCTCTAACGAAAGAATACATGAACGAGTAATAATTCAAGCTCATCTCACCGGATCATCGAATCCCCCTACGGCTGTAGAGCCCTAGAGATGAACCGGTTCTATGAACTGGTTCTAGCCCCATATGTGGTGGCCCTACTTCGGACCGACACCTACAGAATGAACCCTTCCCTCCCCGCTAGGGTCGGGTCGGATCACTTCCATTGACTTAATAGGTTCTTAGGTATATGTGTGTGTGTGTGTGGGGGGGGGGTTATACCACACACACACACACACACACACACACACACACACACACACACACACACACACACACACACACACACACACACACACACACACACCATTCTACATTCGACTTATAGAGAGTTTTCCGAAACGTATGGACTCGGTCCATAGTACCGGGGAGAGAGGGAGAGCTCTGGGGGGGGGAGATGGAGAGTTCTGGGGGAGGAGAGATGAAGAGCTCTGGGGGAGGAGAGAGAGAGAGAGGGAGGGAGGGAGAGCTCTGGTCTGTACATTCCTCCGCCATGCATGCATTCTCTCTGCAGGGCTGCAGGATGCATCTCCTGGCTTCGTTGGAACCGATTCAGTTTAATATATCATCACATATCACACATCGGAGAAGGATTAATAACCACCCCGTTTGAAATAAATCTAATTATTTAGAGAGAATCCAATTGTGGCGTTTCGTTATCACCCTTTCACTTGAGAAATAACGTTGTTGTGAAATAACTATTTACTTAAAAATAAATCGTCCACTCCCACAGGTCATGGAAGTAGGTCAATCGCATGTGCAATATTTGCATTATTTCTCCATATGTGTGTGCGGGCCTGGGGCCTGAGTTTTTACAAGCAAGAAAGTTGAATAAAACCCTAATCATAACCCTATATGCATGCGTTCAATATGAACACTTAATAAAGTATTATAAAAATATATAGAAACGAAATCTTAGCAAACATACTCCTTTTTATCTATTCATTTTTTAGTTATCCTTATCCACAACAACAACAACAACACAGCCGTGACTTAATGAACCCTTTAACAAATCATCCATGTCTCTTTTACTTTATAATGTTTAATGTTTAAATAAAGGACGTCGTTTAGTTCCCGCCCTCCTGATTCGTATAGAATCCCGACGCGGGAGAGCCAATCAACGCGCCCCGCTGAGCCGTTTACACGCCCTGATTGGCCACTTCCCCCGACCAATGGGCTGAACGCCCATTGGTCGGGGGAAGTGGCCAATCAGGGCGTAGGCTCGTCCCGTGTGTGTGTGTGTGTGTGTGTGTGTGTGTGTGTGTGTGTGTGTGTGTGTGTGTGTGTGTGTGTGTGTGTGTGTGTGTGTGTGTGTGTGTGTGTGTGTGTGTTTGTTTTACAGCGAATGAGTAACCTACTATGACTACTATGGCCTCTCTTCTCTCCCCTGGAGGAGGAGGCCCTGACTCACTAGACCGAATGGGGCTCCTCTCCTCTCCGGGGTCGTGTTTCCGAACATTAGAGAATGCAGGAATGACCAGAATCAGAATCATAAAGTGGTTTATTGCCATATATACCGTTGTAGAAACACGCATAGGAATTTGACACGTCGGGTCCGGAGCAACACAGTAACGTGCAAAACAAAACAGACAAGGACAAACAATAAGACAATAAGACAATAAGACAATAGGTAAGTCAATAAGTCAATAGGTAAGACAATAACACCAGTGCAAATTTAGCAGTTTTAAGTATAAATATAAATATAAATATTGGTCTGCATGTGTGGGTGTATGAGGGCTGGGTCCAGTGGGGGGGCCTGGGGGAGAGGAGGGGTCCAGACTAAAGAGTGATAAACCTGTCATTCATATCGATGCATAGAGCTCCTGGGATTCATATCGATAGTATATATATCTATCTATCTATATATATGTATATATATATCAATATATAAATCGATATATATATATATATGTGTGTCTCCTCCTGCAATACAGTACAATGCGGATTATAGGCTACTTTTGATGTGAAACGAGATGTGCTTTCCAGAAGCGACACAGCTACCACTGCATATATATGTATATATATATATATATATATATATATATATATATATATATATATATATATATATATACATATATATATATATATATACATATATATATATATATATATATATATATATATATATATACATATATATGTATATATATATTGGAAATACTCTGGGTATAAATAATTGAACACTATTGATTATTGTAAGTCGTTAGTATGTTAAAGAAACCCTGGTCTAATAAAACAAACTGTTGATGTTAGGTTTCCACAAGGTTGTTTTTGTTCCTAAATTAAGATATGGAGTTTAGTGGTGTTCTTAAAACAGGATTATACTTCAAACCGAGTTTTGAACTGACACCCTACTGATCAAATGAGAATCACATGGACTTCCAGTATAATTTTATTTAAATCAACTGTTTTCCTTCAATTGGGCTCTATTGTTTTAAAAGCTGTTTAAAGCTGACGCCATGCCAGTTGGGCCCTGAGTTAATCGAGGTGCGGATTAACCAATAGGCTAATCAATAGCGTCCCGGTCACTCCCTGTGTGTGTGCGCGCGTGTGTGTGTGTGTGTGTGTGTGTGTGTGTGTGTGTGTGTGTGTGTGTGTGTGTGTGTGTGTGTGTGTGTGTGTGTGTGTGTGGAGACCTATGTATGTATCGACGATTGGGCAATACCTCAAAAAACGCGTGTTAACACAATTGATTGAATGCATGGGGCTCCACATTCAGACGCTGGGGGGACTTCCCCTCCCCCCTCAGAAGAAGACCCTCCCTCCTTCTCCCTCCCCCTTCTTGCAGACCCATGCACGGAGGAGGTGTGCTGCAGGAAGCGGTCCGCCATATGCATGAAGCCAACATGGCCACAACAACCCCCCTCTCGCTCCTTCCTCCCCATAGACCCCCCCCCCCGGGGAGTGGGCCATACTCGTGTTGTTTTGCATCTAGTACATCGGTACTAAGATACACACTCCCCATGTTATTTAAATAGCCTATGGTAGGCCTACGTGTTGTTACTACAATGAGCGGTCGACACGAAGGACCCTCCCCCCTCCTCCCCCTCTGTAGCTTTAGCCAAACTAATCCAAAAATGCACGTATATAATTACATACATTTTTTTTTTGCAAAATCATGCGCTATCATTTATGAATGGCCCCGCCCCCTCTCCTCTGGCACCTCCCCTCCCCCCCCGCCCCCGCCTTCTACACACGAGCCGCGCGTGGGCGTGGGCGCAGCGTCGATTACTATGTCCCAGCCGACCAATGAGAAGCCAGGGTTTCTGCAGAGAGAGAGAGAGAGAGAGAGAGAGAGAGAGAGAGAGAGAGAGAGAGAGAGAGAGAGAGAGAGAGAGAGAGAGAGAGAGAGAGAGAGAGAGAGAGAGAGAGAGAGAGAGAGAGAGAGAGAGAGAGAGAGAGAGAGAGAGAGAGAGAGAGAGACCAATCAGGGAGCGAGAGAGAGAGGAAGGAAAAAAAACAATAGAACGCGTTCTCACGGAAACCCTTTTACGCACAAAGCTCCCCAACCCCACCTGGACCTCCACCCCCCCCTCTCCACCTGGACCTCCACCCCCCCCCCTCCACCTGGACCTCCACCCCCCCAACCCCACCTGAACCTCCTCTCCACCTGGACCTCCACCCCCCCCCTCTCCACCTGGACCTCCACCCCCCAACAAAAACCTTAATTGATCAATTGGGATTCCTCACGTGGGGGGGGGGGGGTGGGGGGTTGATTTGTAGTTTGAACACGTGGCTCATTCAAAAAAAAAACAAAAAAAACGCCGGAATTGCCGTGGATTTTTTTTGTTCTCCCCTCCTCCTCTTCCTCCCCCTCCTCCTCTTCCTCCTCCTCCTCTTCCTCCCCTCTTCTTCTTCTCCGGTTGTTCTCGAGGCGGGCGAGAGAGCCGTACCGTGTGTGACATTCCGTCTCTTAGCCCCCAAAAAAGGGATTTATTTTGGGACACAAAGTTGTAGTAGTTTCTCCTTTAGTAGTAGTAGTATTATTATTAGTATTATTTTTATTTTTTATTTATATACCCAAACCCCCGTTTGGATCGTTTTTGGAACCGCGAGATTAATAATTAAAGAATAATTGAGCGCTTATTTGGTTGGAGAGGAGAGACCAGCGAGGAGAGAGAGACCAGAGGAGAGAGACCAGACCCTCCAGTTAGTGAAGCTCTGAGAGGCTCGGAGGACGGACTGGAATAACACCTCACTCCGTTACACACTGGGACTCGGACTCGGATCCTACTCACCTCACCGGGCTCACCACCTCGCCTCTCCAGTCTACAGACTTAGTCTCTTTATCATTATTATCATCCTTCTATCCTCCTCGCGTCATGAACAAGCTGTACATCGGGAACTTGGTGGAGGAGGCCAGCGTGGAGGACCTGGAGGCTCTGTTCGGGGAGTGGAGCCTCGCCACCAGCGGGCCGTTCCTGGTCAAGACGGGATACGCGTTCGTGGATTGTCCCGACGAGAAGGTGACCATGAAGGCCATCGACCTGCTCTCAGGTGAGCGCTTTGGTTTTGTTCGGAAAGTGGTGGTGTTCGGTTCGAAAAGGAGCGAAACCCGAACTGCTGCTGCTGCTGGTTGGTGTGTGTGTGTGAGACTGGGGTCCTCCATTGGAGGATGTGTGTGTGTGTGTGGGTGAGGGTGGTGTATGGTGTTGGAGGGTGGGGGTGAGGGTGGATCCACGCTGCTTCTTCTCCTCTCTTCTCGCTTCTTGACACTTTAGAATCGGGTTTATGTGTCGGGCTTTGGACGGAACACACACTCTTAAACACGTTGTTTTAATGCGAATGTGTGTGATTGGGGTGGAGGTGGGGGGGGGGGGGATCTCGGTAGGGTCATTGAGATCCGTGGTGTGTGTGTGTGTGCGCTCCTGGTTGTGTACAACAAGTGAATGCATAGGCGTAAATGCGCCATGATACTCTGGTGATGGTAACCGTCTGATTCTAAAGGGGAACCCGAAAATCACAACACAATTGTTCAGTTTTAACACTCGGCAAGCGAATGACCGTTTCAAAGTGTGTGTGTGTGTGGGGGGGGGGGGCTGGCTGCAGAAATGGCCTAACTTGTTTCATTGTAGAACATGGAGGAGCTAGTACGCCCATGCTGACACACCAGGTGGTGTAATTGTGTTGGTTAGATGTGGGCCAAACAACATGATGTCGTCCTACTACACCACCTCTGTGTTTGAGTCCTACTCGGGCAGTAGGACATCAGGGAGGCCCCGAAACAACAATGGAAATAACGGACGGTTTATGTCCTAATGGGACTAGACGTAGTGTACCCTATGTGTAGGCCTGTGGGTTAAATGGCCTTTTAATTTGTGTTTAATTGAAAATACTCTCGTTTGAAGCTAACCCTGTAGCAGAAACACCACCCAACACGCAGGCAGGATGTATTAAGTCAGTTGAATTAAAACTGTTTTTCTATTTCTCTTTTTTTGTTATTTTTTTAGGAAAAGTAGAACTTCACGGGAAAGTTCTGGAAGTGGAGCACTCGGTCCCTAAACGTCAAAGGTAGGTCCACGTCTCATTCGGCTGGCTTGGGTGGTGTTTCTGTTTGAGCAAACTACACCTCTTCTTCAAATGGGCTTTTACACACACGCGAAAGTGTGTGTGTGTGTGTGTGTGTGTGTGTGTGTGTGTGTGTGTGTGTGTGTGTGTGTGTGTGTGTGTGTGTGTGTGTGTGTGTGTGTGTGTGTGTGTGTGTGTGTGTGTGTGTGTGTGTGTGTGTGTGTGTGTGTGTGTGTGTGTGTGTGTGTGTGTGTGTGTGTGTGTGTGTGTGTGTGTGTGTGTGTGTGTGTGTGTGTGTGTGTGTGTGTGTGTGTGTGTGTGTGTGCATTACTACTACGAGCTGCTGCTGCCAACCCTAGTAAATATTGGTCTAATTCGGGTTAAACTAGTCCTAGTCCTCCTGGTTCGATCCTTCCATTCGGTACGTCGTATGCACGCTCACTATCTGTGTTCTGTAGTGATCGATCACTGGGAGACCCCGTGTGTGGTGGTGCATGAGGCTGGTCCTCGGTGGAGGCCTGGGCAGGGAGGTCCTCGGTGGAGGCCTGGGCAGGGAGGTCCTCGGTGGAGGTCCTCCATTTGAGGAGAAGTGTTCAGTCCTCCGTGTTGTTGCATGAGATGAACCTCGCAGTGGAGGCCCTGCTAGTTCGGCTAGGGGCCCCTGAGGGCCTCCACCCAGCCTCGGTTCAGAGGACCAGGGGCCCCTGAGGGCCTCCACCCAGCCTCGGTTCAGAGGACCAGGGGCCTCCTTTTCTTTCGAGCCATTCCGAACGCCACCCCTCCGTCATGGCGCCCCCCGGTCCACGGAGCTCTCCCACCGTCGTTTACGAGGCCAATGAATGGTGCGTTTTTGTGTGCATTTAATTAAATTAAATTAAATTAAAAAGCCTTGTTTACTTTACGCGAATTTTGAGATTTATATATATCGTTATTTATATATCGCAACGTTTTAGATACGAGATTTACGATCTAACGAGAGCAAATACATGCATATTATATATATATATATATATATACCTTACATATTATATATATATCTACATATTATATATATATATCTACATATTATATATACCTACATATTTAAAATGATAGTCTAACGTGTTGCCTAAATGCTCGCAATACGTGGAGCGGCTGTTCGTGACGTCACCGTTAACCCATGACCCGTTCTGCTGACCCCAGGAAATGGAGGCTTTTCTTTCCATTTCTAAACAGCCAGGAGACTTTAATCATCCATCCAACATCGGTGGCTTGACTGGTGTTCTTGTCTTTAGGTTCTTAACGTGGGAACATGTTTTATATTGTCCCCACAGTGGCATGCTACTCATTGTACATGAAGTCCCTCCATTTTGCATTCCAGCCTGCTGACGATCAGCTGGGGGCCTCAGCCAATCACCACGTCTTAACCTTTGAACTCTGCAGGAAGCGGAAGTGCTTGAGGAGGCAGGCTCTCTGGGGCTCTGGGGGGGGGGGGGGTGGATGGACGGGGTTCTGGGGGGAGCCAGCGGGGGGTGGGGGTCTGATGGGGGGGGGGGTGGGCGTGGAGGTTTTCACAGGGAGGGTTTTTTTGTGCGTGTGTATTTTGCACCCATTTGTATACGTTGGTGGTAGTTTTGATTTAAAGTATTTTGGAGCCGTGCTGGAGCGCCTTCCCTCCCAGACGTGTGTCTTATATAAGTATAAGACTAAACCACAGGACACCAGGTCACACATTGTCAACAGCTGGTTTTACATCCCTCCTCTCTTCCTGTTATGTTTTTATTGAAGGTTCTAATGTGTTGCAATTCCAACAATTGTAACCGTTTAAACCGGCTTATTTAGATTGAAGACTGTTTGGATTGCCTTGTGTTTTGCACCGGGATCCGTAAATACAGGAATAGTCTAATTGTCTGCAACGCGACCGGCTTTTGAGAACGATCGAGGATTGAGTGCTTTTAATAGAGTTGCATTTTATCTGTCTAAACAGGCAGAATACGGTGATTGTTTTATAGAGGTGTTCTAAGCCTCCTTAACGAACACCGTTGACTCTTTTTAAAAGTAGCGTTTTTACAGATGTGCGAGATCTCGGCGGTTTTTAAAAGGTCGAAATGTAAGCAGATTTTCAAGTTGAGATTTAAGGTTATCTTTGTGTTCCTTAAAAAAAAAAATAATAATAATCAAAAGATAATTTAGAATAATTTTTATTTAGGTTTTTAAAACGGAGCTACGTAGAAGATACAACTATGATCTGACCATGTGTGTATCGTTGTGTGTGTGTGTGTGTGTATATGAAGCCTGACCTTCTGGCTCTGGTTACCAGAACACTAGGTCAGGGGGTCATGGGGCCCCCCCCCACATGTAAAACTCAAATGTAGTATTGTGACTTGGTGTCTGTGAATGGTCCCTGGTCTGGACCTGGAAGAAGGTCCAACGTGTGTGTGTGTGTGTGTGTGTGTGTGTGTGTGTGTGTGTGTGTGTGTGGTGTGTGTGTGTGTGTGTGTGTGTGTGTGTGTGTGTGTGTGTGTGTGTGTGTGTGTGTGTGTGTGTGTGTGTGTGTGTGTGTGTGTGGTGTGTGTGTGTGTGTGTGTGTGTGTGTGTGTGTGTGTGTGTGTGTGTGTGTGTGTGTGTGTGTGTGTGTGTGTGTGTGTGTGTGTGTGTGTGTGTGTGTGTGTGTGTGTGTGTGTGTGTGTGTGTGTGTGTGTGTGTGTGTGTGTGTGTGTGTGTTGAATTTTAAAAGTAAATAAGGAGCCCGGCCTCATCACATGACCTGCCCCTTCCCCCCCCCTCACTCTACATGTTTCCGTCAGTGGTCTTGTCCGTGTCCATGGTAACGGGGCCCCACCCCCACTGGGCAGAGAGGGCCCTTGTTACCCTTCTCTACACCCCCCACCAAATCAAAGGCTGCATCGGGGAATGTGAACCCCCCCCCCATGTCCTGGCTGACTTCCACGCTGCATGAAGCTATAGGTTAGCTCCACTGGAAGAGCTCCCAGGGTTTACCGCGAGGTTCCCCCACTGCAGAGCAGAGCGAGTGGGGGTTGAGGAGGACCACGGAGGGCCGGTGGTCCTCTTGGCGCTCATTTGTAAATGTATTGTGATTAGGAAGTAGATTGTTTCCTTAATATGTTGTAGACATGTTCATGGGGGTTTTGTTCTCCTGCCTCTCTCTCTCCGTGTACACTCGGTGTGGGCTAATGTATGTTCAAACATGTTTCACAACGTGTGTGTCTTCTCCAACTGGGTTAAGAAGGGCATGGTTTGTGTATTCGAAGGTCAGGGTGGAAAGCCGTGTCCTCCAGGTTGTATCAGCTGGAGTAGGACTTTGCACACCACACTCCCCTCATACATTATGGTGTGTGGGGGAGGGGAATGCATGCCCCTTACTAACTGTGGCCGTATCTTAAGAAACAAGTCCTGTTGTTGTCAATGTGACCTCCACCACCCCCCCCCCCCCCCCAACCACCGGACACACCCTACACGCTACGCGCTGGTCCTCTCTCCGTACCGCTGACACACAAACTGATCTAAATCGGGAATCTGGTCGGTTGTAAGACGCAGTGGAGATGACTGAAGCGAGGAGGTGTGGTGATGGGAGCCCAGCAGCAGAACAGCTGTACGCTGGTGGGCTCCCACCGTGTGTGCGTTCCTCCCTCCCATCCTGGTCGTCGTGCCGTGGGGGGGGGGGGGATGTCTTACTCTCCCACCTACCAAATCTCTGTGGCCGTGCCCTCCAACAGACCCTGGGCACGGGGGTGCACGCTGCCCTCCGTTTCCCGGATCTCCTCCGACGCTCTGCTCCTTCTCACGTACGGCCAGAAGGTTCAGCCTCGTGGTTCTAGGGAGACCTTGTAAATGGGGGGGGGGGGGGGGGGGGGGAACTCATGGGTAATGTCATGAAACGCAGACTTCCCAGTGCCACACACACACACACACACACACACACACACACACACACACACCCTCTCTCCCTCCCCCGTCTGTTGTTGCTTTTCATAAGCAATGTTTTTTCCAAATGATTGCCGTTAACTTATCTTTATATATAATAACTTATCTTTATATATAATAGTAAGGAGAGAGGCTGGTCAGCCCCAGGATGGATCCGTTTGGCTGAGAGTTATTTATGAATGGTTTGTTTTCACTCTGTGGATCTCAGGATGTTGTTTGTGCTGAGGACTTTTGGCACAGACTATGTGTATATATAGATATAGATATATATATATATTTTTTGGTTGTTGCTCCTTTCTCTCTGCCCCATCTTTTGGCTGACTGTTCCACTCCTGTCTCACCTCCTCATCCTCTTCTCTCTCCAGGAGCTGTAAGCTGCAGGTCAGGAACATCCCACCACACATGCAATGGGAGGTGAGTTGAGACACACACACACACACACACACACACACACACACACACACACACACACACACACACACACACACACACACACACACACACACACACACACACACACACACACACACACACACACACACACACACACACACACACACACACACACACACACACACACACACACACACACACACACACACACACACACACACACACACACACACACACACACACACCACCCCCCCCCCCCCCCCCCCCTCAATGGGGCATCAACTTGGCTGCTACATACAAAATGTTACTATACATTTATTTTTTAGTTATGGTTCATTAAATGATAAAAATAAATGTTGGATGTGTGAGTATTTAGCTGCTTTTGGATTCTTTCTTAGTAGCAAAGGTTGAATCCTAAATCAGCGGTGAATTGTGTGTGGTCTACCCCCCCTTGGAGGGCTACCCCCCCTTGGAGGGCTACCCGTTAAGGGGCGTGTCCCAGGCCATGGCCTGCTCACACACTGCAACGCTGCTCCAATTATTCCTGTCTGCTGTGATGTGCTGATGCACCCTGATGAGCTGTTTTTAATAAAGTGTATTTTATTACTAAACGGTAAAACATTTTGTGCACATTTGACCAAAATTCCCCAAAAGTCTGTCAATATCCTAGTCAAATAGGCATGTGTTTAATTTATCTAAATATGTGTGTTATACATATATAGCCAGAAACATTGTTAAAGTCTCTAATCGCAATATAAATGCTTTACGTATATGCCACAAACAATCAGGTTTATTCCGCCTTATTAAAAACATATCGAATCAAATAAATTAATAAACTAATGAAGGCTTTTCAGGCAGCAATATGTCTCTCTTTGAACTGTCAGGGTACAGACGATCCAAAATGGCCTCCCTAAGCTAGCCACCTTCCGATGCTACCGCTGTACAGTCAACAAACATTTCAGTTCAGACAGTTTTGAATTGTTGATCGGTGAACAATGACTATAAGATAGTTTGCTATTATTTATTTTCTATTAAACCATTGGGCTAAATTAATATTCTATACTTAATACTAGAAATTCAAGATTATTTTTTGGGCGATGATTTGTGGGATGCCTGTTGTGTTTTTGAGTATGAGAGGACAACAGACTATACACCAACTACACTGCTGGGCCGTGGTGGTCCTGGGTGGGGGGGGGGGGGGGTTCGGGTGGAGGTGGGGGGGGAGGTAGATGTATGCTCAGCCCTGGTGAAATGGCTCCAGACCCCTTCTACTCTGGGTGTTTCATAATGGTCTGCTCCACCGCCGGGCTGGTTCCACCCATGTTGCAAGCATGTGGCGAGAGAGAGAGAGAGAAAGGGAGGGGGAGAGGGAGGGGGAGAGCCGTCCACCCTCCCCCCTCTAGAAGGTATCGTTTGTGGAGGGGGTTTCCTCCCCCCTCCCCCTCCCTTACTCATGCAGAGGGAGTGGAGGCTCCAGCCGTCTTTACATCAGAAGACTTTGTCCTTGTGTTGAGGTGTGTATGTGTGTTGAGGTGTGTGTGAGGGAGTGTATGTATGTGTGTTGAGGTGGTGTGTGAGGGAGGGAGTGTGTGTGTGTGTGTCTACGTACGCCTGCGTCTAAAGCCCACTGCTGAATAATGGCGGTCACTGGGGGGGAGGTGGCGGTGTAGGCCCTGGTGGGGGAGGTGGCGGTGTAGGCCCTGGTGGGGGAGGTGGCGGTGTAGGCCCTGGTGGGGGAGGTGGTGGTGTAGGCCCTGGTGGGGGAGGTGGCGGTGTAGGCCCTGGTGGGGGAGGTGGTGGTGTAGGCCCTGGTGGGGAGGTGGTGGTGTAGGCCCTGGTGGGGAGGTGGCGGTGTAGGCCCTGGTGGGGGAGGTGGTGGTGTAGGCCCTGGTGGGGGAGGTGGTGGTGTAGGCCCTGGTGGGGGAGGTGGCGGTGTAGGCCCTGGTGGGGGAGGTGGCGGTGTAGGCCCTGGTGGGGAGGTGGTGGTGTAGGCCCTGGTGGGGGAGGTGGCGGTGTAGGCCCTGGTGGGGGAGGTGGCGGTGTAGGCCCTGGTGGGGGAGGTGGTGGTGTAGGCCCTGGTGGGGGAGGTGGTGGTGTAGGCCCTGGTGGGGGAGGTGGTGGTGTAGGCCCTGGTGGGGGAGGTGGCGGTGTAGGCCCTGGTGCTTTTTCTCTTCTCCACTTTTAGCCTCCATGTGCTACTGACTCACAGAATGTGTAGCATAAACTCCTTCCCCTCCCCCAACCCTCCGGCTTCCTGCTGGAATGCGCCCCACCCTTTCCTGAACGCCCTGGATTCCCATTTGTCGCCTGTCCCCCTCCCCCGCCCCCTCCCCTGGTGATGGACAGGCAGAGCAGCCAATCCCGGAAGCGCCGCTCCAGCCTTAGGGAGTGTGCGTGTCGCCTCAGCCAATGGGGACCGCGAGGGGGTTGGGCCGTGGGTGGGGTGGGGGGAGGGCAGGAAGGCGCCCGGTTGGCTGAAAAGGGGGGTTGAGCAGTTGGAGGGGGCGGGGTCTGGGGTTTTGACTGCATGGTTGGAGGTCTGGTCTTCAGGCCCTCTCTCACATGCCGACGCCCCCTCTGGTCTGAAGCATGAATCCCTGACTTCAGATCCCGTGGTTTCCATATTTAGTCAGGCTGTCTTGTTTGTCTTGCTTTTCTCTCCCCCCTTCTCTCTCTCTCCCCCTTCTCTCTCTCTCCCCCCTTCTCTCTCTCTCCCCCTTCTCTCTCTCTCCCCCCTTCTCTCTCTCTCCCCCCTTCTCTCTCTCTCCCCCCTTCTCTCTCTCCCCCCTTCTCTCTCTCCCCCCTTCTCTCTCTCTCCCCCCTTCTCTCTCTCTCCCCCTTCGCTCTCTCTCTCTCTCCCCCTTCTCTCTCTCTCTCCCCCCCTTCTCTCTCTCTCTCTCCTCTCTCTCTCTCCTCCCCCTTCTCTCTCTCTCCACCCCTCTCTCTCTCTCTCTCCTCTCTCTCTCTCTCTCTCTCTCCTCTCTCTCTCTCTCGCGCTCTCTCTCTCTCTCTCTCTCCTCTCTCTCTCTCTCTCTCTCTCTCTCTCTCTCGCGCTCTCTCTCTCTCTGATAATTGGGGTTTAGTCTCCATGCCGCATTACATTCTTTATGTATTTGGTTGAGGAGATGTTGGCTTTACGTGTACACGACCTAATCACCACGTAAACCTTAATCAAGGCGTAGTTTGTAACGATGTTTAGTCAGTCTGACCGGGTCACAGCTCGTGGCCTTTTGGACTAACTTGTGAAATTTCCTAAAAATGCAAAAATTGTCTCGGCACACAGCTGTTTCTATAGAAGTAATTAGACTAGATTTGATTAGCTGCTAATATATTAGTAATAAGACCAGATTTGATTAGCTGCTAATATATTAGTAATTCGATTTGATACGGGGACGTATGCAGATGTGCGACCGTACAGACGCTGGCTCTGGTTTGTTCTTGGATATCAACGATGAATAACAGTTTGATATGATCTGTTTCCTCAGGTGTTGGACGGCATGCTGGCCCAGTACGGGGCCGTGGAGAACTGTGAACAAGGTAATTATGGACCGCCGCTGGTCTGTCGTAATCCAGCTGTAGACCAGGGGGGGAAACAAGTCCGTCAAATCAAAAGGTTTCACTCCTTTCCTTGTTGAGGCTAGAGGTGTGTGTTTACCATCTCCCTCCTCCTCCATACAGTGAACACTGAAACAGAAACCGCGGTGGTCAACGTTCGATACGGAGCCAAAGACCAAGCCAGGCTGTGAGTCCCACATGACACACACACCCCCCCCCCCCCCCCCCCTCTCGCTCTCTCTCTCTCTCCGTGGTTCCATTGGTGGGGGGGTTTGGTGCCCCCTGGTGGCGGGGGTGTTCCTCTGGGGGCCGGAGGGTATGGGGTCTAGGGGGGGTGATGGTTAAAGCCCAGCTCTGGAATGTGTTGTAGTCTAATGTGATGCGACCGCTGGCTTGATGTCGGCCTTTCCTTTCTACGCGCTCATCACCAGATCCTTTCACTTTCGCCCACATTTATTTTTGGTTGCCACAAGTCTTATCTCTCGAGACTAAACGGCCAGTAGTGTTTCCACAATGCCTCCTCAAAAGATGGAAGTTGAACCGGATTTGTTAAAACGGATGAATGAGGATCATTGCATCGTTGGCTCTGCCAAGTTTAAACGCTTTTTTTATTTTTTAGGCTTCACATTTCCTCAAGCTCATTTGATGGACATTTTTGCGACGCATGTGGATCCGATATGTGCTAAAGTCCAGTAAGGACTCCATCTATTCTCCATCAACATGCCCCCCCCTCACGGCTGTTATTTCCCTCTCTCGTGTTTCCAGGGCGATGGAGAAGCTGAACGGCTTCATGCTGGAGAACTTTGCCCTGAAGGTGTCCTACATCCCCGACGAGGCGGTGGCGTTGGCGGCCGACGGCCCTCCCACCGGTGGCCGACGAGGCTTCCCACCCCGCGGGCCGGGGGCCAGGGCCGGCTCCCCGTCCATGGGGGCCCGGCCCAAGCTGCAGTCGGAGGTGCCTCTGCGCATCCTGGTGCCGACGCAGTTCGTCGGCGCCATCATCGGCAAGGAGGGCATCACCATCCGGGAACTCACCAAGCAGACCCACTCCAAGTGTGTAGGGAAGCCCAAGACCGGTCTTTATCTTTATCTTCATCGGTTTGCTCCAACCTTTCCGTTTTGCTCCCTTCGTCCAGAATCGACATCCACAGAAAAGAGAATGCAGGGGCGGCGGAGAAGCCCATCACAGTGCACTCCACCCCGGACGGCTGCTCCAACGCCTGCAAGACCATCATGGAGATTATGGCCAAGGAGGCAGTGGACACTAAGTTGTGAGTTCACCGCTCGTGGTTCTCTATATCCCCCCCCCCCCCGGTCACTAGTTGATGGAGAGCCTGAGATCGTAAAGCAGTCGGGCTCTTCATGTTGTCTTTCCTAATAGAAACGGTCACCCCCCCCATGAGACAATCCCCCGTCTCCTCCATAAACCCCATCTCTGGCTGATTGTCTGGTGTCTATAATCCATAATCACAGTAAATAAAGGATTACATAAAGGACTCTCTGGCTGTTTCCTCTCCAGCAGCGCTGGGTTTGATTGACCCAAACCGCCTGGTCTCAAACGGCCCTCTTCACTCTCTGGGAAGTGAACTACTCTCTTCTCACCTCCCTCTGTCTCTCTCTGTCTCTCTGTCTCTCTCTCTCTCGCTCTCTCTCTCTCTGTGTTCTCCAGCACCGAGGAGATCCCACTTAAAATCCTGGCTCACAACAACTTCGTGGGCCGATTGATCGGGAAGGAGGGCCGCAACCTGAAGAAGATCGAACAGGACACGGAAACCAAGATCACCATCTCCCCGTAAGAGGAACTGCTCAGAATACACTCCTCACACTTTCCCTCGCTGTCATCTGCTGGCCGCCTCCGGTTACTACTCCTTACTGCTTTAAAAAGATCAGAGGCGTAACTGGGTGCATAATATTGGTCATTAATTTTCCATTTGTAATTGTTTTAATATGGTATCCTAAGAGGCCGATTGGCCGATGGGCTTACATTAAACAAGCCAGTAATGAGCTTATTTACCTTCTATATTACACGCTTTATGTTCTCAATTTGTCCTCCTCCTGGCACGATGTTGCTTGGCGCTCTATCGCCACGGCGACGTTGGAATGCAACACAGCCTCTTGATGGGACCTCTGTTCCCCCCCCCCCCCCCCCCCCTCAGCCTCCAGGACCTGACCCTGTACAACCCCGAGCGCACCATCACGGTGAAGGGGTCCATCGAGGCCTGCTCCCGGGCCGAGGAGGAGGTGATGAGGAAGGTCCGGGAGTCCTACGAGAACGACGTGGCCGCCATGAATGTGAGTGTCCCGGGAGGAGGGGCGGGGCCCTGGGGGAGGAGGGGCGGGGCCCTGGGGGAGGAGGGGCGGGGCCCTGGGGGAGGAGGGGCGGGGCCCTGGGGGAGGAGGGGCGGGGCCCTGGAGGAGGTCTCTGCTGGGTGACTCCCGGTACCCGTTGTCGTAGTGGAGTGGTCTGCCAACACTCCTCGGTGGCCTCCTCCCAGGAGGTCGGTTCTCCTCCCAGGAGGTCGGTTCTCCTCCCAGGAGGTCGGTTCTCCTCCCAGGAGGTCAGTTCACCGGAGTCTTAAAACCCAACCCAGTGGTAAACTCTGTGTTGGGTTTTAAGGGCTTGGTGTTCTGCAGGAGGGTGTGTTCAGGAATAGAACATTGGCTGTATCAAGTTGACCTTTACCTCCTGTTTACACATCGGCATAACAAAAGTCATTTGGCAAGAGGTGGTTTGATATGAGTCATTTGAGACCTGTCATTTATTTAAAGTGCCCTGTTTAAATAAAACAACGGCTGCAGTTATTGTTTATTTGACTGAGTTGGGGTAAAATGGCGGCTCAATTTACAAAAGTAGCGTGGAGATCGGTGTGCAGAAGAGGTAAATATTGTTATACTATTTTATAGATTTTGCCTATATTAATTGATTTGCATATACTGCCTACAGTGACATGATTGAAGGGTCCCCTTTAAGTTGCCAAATTAAGTCCTCTATATTGTTGATTGGCAGTCGATCGAGGATGCCTTGGCATTGAGATAAATCATTAGTGGGAATCCACCGTACATCCCCCACCGGGTGTAAGACGAGTCGTTGCGTCTGTCTGCGGTTCACGCTCTGCTCCTCCGTGTTAAATGGGCTTCCTTCCTTCCTCCTCTTCAGCTCCAGTCCAATCTGATCCCCGGTCTGAACCTCAACGCTCTGGGTCTGTTCCCCGGAGGCGCGCCTGGCATGGGCTCGTCCATGGGCAACGCCCCCCCGCCCGGCGCACACTCCGGCTACTGCCCCTCGTTCGGAGTAAGTTCCCCCGCTCTCCTCCTCCTCCCGCAGTGATCCTCTCTCCCCCCCCCCCCCCCCCCCCCCTCACACACAGGGCGACCTCGAGCAGTCGGTCTCGGTTCTGTTTAGGAGTTTCATGTGATTCTCTCTCCCTGTAGAGTGGGCCCTTTGGGGGTGAAGGCCCGTTTTGGGCTCCTGTGTGTTTGGCAAGCAGCCCGCCCCTCGTAAGTCCCCGTCCCCGTCCCCGTCCACACCCCCCCCCTCCACACCCCCTCCCAGACTGCTTTGCACGGCTTACGGCTGCTGGCTATGGCGTCATGGAGCAGGGTTTACCACGTCTGAGGTTCCGTCCTCGGGGAACAGCGGCCTCCTGCCGACCCCCAGGTCGCGGTCTGGGGAGACCACAGAACCTGGATCCCGACGAGGCGTCCATTAGGATCTGGGGGACCACCTTTTGCTTGGCTTGTTTTAATGAACTCCTGTACGTGTATATTTTGAAGATGCTACCCGGTGATCTACTCACGCTTGCATGGAAGCACACATTTTCCCAGGCTTTGATTTTTTTTTTTGGATTTATATTTTTTTGCGCTGCATGTTTAAAAATATATATATATATATATTTCCATATTCAAAGCTTACGGGAAATGCAATCCGCCCAAAGCCAGTGGTGGGATTCAAGAATTGTATTGGCAAGTACGATGGAATGCTTACTCCCCATTCCCTCCCAGAGTATGGATTGGATGGTATGGATTGGATGGTATGGATTGGATGGTATGGATTGGACGGTATGGATTGGACGGTATGGATTGGACGGTATGGATTGGACGGTATGGATTGGACGGTATGGCTTGGACGGTATGGCTTGGACGGTATGGCTTGGACGGTATGGCTTGGACGGTATGGATTGGCTGGTATGAGGCCCTTAACCCACGCTTCAGCCTGCTGGTGAACAGCTTGCTAGTGTCTCATAACTGATGACACCACTGAATGTCCTAAAGGGGATCCCAAATCTGGAATTACAATAATCCAAATTGTGGCCACAATCTTTCCCATCTTGGGAGAAATCAAAGTCAGTCCCTTGGCTCTTCATCCCAAGGGAGTGTGTGGGAAGAAGCTGACATTTAGAGGGATGAGAGAGGGCCGAGGTCCAACCTGCTGCTGACATCCAACGGCTATGCGCTGCGAATGCCCACTCATGCATCTGCGTCTGACACGGAGAGCACGGCTGTGTGTCGTCTGTGATCTGCTGTCGTGGTGTCCCCCTGTGTGTTCCTGACCCCCCCCCCCCCCTCCCGTGTGTCTCTGGTGTCTCTCAGCAAGGGCCTCAGGAGTCCGAGACGGTCCACCTGTTCATCCCCGCAGCGGCGGTCGGCGCCATCATCGGCAAACAGGGTCAGCACATCAAGCAGCTGTCGCGCTTCGCCTGCGCCTCCATCAAGGTGGGTCCCGTCTGAGAGGAGAGTCCGGGGAGCCCGGCCTGGGTTGGTTGGTGGTCATGTGGTCCTGACTGCCCTCCTCTTCCTCCTCTTCCAGATCGCCCCCGCAGACCCTCTGGACACCAAGCACAGGATGGTCATCATTGTGGGCCCGCCAGAGGCTCACTTTAAGGTTTTTACATTTTAACTTTGTTTTTTTTGTTGGCCATTTCAATAATTGTATTTATATTGCCCTTAATCAGTGGGTCTCAAAGGCCTTCAGAGGCCACGTGTTACTGACCAATAGCTTTTATCTAAAGGATATTTTTAGGGTGTTTTTGCCTGTATGCACAGGAGAGGGGAGATTGACAGATGGGTGGAGGCAGAGAATGACCTGTAACTAAGGACCACAGGCTGGAGTAGAACCAGGGTCGCTACGAGGCGTCTTGCCTTAATGGGGGCTGACAGGATGAGCTACCAAGTCACCCCACCAATAGCTCTTATTGGATTTCATTCATACTTCTGTGTTTCTAACTACATTTATCCGTTTGTGCCCAGGCTCAGGGTCGCATCTTCGGCAAGCTAAAGGAGGAGAACTTCTTTGGGCCCAAGGAGGAGGTGAAGCTGGAGGCTCACATCCTGGTGCCGTCCTTTGCCGCGGGACGAGTCATCGGCAAGGGAGGCAAAACGGTAAACAACCCCCCCCCCCCCCCCCCCTCCTCATTCTAAACCACACAGCGGATGGTGGCATAATGGCGGGCTGATGCTTGACGTGGCGTCATGTTGTGCCGTGGTCATGTCTTGTTGTGGCGTGGTCATGTTGTGGTTATGTCTTGTTGTGGCGTGGTCTTGTTGTGGCGTGGTCATGTCTTGTTGTGGCGTGGTCATGTCTTGTGGCGTGGTCATGTCTTGTTGTGGCGTGGTCATGTCTTGTTGTGGCGTGGTCATGTCTTGTTGTGGTGTGGTCATGTCTTGTTGTGGTCATGTCTTGTTGTGGCGTGGTCATGTCTTGTTGTGCGTGGTCATGTCTTGTTGTGGCGTGGTCATGTCTTGTTGTGGCGTGGTCATGTCTTGTTGTGGTCATGTCTTGTTGTGGCGTGGTCATGTCTTGTTGTGGCGTGGTCATGTTGTAGTCATGTCTTGTTGTGGTCTTGTTGTGGCGTGGTCATGTCTTGTTGTGGCGTGGTCTTGTCTTGACGTGGCCCGCTCTCTCTCTCCCTGGTTCGTGGCCGGCAGGTGAACGAGCTCCAGAACCTGACCAGCGCCGAGGTGGTGGTTCCCCGGGACCAGACGCCCGACGAGAACGACCAGGTGGTGGTGAAGATCATCGGACACTTCTATGCGAGCCAGGTGAGTGTCGGTGACCTCGAGACAAAACGCAAAACTGAGAAGATTAGGTTTTCTGTCGACGTGGGAGTATAGTCGACGTTTTTCCAAATGGTAAAGAGGTTTTTACAATAAGGTGTGAGGCAGACTGGTCATCAGACGTTCTGTCGATTGATGTGAAGATCCGTGTCGATTATTGAGGTACAATAGTGGCCCTTTAAATGGTAGGACCAGCTGACTTGAGCTCCCATACAAAAGCAAAAAAAATCACATTTGTCGCGCTGCCCAGTGATAAAAATCAGTTAAGGAAAGTAACTGTGGCGTGTACACCGTTAGTAACTGTGGCGTGTACACCGTTAGTAACTGTGGCGTGTGCACCGTTAGTAACTGTGGCGTGTGCACCGTTAGTAACTGTGGCGTGTACACCGTTAGTAACTGTGGCGTGTGCACCGTTAGTAACTGTGGCGTGTGCACCGTTAGTAACTGTGGCGTGTACACCGTTAGTAACTGTGGCGTGTGCACCGTTAGTAACTGTGGCGTGTGCACCGTTAGTAACTGTGGCGTGTGCACCGTTAGTAACTGTGGCGTGTGCACCGTTAGTAACTGTGGCGTGTGCACCGTTAGTAACTGTGGCGTGTGCACCGTTAGTAACTGTGGCGTGTGCACCGTTAGTAACTGTGGCGTGTGCACCGTTAGTAACTGTGGCGTGTGCACCGTTAGTAACTGTGGCGTGTACACCGTTAGTAACTGTGGCGTGTACACCGTTAGTAACTGTGGCGTGTGCACCGTTAGTAACTGTGGCGTGTGCACCGTTAGTAACTGTGGCGTGTGCACCGTTAGTAACTGTGGCGTGTACACCGTCAGTAACTGTGGCGTGTGCACCGTCAGTAACTGTGGCGTGTGCACCGTCAGTAACTGGCGTGTGCACCGTCAGTAACTGTGGCGTGTACACCGTCAGTAACTGTGGCGTGTGCACCGTTAGTAACTGTGGCGTGTACACCGTTAGTAACTGTGGCGTGTGCACCGTTAGTAACTGTGGCGTGTGCACCGTTAGTAACTGTGGCGTGTGCACCGTTAGTAACTGTGGCGTGTGCACCGTTAGTAACTGTGGCGTGTACACCGTTAGTAACTGTGGCGTGTGCACCGTTAGTAACTGTGGCGTGTGCACCGTTAGTAACTGTGGCGTGTGCACCGTTAGTAACTGTGGCGTGTGCACCGTTAGTAACTGTGGCGTGTGCACCGTTAGTAACTGTGGCGTGTACACCGTTAGTAACTGTGGCGTGTACACCGTTAGTAACTGTGGCGTGTGCACCGTTAGTAACTGTGGCGTGTGCACCGTTAGTAACTGTGGCGTGTACACCGTCAGTAACTGTGGCGTGTGCACCGTCAGTAACTGTGGCGTGTGCACCGTCAGTAACTGGCGTGTGCACCGTCAGTAACTGTGGCGTGTACACCGTCAGTAACTGTGGCGTGTGCACCGTTAGTAACTGTGGCGTGTACACCGTTAGTAACTGTGGCGTGTGCACCGTTAGTAACTGTGGCGTGTGCACCGTTAGTAACTGTGGCGTGTGCACCGTCAGTAACTGTGGCGTGTGCACCGTCAGTAACTGTGGCGTGTGCACCGTCAGTAACTGTGGCGTGTGCACCGTTAGTAACTGTGGCGTGTGCACCGTTAGTAACTGTGGCGTGTGCACCGTTAGTAACTGTGGCGTGTGCACCGTTAGTAACTGTGGCGTGTGCACCGTTAGTAACTGTGGCGTGTGCACCGTTAGTAACTGTGGCGTGTGCACCGTTAGTAACTGTGGCGTGTGCACCGTTAGTAACTGTGGCGTGTGCACCGTTAGTAACTGTGGCGTGTGCACCGTTAGTAACTGTGGCGTGTGCACCGTTAGTAACTGTGGCGTGTGCACCGTTAGTAACTGTGGCGTGTACACCGTTAGGCAAGTGCTGAAATGGAGGAAGTCTTGTTGGAATCTGAGGATGGGGAGAAGCTTGGTCATGCTTAGTCTTTACTTTAATACAGTCCCTCATGAGCTGAGCTGAGTTTGTACCACGTCTCATGGTCACATTTTAGTTGAGATACCAGCGGGCGTTTAGCTCAGAGTGAAGCTAACCGTGGCTCCTTCTCTCTCTCCTCTCTCTCTCTCTCTCTCTCTCTCTCTCTCTCTGTCTCTCTCTCTCTCTCTCCGTCTCTCTCTCTCTCTCTCCGTCTCTCTCTCTCTCCTCTCTCTCTCTCTCTCCGTCTCTCTCTCTCTCTCCGTCTCTCTCTCTCCCTCTCTCTCTCTCTCTCCGTCTCTCTCTCGCTCTCTCTCCCCCCCGTCCCTAGCTGGCCCAGAGGAAGATCCAGGAGATCCTTGCTCAGGTGAGGAGGCAGCAGCAGCCCAAGCCCAGCCCCGGGGCCCAGCCTCCCATGCCCCGCAGGAAGTAGAGAAGCTCCCCACCCCTGGAGGTCCCGGGGGGGGGTCCCTGAATCTGCCTGGAAGATGGATGGACCGATGCAGTGGAGGTGGGTGGGTTGAGGGGGAGGCTTGCCTTGGTCCCCTCCCCAGGAGGTGCAGTGAGGTTTGGGGGTTCTGAGGGGGGGTAGTTTAAAGAGTCCAGGGGCCGGACTTGAACACCAGATCTCGAGTTTGGACGAGAGGTCCGTTTGCTGCTCCTCCCCCTTCCCTCTCTCCCTCCCTCCCTCCCTCTCTCACTCCCCCGTTTCCTGTCTTTCTCTCTCCCTCTCTCTCTCTCTCTCTCTCTCTCTCTCTCTCTGCGTCTCCACCAGAATGTACTTCTGAGGGCCCTCCTCGTGATGTCACCCGCCCTCACACACTCACCCCCGCCCCCCCCCCCCCCCCCCCCCTCACAATAGGTGACTTCTGAAATGTGTTTTTGTTTTATATTGTGTTTTGATGTATTTTTCTTTTTACATTAGAAACCCTAATGAAGAAATATCAATCCCCCTGTGATCAGCTCCTCGGTCCGTGCTCTGAAAGCTCACCGGGACTAAGATGTTCGCTTTTTTGAATTCAGTTTCAATTTATTTTTGTTTCTTTTTAATTTTTTTTAAGTCCATATTATCTTTTTGAAATGGAGTGTTTAATTGGTTTGAAGCTTCTCTCCTGAGTTATTATCATTTTTGAAGAAAAGAAAAGGCATTGCTGACCAAGAGGAAGGTTTATTTTGGGTATCTGAAGGTTGGTTTACACCTCTGGGCCAGGCCTTCTGGGGGGGGGCGGGTCGAGGATGAGTGAGTGAGTGTGTGTGTGGGGTGGGGGGGGGGGCAACATCCTCCCCCTCCCCCACCCCCCCTCCCCCCTTGAATTGGTGGTGGCGTTTTATAAATTCGGATGCATTTTATAGATAAACTATACATAGATGGATATATATTTAGAGTTGAGGGGGCAGCGCTAGGGTCATCTCTGAGGGGGGGGTGGGGTTTGGTGCGGACGCCCGCGGAAAAACCAATTTATTATGCATTTTACCGAACTACCTCAGGACCTAGTACCTCAGAAGAGAAAAGAAAAATGATTATTATATATGAGAAAAAAAAATTCCTTTTTTTATTTTTCCTTTTTGTGGTATTTTGTATACTTTATAAAAAAAAAAGCTGATAGTTCTTGAAACATTTTTATTTTTTTAAGAAAATTTAAAAATTTTGGTCGGCTGCCAACTGACCACGCCTTCAACTCTCTGGTGTTAAAGGCGGCATTGTACACGTGTGTGTTTGTCTCTGCCTTGTACATAAAGTCTATCTGTACATAGAGCCCCCGGAGCGCGAGTTGGCGCCCCCCTCAGGTGGCGGCTGGCAGGTGCATCAAAAAAGTTTAACCTCAGTTTAATATTTTTTTTCTTCTTCTTCCCCTGAGACCCATCTTCAGAAAATAAGAAGCGCAGAAATCATCAACAACAAAAAAAAACCTGACTAATGCCAACCGTACATTATTGCAATGCTGTTTAATATCTGGGGATTGTCGTCGTTATAGTTGATGGTACAACACGCTTCATTTTTCAACGCAAAGTCCTCCGACTTATCGGAAGGGCTGTGACCCAAAAGCCTTCTTCACGCGCTACGTGTCGGCAGGGCCTCTCTCTGGGTTCTCTATCTTCTGGGCCGGCTGCCTTAAAAAAGGCCTTTTTAAAAACATCATCTTAGTTATTTTGAGTGGCAGCGCTGTCGGCCCGACCGGGTTGATTCTCCGACAGCGGCCGCCGTAGCCGGGGTCGCTAGGTCTCCGCTGGCATCAGTCACCGCATTGTGAGGGGAAAGGGGGGGGGGGGGTGTACACTTTATTAGTTGCTTTTTGATTTATTTTGGTTAAGTTTATTTGTTTTTGCTCTAGAAATAGGATTTATTGACACAAAAATATTCTGCGCTTCCCGAAAAACACGTTTTGGATTTGAGGTGATTATCTTCAATTGGTCGTTCACACGGGGGAGAGGAGGGAGGGAGGGAGGGAGGGAATTGGAAATGAAATTAAATAAAAGCCAAAAAGACTTGGAACTGAATGAACCGTCGGTTTTAGAAATGGAAGACGAATATAAAATCCAACGACCTTAATGAGTTAAGGAATCTTCTACATCGATTTATTATTTTTTGTTTTCACGCCGAATGTAAATATGTTTATTGTGGTAAGAGTGCTCCAGTGCATCATTGCTTACATAGTCGAACGCCGTCTACCTCAGAGGAAGGGGGAGGGGGGAAGGGGACGCCAGGTGGGGTTGTGACCACGCCCCTTTTTCAGCCTTGCCTCCACCCTCCCCCGACCAGCGATACCTCAGTCCCCGTCTCCTCCGCCGCCCGCCCGCCCGACTCTCGTTCTCCCGGCACACGACTCTTTGCATTGACGTGTGTGTGTGGGTTCAACGCCACGCTGAACTGAAGGGATGCTTAACCACCGCCTCCCCCGCCTTCCTTAACCCCCCCCCCGCCTTCCTTAACCCCCCCCCGCCTTCCTTAACCCCACCCACCCACCCCACGTACAGTTTTGCGTTGATCTACCTCCTTAGACATGTTTGAACTAGAGGCATTCTTTGATTTGTTAGTTTTGTTAGGGTACCACTTCCTGTCGCCCCTCCCCCACCACCGCGCCCCCGCCCCCCTCCCCCCGCCCTGAATTAAAGAAAAAAAAAATTAATACTAAAAAAAATAAAAATCCTGTACTCTTTAGAAAGGAAAGAATTGAAAAAGTGATCAGAAAACTTATTTTCCAGCATTCATTGCGAATTATATTATCCTCTTCTTGCTTTAGATTTGAAATGCTCAAACATGAGGCGTTTTTTTTCTTGCTGCTTTTTTCGGTGGTGTGGCTTCCGTGTATTTGAACTGGCTTGTTTTATTTTTTTTTCTGGACGAACTGGTCGAATCACGCTCTTTTGATTTTGCGTTCAATAGATGAAAGCGGAAAGAAGTAAAAAAAAAAATTGGGCCTTTTTTTTTGGGGTGTTTCTCGTTGTTGTTTATTTGCGAGACTACAGATTTAAAGTCCAATCTTTTTTTTTTTAAATGTTTTTCTTTTATTTTATTTTTTTTTCTCTTCACATCCTTTTTCTCTTTCTCTAAACGCTACTATTCAATTGCAAATTTCAGTAGCCATTATGTTTGGCTTGGTAACTCCTTGGCTGTTGAACATGAAACATGGTGTTTGTCGGTATGTCGGACGGACGGTGTGGACGGAGCTAATCTCGGAGCCGTTCGGATTACCGCGTGGCGTCGGTCCTTCTCCCCACCTGTCACACACACACACACAGCTCATAGACACTTGTCAAACCTCTGAATAAAAACAGAAAAAAAATAATAATCTTTTGTGCGTCTTGACTGGTTGTTTTAATCGTTTGACACTCTTGTATTCATGGTTTAGCTCTTTATTTAACTGTAACTCTTTAAATAACTCTCTCGAAGGACATTCGGGTACATGGGAATGTGTTATTTGGCATTTTGAAGAAGGTGGAGGTTTGTTCTCCAGCAGTTCACGCTTTAGGTGTCCTTCCTTTTGAGATTACATTTTGGCAGCTAGGCAAACATCCTACTGTCAAATAAGTCTCTAGACCTCATGATTCAGATGTTGGGCTTTAATGAGATGTGGGACACTGTCAAACCGACTTTGACTAGAATCAGCTTGTTCTATGCGGCGAAACAACTAAACATTCCTAAGACGTTAGTATAATCATTTAACTACACAACTAAGCTTTCCAAGTGGTAACTTGAGTCAGAGTTTAACATTTGTTGTCTAATATATGCTAGGGTTAAAAAATAAATGAACTTTACTCTTAAGATGGTGCTTCAACTGATTCTCAAAGCGGTGTTTATGTACTTCAGCTCAAACACTTGATGGCAGTCATTTTAACATCCCCCCCCCCCCCTAAGTATACTTAATTTGTTTTTCTACACGACAAAAATCAATCCTCCGATCGCGTTTGGTCTTCAAACCGTCGTTCCATTAGCTGCACAGCTGGTCACACACCGTGGTCTCCTTGAGACCTGCTGAGCTGACTGAGGCTGCAGCTAAGATGACACACACACACACACGCAGAGGGAGGGAGTGGGCGAGAGACTACAGGGGCAGCCTGTCGGGCAGCAGGTGTCTGCTCTCCTCGCTGGCGGGGAAGAGGCTCTCTCTCAGGCGGCCCATGCGCCCCCCCGGGGCCCCTTGTCCCGCGGGGCCTCCCATGGGCCCCCGGCTGACGGGCCGGTACATCTTGTAGCGCCTGGAGGAGGAGGAGGATGTTGGTTAGGTCACTACCACTTGGTGATGGAGCAGACCGTACAAGCAGCCACGGTGAACCTGGACACGGGTCGTGAGTGGGGAGGAGTTCTGGACTCTGAGGGTCCAACGCCTCAGCTGCCCTATCCTCCTGTCCCTTTAGCGTTTGATCAATTGTGTCTATTGGGATTTAAAATAAAATGGAATACGTCTACTACGTAATATAAGTCTTAATTAGCGTGAGCTGCGCTTGGTGCTTTATCGAGGAGTGTTTTTGCAGAGACGTAAGAAGAAAAAAGTGTATTGTCAGTTTGTGCTTTGCACTGCGCCATTAAAACACATTTAGCGTGTTAGTTAGATATTGTTCTATTGTTTGCCAAATTATTGTACTTCTACCTGAGCACTGGCTCAGTTCATGGAGACTTGTTAGGAATGAAATGCTCTTGTCTTCTGGTGATGAGTTCTCTTCGCTTTGGATGAAAGTGTCTGCTAAATGACTAATGTAATTATAGCATATGGTTTGACCTTAATAATATAAGTGTGTGTGGGTGTTTCCCCACTCACTTGTAGACCAGGAAGGCGATGAAGGCAAAGACTGCGGCTAGCAAGGCGCTGACGGTAAGCGCCACCGTGGTGGAGTCAGGAGAGGTGGAGGCTGTAGAACACAGGGAGGGGTCAGGTGGAGGAGATGGTGCAGGCCCTCGAGGGCCCTCATAGTAAACTACATGGATCAGGTACGGCCTCTAAGGGCCTTAAGGTCACGGATGAGATACCCCCCCCCACACACACACACTGGGGTTCAAAGGTTTGAACCCCAGTGGAATGCTAACTCTAAACCACCACGGTGAAGATGTAGGCTTTGATATGACCCGAGAGCCTTCCATCTTGATTCAAGATTTGTATTTGCCGTATGCAAGAAGTACAATGGAACACTAACTCCCCATTCCCTCCTGCAGGAACAATTTCCTAAAACACAATACTGTAAAAAAAAACTCTCACAATAAAAATAACAAATAAATAAATAGACTGATGGATGATATGTTCATGTGTTGAATTGTGCAAAAAAGTAAGATAAATAATAAAGGTTAAATAAAGACACTGTTTTGAATATGCAAGAAATGGAACGTGTAACCATAGTGATCAGGAATCGTGTGTGTGTGAGACACTTTCTATCCAAAGTGACTTACAGTCCATTCACACCCATGTCATTAAGGGCTTCGGCAGTCAGGTTGTGATTGTGCGGACATTGAGGAATCAAACTCGGTACCGTCCCCCTCCCCCCCCCACCCCCCCCCCCCCCATCACCATCTGTCGACCATAACCCACCGGGGTCCTCCTGGGCGCGGCTGATGGTGAGGGAGGTCGTGGCGAGGCCGGCGGAGGCCTGGTTGCCGAGGGTGATGTTGACGCAGTAGGTCCCGGGGAGCGGGAAGCGGCGCCTCAGCAGCACGCGGCAGCCGGGCCCCGGGGACACGTCCTCGCACTGCACGCCGCTCACCGCCGCGCAGGTGGCGTCCGATACCACGGTGCACGCCATGGTGGGGACGCTGGGGGGAGGGGCCAAACAACACACAAACAGGCCTACGTTAGACCACGCCCACCACGGATGATGGCTGTGGCACATCCCGCTGACGGAATGTGAAGAAAAACGGAAGACTTGTGAACGAGAGAGAAATACTGAAAGTGTTAAGGAGCTGATTCACTTTAGACTCATGACTCACTGTGTGTGTGTGTGTGGTGTGTGTGTGTGTGTGTGAGTGTGAGTGTGTGAATGTCTGAGGTGGAAAACTTCCGCTATATTCAGACAATAATATATGTCTGTCTATTGAACCAGCTATATTCATCTAAATCTATCCACCTACGTCTGTCTATGACGATAAACCTATCTCCCCATTTATATCTATCTATCCATCTGGAATAATATCCACCTGTATCGAACTATATCTATATATATATACACCTCTCTTTATATATCTATCCATCTATATATCTATCCATCGTCATCTGTCTATCTTTCTATCCATCTACATCTCTATATCTATTTATCTATCCATCCACATCTCTATATCTATCCATCTACACCTCTCTAACTACATCTCTATATATATATATATCTCCACCTACATCTCTATATATAGCTATCCATCTATATCTATCTTTATATATCAACCTACATCTCTATATATATCTATCCATCCACATCTCTCTATATCCCTATATCTATCTAACTACATCTCTATATCTATATATATCTATCCACCTACATCTCTCTAACTACATCTCTATCTATATATATATATCTATCCATCCACATCTCTCTATATCTATATATCTATCCATCTACATCTCTCTAACTACATCTCTATATATATATATATCCACCTACATCTCTCTATATATATATATCTGTATCTACATCTCTATATATAGCTATCCATCGATATATATCTTTATATATCAACCTACATCTCTATATCTATCTATCCATCCACATATCTCTATATCTATATATCTATTCATCTACATCTCTCGATATCTATCCACCTACATCTCTCCATTTCTTTCCATCCATCCCACGGTGCGCCCAACAGCCATGATCTTAATAGTAAACAGGGGAACTATCCGTTCTCCATCCTTTCTCCCCACCTGCCGAAGCATTCCACCAGGAAGATGACGTCTGTTTCCGTCTCCCTGGCCGTGGTCACGCCCAGGATGAGACTGGAGGACAACGGGGGTTCTGTGACACGACCAGAGAGTTCTGTGAGGTTATCATCTGTGTCATGCAGAGCACACTCTCATACACACACACATGCACACACACGCACACACACACGCGCGCGCACGCACGCACACACGCACGCACGCACACACACACACACACACACACACACACACACACACACACACACCACACACCTCCGTCTCTCTACCCTACCGATGATGGTGATGTTTCCCCCAAAGTATCCGTAGAGGTAGCGGAAGCACTTGCTGTCGTCGTCCTGGCGGCGGGCGCCGCCCAGCAGGACCGTGGGGACGGGCGGTGGCGGGGGGGTGGAGGGCGGGGGGGTGGAGGCCGTCTCCGTCCAGGGGAAGGGAGGGTCGGAGGTGGGGAAGCCGGTCGTCACGGGGACGGCTCCAGGGGTGGAGGAGGATACGGGCGTGGCCGTGGTGCTGCTAGCGGCTACAGGATCCAAGAACGTTGATTGAGTTGAGTTGAAAAACACACACACACACACACACACACACACACACACACACACACACACACACACACACACCACTTACATGAGTTCATAAACATACATAGATTAGATTATATTAGTGACATTACATTTCACTAAACTAGGGTCCTCAGTAGGGCGCATACCTCCAGCACACCAAAAAGTCCCCTGGATCCGGAAATCTAATCAACTGTTCCTTTAGTCCATTAGTAATCTAACCACTAAGTGTTG
>CM051007.1:5445588-5460588 GCA_027704905.1 Muraenolepis orangiensis
TAGGGAGGGAGGGGGGAGGAGAGAGAGAGGAGAGAGAGAGATGAGAGAGAGGAGAGAGAGAGGAGAGAGGAGAGGAGAGAGGAGAGAGTGAGAGAGAGAGAGAGAGAGAGAGAGAGAGAGAGGGAGGAGAGAGAGAGGAGAGGGAGAGAGAGAGGAGAGGAGAGAGGAGAGAGAGAGAGAGAGAGAGAGAGAGGGGTTGTTAGAGAGAGAGAGAGAGAGAGGAGAGAGAGAGAGAGGAGAGGAGAGAGAGAGAGGTTAGAGAGAGGAGAGAGAGAGGGAGAGGAGAGGAGAGAGAGAGAGAGAGAGGAGAGAGAGGAGAGAGAGAGTGGTTGTTAGAGAGAGAGTATGCCTGGTTTGATCAAGCGATTGCCTCCAAATAATTTGAATCAAGAATTATTGCTTTATATCTGCTAGACATGTCAGTCCAGCAGAATGTACCTCTGTTACTGCTGGGTACTCAATTCTCTTTATATCTTACGTATATAGATGTATAACATATATACTGTGGATATATATATATATATATATATATATATATATATATATATATATATATATATATATATATATATATATATATGTATATGTTCATGTGGTTTTTATGTGTTGTTAATATTGTGTTCCCTTTTCTTAATGGAATATATAAATAGTTTATATAAGAAACACACTTAATGTGTTATGGACGCATCGTACCATAAGCCCATGTTCAGGGTTAATTGCATAATTCACAACGTGTTTGTGTTGATTAACCTCATGAGACTCTGAGCTGAGACGGGAGGCTTCATGACAACGATGTCGGATCTAGTCAACATACTAATAATTAATACTCTGACCGAACTTAATATTTGTTTCGACTATAGCATACAAAAGTTGGTTAGAATCATAACTTTAAAGAACATTCCACCTTAATATAATCGTTTTTAATACAGAATAAATGCGCCCCAAATAGGTCTGATGACATCAATTTAAGTCTCAATCAGCTGTCAATGGGATTTGATCCACTATGATCGAATTTATAAGGATTATATGCCTACAAAAAACAAAATATATAGGCGTATATCATTATCGATACACTTTAAGGTGACAGCCAAAGTAGACCTTAAATAAAGTTAAAAGTTAAAAGTTAAATCAAGTTATTCTTACTTTTCCGCCCATCGGTTTGATGAATAAGATGAATAAGAGCCAACAGTAGAGCCCAGGTCAGCGGAGCCTCCATCCTTCACCAGGGGACCACCGTTCTGCTGGTACCCAGCTCCTCTCCGTCTCCCCTCCAAGCCGCGCGCCCTCATATCCTTAATCCAATTGCGCGGTTACGCGCACCCGAGCATGTGACGTCCTCCTCTAACGAGGCGCGTCTCCTGCCTCATTACCGACGCGGGGACGCGCACACGCACCCCCACCCCCACCCCCCTGACTAAGGGCTGTTGTTGTTGTCGTTGTTGAAGCGAAATCATGATCATTTTTTACTTTTTTCTCAAGATTGTTTTTATTAAATCAACTCTCTGTAACTTTACATTCGACCACAACGCGTTGGGAACCTCGAACATTGATCATTGATCATTGATCATTGGTCATTGATTAGTTGACTAACTGAGTCTAGTGAAAACAGGTTGGGATTTGGTTAGGTTTGTTAGCCCACATCCGATTCAACAAAAGTTGAGTCGAAGTTGAGATTCGCTTTGATTCGATTAGATTTCGGTCTACATTCGAGTGTGTGTAGGCTGATTCTCTTTACGGTTACCGTGTCCAATGTAAAGTTCTGCGGAATTTGTTTAAAAAAAATGATTTAACTGGAATTATTATTATTATAATAATTAGTATGATTATTATAATAATAGTAAAAAATAGTTGTATTCTTTGTTTATTTATTTTCGTATTATCAGCACTACCAATTGTATTAACAGTATTACTATTGGTAAAAAAAAAAGGCGTATTGAAAGTTTAAAGTTTTAAATCGTCAAAAATAGCTCCGGGGGATAATTAATAAGCTGTAGTTTGATGGCCCACGATGACTATACGGAAAACTGCCTTCTCATCGCGAAAGGATTCATCATCATATCGACGCTCTCTCACATGTGATGGGGTCGGCTCTACTTCCTCTGTCCCGATGAGTGAACAACATAAACAATGAGGATTTGAACATCTGGCCAACTGTGTTCGCTTTGGGCTCATTATAGATACGAGCTCATGTATTACTATAATAATAATACATCACCATCAATGTCTTCGACTGCCTTGCACTGTAATCATAACTACCTACCTCTACCTATAGTGTACATATTTGTAAATGTGTCCATTTTTACTGTACCATGCCGTATATACTGTTGATAGAACTGCATATCATATCACTACCTGCTGTTTATACATGTATATATATGTGTCCTGTTTTTCATAATTGCCTTTCATAACTGCATATCCCTGCTCACTACCTGTTAAACACTTAACAGGTAATACTTACCTGTATATATTATATATTATATATATATATATATATTATATATACACCTATTATTATGCACATATCTCACACATACGCATATGTATACTTCAATTTAAATCGACAGGAAGGTTAGATTAGATTAGATTAGATTAGATTCAAATGTGTTTCACAGCACAAGTTCAGTACAGCGAAAATAATTTAGCATCTAACCAGAGTGTAAATGTTACAGTGACGTGCATGGTAATATAATAATGAACAGTGGTTAAATAAGATGTAAAAACATGTATAAAATAACTTATAGAGTAGGTATGAGATATGTGCAGAATTATAGGTATATATATATACATATATATATATACACACAAGGTAAGTATACAAGTATCAACAGGTAATGAGCAAGGGTATATAGTTATATCAACAAGTTTAATATATATAAATGTATATACAGCAGGTAGTGAGCAGTTATATCAACAGGAAGGTTGTAACTAAAGTGAATAGATGCTATTAGGCGTATACTGCTGTGCACCATGTGTCCTCTAACGTGAGGACTACAGACGCCATGATGACTTAATTAAGTGAATCCTCGTGGTGGAGAACCCGAGGGATGAGTCAGGTCAAACCCATGTCTGCTGCCTGCTGCGACAGAGATGTGAATAAATCACTGGCTTGTTGCTCAACTCTCGATCATATGAGGGACAGGAGCCACCAGCAGCTCTGAGTCTGGTGGCTCCTGTCTTTGAACTCGTGTTGTTGTGAAACCAGACTGTTATTCCCTTAGTGCAGAGCTGTTTGTGTTACCGCTGCTGACCATCCGCTAGAGGGCAGCACCTCTCCCTCCACCGCTGCTGACCGTCCGCTAGAGGGCAGCACCTCTCCCTCCACCGCTGCTGACCGTCCGCTAGAGGGCAGCACCTCTCCCTCCACCGCCCGGCGACCGGCTGACCGCTCGGTCACACGGGGAATTCTTGACGTTACACATATTTTCCATGCTGGATAATAAAACAACTAACTGGGCAGACCGCTGATTAGTTTCCTGTTCTCTGTCTCCCCCTCCCTCCCTTACTCTCTCTGTATCGTGTGTGTGTGTGTGTGTGTGTGTGTGTGTGTGTGTGTGTGTGTGTGTGTGTGTGTGTGTGTGTGTGCGTGTGTGTGTGAAGAGTGTGAGAGCCGAGGCGAATATCTGTCCTCTAACCCAGTGGTTCTCAACCGCTGGGTCGCGACCCTAGGGTGGGTCGCTGAACAAAAAGGGTCGCCAAAATTCTCTATTAATTCGCCCAAAAAATAAGAATTATAATAATTGATTTGAATTGTTTTTGTACACACAGGCAACTGTATGAATAGACCTCCCTGTGTGTCTGCACTTGAAATATGTCTGCATATATGAGCAGGCACGTAGCCAGGGAGGTGGTTTCCCACAGTCGGTCTGAAATTACACCAATAAGTATTCTATATCGAATGTAAGACCATATTTAGGTATTATTTTTGATGGCACACTGGGTAGTCGTTTCTAATATAAGACCATATTTTTTCTTATGTTTATTTTCTACTAGGCACCATATAATAAATGTTCTTTCACCATAAGTTTCAAGTTTGTTTATTATTTGTCACAACAAAATACAGAATACTGATTGATTGTGCTACATACAGTAAAAATAAAGTAAGTAAAAAAAGAAATTAAGCAGTAAGTAAAGGAATGTTCAGTCAATACATATATACAATACAGAGTAGAATGAGTAACGGTGAGGTTTATATTATGTATAGTTTTTTATTTTTAATTAGCCCTCTCGGTCGTTTACATGGTGAAATGGCGCCACCGTCTGGGCAAATCCGGTATTGCACAGCAGATATGATTTAAAAAATTTTTTTTACCCCTGCGCCCCTCCTACTTCGGATGTCACCGGCCGCCACTGATTTACACGCCCTGGTACATTAATGGAATATATATATATATATATATATATATAACTTTTTGTATTCATATAATGTGTTGAGAATTAGTATTCATTAATGCCTGTATACTAGTATTGAAGTAATTTGAATCATTTATTCATAATGTATTATGTATAGTTGGCCTATTGCATGATGTAGTCGTGGAAGAATGCTAGTATTAATATTTGAATTATACGATTTGTATTAGCAATGTAATGAGTACTGACATATTGACCAGTATGACGTTAAGTTGTTATTATATTTGCACATATTTGACACAAGCCCAAATCATCTCACCAGACGCTACTCCACCAATCAAATCGCTGCAGTCAGTGAGGGAACAGATTACAAAACACACACACACACACACACACACACACACACACACACACACACACACACACACACACACACACACACACACACACACACACACACACACACACACACACACACACACACACACACACACACACACACACATACTTACAGAGACAGATTCACAGCTTTGTGGTGTGAATTAATGGAGCTATTCAAACACTCCTCGCTCTGATCCAGGGTCAAAAAGCCACACACACACACACACACACACACACACACACACACACACACACACACACACACACACACACATCACATACATACACACACAGAAGGAGAAAAAGGGTTGTGCTGAAAAGCAAAGGGAGAAGAATAAGAAGTGGCTTGAGGCAGACGATGCTAAATGCTAATTTGAACACATTGTATGAACGCCCCTGATCCCAGCTCTCTACAGAGCTCTCCATGTACCAAGGGGTTTTCTAGAGGATCCTGTATTCATATTTAATGTTCTATTAAACATGAAGCACGTTGTACCTCTCCTTCACCGACCAGAGCCCATTAACCCTTTTCATTGTCAATAATTTCATTAATTAATAATTTGTTACTTATATTATCAGTCTAAATTGATAGAAATATTAATGTAACATGTCACTGTCTATTTCGATTTCATTTTGTGTCTACTTTCTGTTAATTGTAGTGTTATTTTATGTTTTTAGAAGAAGTACATTATGTCTGAGAAGAAGTACATTTTTCTTGACTCACAAGTCAAGGTGAAGTTGTAGTGTTTTTTTTGTTTAAACGGACACACCCCATCTCCCATCATGCTCTGCTCCTGAGCCTGACCTTGTGTGTTCTGTCTCTAGTGGTTGACCTGTGACCTGCACCATGGTGGCTGCCAAGCTGCTTCTGGACTCCAGTCTCAGGGCGTGGCTGGTGCAGCACATCGCCTTCATCACCTTCTTCATGTGTGCTGCGTGACTCGGTCAGCTGCTCCTCCACAGCCACCAGAAGATGGACCTGGAGCAGGTCTCTGACAGGGGACCAGGAGATGGACCTGGAGCAGGTCTCTGACAGGGGACCAGGAGATGGACCTGGAGCAGGTCTCTGACAGGGGACCAGGAGATGGACCTGGAGCAGGTCTTTGACAGTGGACCAGGAGATGGACCTGGAGCAGGTCTCTGACAGGGGATCAGGAGATGGACCTGGAGCAGGTCTCTGACAGGGGACCAGGAGATGGACCTGGAGCAGGTCTCTGACAGGGGACCAGGAGATGGACCTGGAGCAGGTCTCTGACAGGGGACCAGGAGATGGACCTGGAGCAGGTCTCTGACAGGGGACCAGGAGATGGACCTGGAGCAGGTCTCTGACAGGGGACCAGGAGATGGACCTGGAGCCGGTCTTTGACAGGGGACCAGGAGATGGACCTGGAGCAGGTCTCTGACAGGGGACCAGGAGATGGACCTGGAGCAGGTCTCTGACAGGGGACCAGGAGATGGACCTGGAGCAGGTCTCTGACAGGGGACCAGGAGATGGACCTGGAGCAGGTCTCTGACAGGGAACCAGGAGATGGACCTGGAGCAGGTCTCTGACAGGGGACCAGGAGATGGACCTGGAGCAGCTCTCTGACAGGGGACTGTTACTCTATCATCTCAACGTTGATATGAACGTGTAGTCTGGGGTTAGGGAGTTCCACTCTCAGCCAAAAGACTCTGTGTTCGATCCTTTTCTGTGTTTACAAAGTCATCAAATGGTGATCTAATGATCTAACTGATACTCCATGACTACTGATGTTTACTAGTTTGTCAAAATTGTCCTAGAATTGTGTTGATAAATATGTTTAAAGTGAATGCAATATATATTTATAGCTAGCAAAATACGCACTTCAATAATATATTACTTTTTGTATTCATATATTGCATATAATGTGTTAATAATTAGTATTCATTAATGCTGGTATACTTGTATTGAAGTAATTTTAATCATTTATTCATATTGTATTATGTATAGTTGACCTATTGCATGATGTAGTGGAAGTATGCTAGCATTAATATTTTTATAAATATACAAAGCAATATATTATATATTATATAGCGTATTAACAATGTAATGAGGATTGACATATTGACCAGTATGACATTAAGTTGTTACTATATTAGTATAAAGTTATTGTATGATGTTAGAATTCTATCAATTAGCTTCCTGTGTTTAGCTGCTGACCAATCACGGGTCATGCAGGACCAGATAACCGGCGCTGCCATGGCGACGCCCCCTGAACCCAACAAGCGTTTTAAGGTCAGGTGACACTAGCATGGGTTAATCAGTCAATAGAGGACCTAGTATTGAGTAGTGTAATAGCTACTCTAATATTGTAGTACCTAGTAGTGTAGACTGTAGTACCTATTATCTAATAGTGTAGTATTTAGTATGTAGTACCTTGTAGTGTAGATTGTAGTACCTTGAGTCATGTTAACAGTAAAACCTAGGGTGTACTGTAGTGTTTACTGTAGTACCCAGTGTTGAAGGGTTGTTCTGTACCTAGTATTGTAGTGTTTACTGTAGTATCCAGGATTGTTCTGTACCTAGTATTGTCATGCTTACTGTAGTGTTGTAGAGCTGCTACAGTCAACCCTACAACACTACACAATTCTAAATACTACCTAGTTATGTGTTGTCTGTAGGACATATTTTAGTTCCGATAGTATTCTGTAGACTTATTAGACAGTATTGTTCCCTGTGGGTTTCAGAGCAGGAGATGTTGGAGATCATAGGGGGAGGAGCTCTTGTCCAGGAACCTCAACCTCCAGACCCTCTTCGACCAGGAGGTACCTGTGAAGAGGAGCCCATGGCCGGGCCATTTGTTGTGGTTGAGTGTTCCAATAAAGAATTAAGACGTTTTCATTTACAAAAACAGTCCACTTTCTCTCTCCCCTGCTGCAAGTCTGCCGAGGGGCAGTATCTTGGGGGGAGAGGATGGTGGTTAAGCAGGGGAATGTTTTTCATCACAAATCACATGAATTTATTACACTACAGATTGTATTTAAAATCGCAAAACACATGATTTTGTTACGTTACAGGTTATATTTAACCTCACATGATTTTGTTACACTACTTACATGAAGTAGGATATGACACACAAGGACTTTAACCCGAGTCTCCAGACCTGATAACCAGCAGCTCTATCCACTGCACCACGGAGTCCAGGTTAGGAACAGGATCGAGGGTATATTTCACTTTACAAATTCTAAATAAATCCATTGCTAAGGAGACCAACGCATCTGGCCACCCACCTATAGGTGTCACAGAGAAACAGCCAATAGGATTGAAGCTTCTCCTTTTAATTATTCTTTTTTTCATTCCACAACAGACCAGGGTTCAATCCCGATCGAGGCATTATCAAATGTGAGATATATGAGTGGAATGCATTAAAACATACTTCAATTGACTCCAAAGAATTTATGCAACTGTAAATGTAAAGTTTGTTTTTAGTAGTTTATATGAAATGTATGGAATGATTTTACGACGGGGACGGAGGAGCGTTTAACAGAACAAATCCACAATCTTCTCCTCTCTGGGGTTTCTTTCTCAGACGGGTTTATAAAGAAACACATCCCTGCTGGTCTCATTGCCCGTTAGTGGTGGCTCTTGGATACAGGCCCGTTAGTGGTGGATCTTGGGTACAGGCCCGTTAGTGGTGGATCTTGGATACAGGCCCGTTAGTGGTGGATCTTGGGTACAGGCCCGTTAGTGGTGGATCTTGGGTACAGGCCCGTTAGTGGTGGATCTTGGGTACAGGCCCGTTAGTGGTGGATCTTGGGTACAGGCCCGTTAGTGGTGGATCTTGGGTACAGGCCCGTTAGTGGTGGATCTTGGGTACAGGCCCGTTAGTGGTGGATCTTGGGTACAGGCCCGTTAGTGGTGGATCTTGGGTACAGGCCCGTTAGTGGTGGATCTTGGGTACAGGCCCGTTAGTGGTGGATCTTGGGTACAGGCCCGTTAGTGGTGGATCTTGGATACAGGCCCGTTAGTGGTGGATCTTGGGTACAGGCCCGTTAGTGGTGGATCTTGGGTACAGGCCCGTTAGTGGTGGATCTTGGGTACAGGTCGTTGTATTCCAAGTGTCCAGCCTGGCAAATTGGTGGGTCCAAATTGTATTGCGTCACTGATCTGTTGTCATCTGTTAAAATCACAGATGCATATAGCCACTTGGCCTGTATGTTACATATACACTATAATCATTTTGTTGTGGGCTAATTGGGGTTAAAAACAAATAATATCAGTGTTTTTGATGGAAATATGGTCGGATATGACGTAAAAATTTAAATTTATTTATTTTATTTGGTCAAATAACGTGACATTTTTTCAGGCGGACGCTGCCTCCCCAGCCCCGCCCCCTGGAGAGAGGGCCGGGCCTCTTTTTGGCCCCAGTCCGCTCCTGTATGGAGGCACAACCTTTTTCATTAAGTAATGGATGTTTCTTCTTGTAGTTTTGAGACTTGACATGATTGCATGCTCAATGAAGATTAATTGATATATTTATATGCGTCACTGTAAAAAATAAAATAAAAACATGGGTCGTCTGAGAAAAAGGTTGAGAACCTCTGCTTTACTGTATCGTGACTGCACTGACGTGTTAACAATTGGGTCACGGTTCAAACAAGGTTGAGAACCCCTTGCTCTCACCAACCTGACATTATAAACACACAGTCCCCTTTTATCCTCCACTGTCCTGTTCGGGTGATAAATGCCCCCTGCGCCCCGGGTCTCTAACTACCGGTAATCACAGACCCCATCCCCGGCTGACCCTCCCGACCACACCTCACCTTCAAAGACCCGCTTCGTCCTGCGGTATCCACCGTCCTACAAGACGGATGGTCTACACCGACCCGAGGCCTGCTGCTGCACACACGGTCAAAGTAGTTGGACAGAGAAGACCATCTCAAGTCCAACTTTGAAACCGATTTAACAACCCAAGTAGCCAGGTGCAGGGGGGGGAACAACAGAGTGGAGATCGCCAAGAACTCGCGATGTGAGACCGGGAGCAGCGCCCGGGCACGAGGCGGGCCGCCCCGTTCCCTCGCTGCACGGACAGACAGACAGACCGACGACCGACCGACCGACCGACAGACCGACAGACGGACCCCGCGGCCAGCTGGACCGGGAACGGCCTGGACGCATGACGCACTGGGCGTCCGAACAAACATCCAGAGAGAGAGAGGGAGAGAGAGAGAGAGACACACACACACACACACACACACACACACACACACACACACACACCACCACACACACACACACACACACACACAGAGTTTGAGAGAGATTAAAGAAGCGGTTTAACTAATTATTAGTTAAACTTAAAAAGTTATTATTAGTTAAATTCGTGTTGCGGAGATGTTGAATAGGAGACTTTAACTGAAGAAGATAAAGTAACCGCGCTTCGCATTTTCCGGTGAGGGATGCGTCGGGCTCACCTGAGATGAGGATGACCTCAACGTTGACGATGACAGATGACAGATGACAGATGACAGAGTCGGTGTCCACTTCCCTTTCTTTCAACTTTGGTTAAACGCCGTGTCCAGACCATAGGTGATGGAGAAGACGGTTCAACCCCTGTAAACACCTGTACCCGCTCGGGGTGTAGTAAGCAGACACCATGCTGCTGCTGCGGTGTGTCAGAGCCGGGTCGATGAGGCGGAGGACCATCCTGTGTCTTTGGTTCCTGCTCCTCGGTCTCTCTCTGGTGGCGCTTGGACTGTTCGACCTGGCCTACCCGGACCGGACCCTCCCGGAGGAGAACTACCACCCTCCTCCTCCTCATCCGTTCAAACAGTTCCCCGACGAACCCCCCGACCTGGAGGTCCTGGAGTCCTGGTAGACTCCCGAGACCCCGCCGCCGCCCCGGACCCCCTCGGACTCGACCTCTCGCCCCTGGCTTCTCTTCAGGAGGACGACCTTCTACTGGTGGCGTCCTGGGACGCTGAGAGGAGCAGCAGGACCCCGGAGCTGAGGAGGAGGGGGGCTTACAAGATGTTGAGGCGGGGGAGAAACCGGGATCATACCGGGGAGGAGAGGACGGGGCAACAGGTGGAGGGGTTGGGAGGGGGTCAGGAATACGGTTGGAACGGAGAGGAGGCGGACGGACCGATGGACGCGCTGAGGCGCACCTGGCCGGAGAGACGCCACCCCGCGTGAGTGACCCGGCTGGGGGGGGGGGGGGGGTCACTGTTCATGCTAAATGTCTACAGATTTATACAATGAGGTGAAATAGTTGACATGAATTAAATGGCTTTTGCAACTATATCAACACCATCAGAGGACTACACTGACATGGTGTAGCTTACCAGGAAAAACATTCTGAATGCAACCTTAACTACTACTATACTTTACTATAAACATGGCAAAAAAAAACTCCATGCCGTATTGCATTAAATGGGTTTCATAACCAAATTCTAACCAGCTATAACTTTAAAACTTTGAAATCGAGATAAATAAAGATAAATGTGGGTTAATATATGAGTAAATAGCAAGTACGCAAAACCCGCGAATTTAGAACACTTTGTGGAAAGACAAAGTGGTCTTTAAGGGTATTTTGGCCCAGTTCTGAACCAGTTATCCGTGATGGAGACCTGTGGATCGTCAGTGGGGGTTTGAGTCTTAGTGTCTCGGACAGTTGTTATATCAATTAATACAACCGAACAAATCATAGGATTGAGGTTCTGAAGACAGAAGAAATATTGGTTAACGGCTTTGGGAGACGTTAGTTCGAGTCCTGCTAAGAACACTCCCCCCTGGAAAACTTGGCAAGTGTCTCGGTGGCCTAGTTGTAAGAGCTGCAGGTTAGCAGCTCTGGAGAACTATGTTCGATTCCCACTGATGTTGTTGTGAATGTTGATGTGGTAAAGTAAGTATGATCCATAAAAACCCAAACTAGTCATACATTCATTAGTCCACCTTGAACAGGGGTCTACAGAGCAGAACGTGTTGCAGTTCTCCACTGCGCCACCATGGGGTCATAACTGATCTACTCAGAGTTTATCATTGACCTCACATGACATTGGTCATTTTGCAAAACTTCAAGATTCCATTATGTTCCAAGGAGAAACCATTCAGCAGAAGTTGAACCCGGGTCTCCAGCGCTGAGCAATACAGATCACTACATCGTACCACAGAGACACCTGGTCGTCTCACCATCGTCTGGTCTGAGTTTATAATTCACATTACAATTGACATGACATCCAGGATTCAAGATGTTTTTATTCACCATGTGCAACCAGTACAATGGAACGCTATAATCATCTCCTTGGAGGTTCTCCCTGGAAACCTTAGAACATTTTGGAAACGGATCAGTCAATCCATTGCAATGTCCTAAACTCTGAGGCTGGACACCAGGACTTGAACAGGGTCTCAGAGCAGAGAGCGTTGCCGCTCTCCACTGCGCCGCTAACTCTGAACCACTCTGAGTTTATAATTGACATCACATTTCACATGACATTGATCATTTCCCGAACCACGAGATGACATTAGGTTCCCAAGGAGAAAACACTCAGCAGAACTTGAACCGAGGTCTCCAGGGCTGAGCAGTCGCAAAAATAAATAATAATTGTTATCATAGTTATCATGGAAAATTGTATCGCGAAATGATCGAGATTGTTTTATCACCCAGCCATAATCATTTTACTGGTGCACAGCAACGTTTTTCACACTCTGCGAAGGAGACCCGCCCTACTCTGCCTCTGATTGGCTCTGACCCTAATATTCTTACCCTATCCCTAACCGTCTCACTCCTCATGCCTTAACATAACCAATCCAAACAATGAAGGCAACGAGTACTAGCCAATCAGAGGCAGAGAAGGGCGGGTCTTTGCGGAATGCGGGTGGGGTGAAAACACAGAATGAATCGCAAGATTTAATTGTCAAATACGGGACCATTACGTATTTTACGGGACGGGTAGCAACCCATGACCCGGCAACATTGACCAATAGCGCTAAAGAATTACATAAACGTTTGACTTGTTTTAACTCCAGTCAATGAATGGCTATAACTTTTTCGTATGCGCTCATTAGAAGTCACTGTGTAAGTGTGTGCTCTCCGTGGCTGACAGGTGCCTGGGGGAGCAGTACAGCGAGGCGCTGCCCTCCGCCAGCGTGGTGATGTGCGTCGGGGGCGGGGCCTGGGAGATCAGGGGCGGGGCCTGGGCCGGCACGCTGCGCACTGCGCGCAGCGTGCTGCGTACCGCGCCCCGGGAGCACCTGAGAGAGATGCTGCTGGTGGTGGACGATATGAGTACACAAGGTGAGCTCGACACGAGGAGCCCCGTACTCTCTGAGTTAAAACAACTATGTTATATGATCTATTCAAGAAAACGTGCTTTAACTTGTCAAACAAACATCCAATTCCACACAGTTTCAAGTTAGGATAACTTGATAACTATAATCATACTAATTGCACTTTCAAGTTAAGTGGAATAATGTTTTTGAAGTTACATTTTAGATGAATTCCTCATTTTGACAAATTTCTTATTTTTACTTATAATTGCAAGCACTTAATCAACAACACATGAAACTCATCTGTACAAATATAACATTTATTTGCACATCATGTTCCACAAACTTTAACATACAAGCAACAACAACAAGCGTACGTGTCATTTTTATATACGTATTTTTGCTTTTTTGCAGCTTGATGCTATCCACTTTCAATTGTAAAAGTAGTTGTGTGCTATTGAATTGCAATATCAGTTGTCATATACAGTTGTGATATACAGAATATTGTTGGGTGATTTAAAGGAATTGAACCTCACTTTTCGAAATTATAACATTTCCTTGGTTCATTATTCACTACAATGTAGTCATGAATTACAGTTGGGTGGATTCAAAAGGCAGGCAAGACATCACAGTACAGTAGAGGGGCTGTTGGAACAGGGGATGGGTGTACTATCATATACATGTAACATACCATACAAACTCATGGTCATGGAAGGAACCTGCACCCCTTTTGTTGTCCATTAAAAGTTAAAAGTAAAAAATAAACAAAAATAAATAATAATAATGCAAGAATAATCCCCGGCTTCTGATTGGCTGGAACAAAAATGCCCGGTTTCGGATGAGCTGGGAACATCTGAGTGTAGCCAAGGCTAATTAAGCTAAACTAACTAAACACCCAGAGCCCAGTGATGAACGAATAAACGCTCTATTATTTATTATTATTATAACTATTGTAGGCATTGACATACGCAATTAATTAGCATTAGCATGGATAACAGTGGCTCATATTCAAGCTGTAATGTTATTCAATTTTAACACAAATTCAAAAGCACTATTAATAATAAATAATATAATTACCAACTCACCTCCTCTTGGTCTTGGTGTGTAACCTTGAATTGAATCAAGTTGTTCGACGGAAACGGGAAATTTTATATCTTCATATCATTATATCATTATATATTACCATGCACTTTACTGTAACATCTGCACTCTGGTTAGATGACTAATTATTTTCGCAATACATTTGAATTTAATCTAATCATCTAATATCACGTTGTTTTCTATAACATCGCGTTGTTTTCTCTAATCCCGCGGTGTTTTCTCTAATCCCGCGGTGTTTTCTCTAATCCCGCGGTGTTTTCTCTCGTCTCGCGTGGTTTTATCGAACATTTCTATAACATCGCGTTGTTCTCTTTAACATCGCGTTATATTCTGTTTTACTCAAATAAGGCAATTTCTCTGAATCTCTTTAGCTTTTGTTCAACGTATAATTGACAGACATCAGTTTGATGAACGTTAACAACCACGACGTCTAAATGAGTCGAGACAATGGATAACTTAAAGTGTCACTTTTGAAAACATCCAAACCTTCCATGACAAGTGGAGTTAAAGAGAATAAATAAGTTGAAATCAGACTATCGGCTATCATTGTTTACTGTGGACTTTATTCAACTCAACCAAATATTCACTCTCTCTCTCTCTCTCTCTCCCATCTCTCTCCTCTCCTCCCTTTCTCTCCCATCTCCCAATCCTCTCTCTCTCTCCACCCCCCCCCCCTCTCTCTCTCTCTCTCTCTCTCTCTCTCTCTCTCTCTCCCCCCCCCCCCCCCTCTCTCTCTCTCTCTCTCTTAGAACTACTGCCTAGTGATTTGAGGGAGTACGTAGAGCGCCTGGCAGGGGTGCGTTTGATTCGAAGCCCGGGGCGTCTGGGCGCGGCGGGGTGTCGTTCTCTCGGGGCGTCCGCGGCGGTGGGTGAGGTGCTGGTGTTCGTGGAGCCCCACTGCGAGTGTCACCCCGGCTGGCTGGAGCCCCTGCTGGAGAGGGTGG
>CM051007.1:5465588-5475588 GCA_027704905.1 Muraenolepis orangiensis
TTCCAACTGACAAAAAGCCCAAGGCCGACACAATAAGCACATCCCACTGGAACGCAAAGTCTTTGAAAAATCATTTAAATATCTTTGATTGCCATTCATATTTATAAATAAAAAAGTAGCACAAATGTGCTCAGTGAAAGCGTGCTGTGGTCCAACAGGTGTGGTCGTGTGGGGGGTCCCTGGAGGTGGTCCCCTGCTCTCGGGTGGCTCACCTGGCCCCCCCTCCTCCCCCGACGCCCCCGGACCCCCAGCTGCTGGAGAGGGACAAGATCCGCCTGGCTGACACCTGGATGGACGCCTACGGGAAGATCTTCTACCGCAGAGACACGCTGGCTCACTTCATCAGGCAGGTGTGTGTGTGTGTGTGCATGTGTGTGCGCGCGCGTGTGTGTGTGCGTGCGTGCATGTGTGTGCGCGCGCGCGTGTGTGTGTGTGTGCGTGTGTGTATGCATGTGTGTGTGAATGCATGACTGACTTTGTGTTCAGGTGTCATAGAGTGTAATTGGGGGAGTTGGGTTTAGTTGCGGTTCTGTTAGTTCTCAGCATGGGGCCGTTCTTTCTGCTTGATTTATTTATAATATCACCACACTCACAGGATATTGTATTTGATTATTTGAAACCCCCTGGGTCTTTAATCAGTAGTTGTGTTGCTCAGCTGCAATGCCTGCCCAAACACACACACACACACACACCACACACACACACACACACACACACACCACACACACACACACACAGTGTGTGAATTCCTGATTCAAAACTATTTTGATAAAAAAATGATACTCGATTCAGTATATTCAGTTATATCAGCAGGTCGACTGAGCAATAATCGAAACAAAGGCAAACGTAAAGAAAAACCTACCAAAAAAAGAGATTGTGAATCGATTCAGAATCATAGAAGAATCTAAGAATCGCCGCGCTAACGTGAATCATTTTCTTTTCGTACACCACCCCCCACCTCCATTGTTGTCCCACAGTCATTGATACACGTACATGACCTGTAGAGACGCCCCCCCTCCTCCCCCCCCTCCTGCAGGCCGAGACTCCTGACGTCACGGAGCAGGCCGAGCTCAAGAAGAGCCTCCGCTGCAAGGACTTCCACTGGTTCCTGTCTACGGTCTACCCTCAACTCTACATACCCCAGGACAGACCGGGGCTGTCTGGAGAGGTGGGGCTCTCTCTCTCTCGCTCTCTCTCTCTCTCTCTCGCTCTCTCTCTCTCTCTCTCTCTCTCTCTCTCTCTCTCTCTCTCTCTCTCTCTCTCTCTCTCTCTCTCTCTCTCTCTCTCGCTCTCTCTCTCGCTCTCTCTCTCTCTCTCTCTCTCTCTCTCTCTCTCTCTCGCTCCCTCCCTCTCTCTCTCTCTCTCTCTCTCCCTCTCTCTCTCTCTCTCTCTCTCTCTCCTCTCTCTCTCTCTCTCTCTCTCTCTCTCTCTCTCTCTCTCTCTCTCTCTCTCTCTCTCTCTCTCTCTCTCTCTCTCCCCCCCTCTCTCTCTCTCTCTCTCTCTCTCTCTCTCTCTCTCGTGTAATAGTGTAATGTTAGTGACATGTTATGATAGTGTAATGTCTGTGTGTCCTCTCTGTGTCCTCTGTGTGTCCTCTGTGTGTCCTCTGTGTGTCCTCTCTGTCCTCTCTGTCCTCTCTGTGTCCTCTGTGTGTCCTCTGTGTGTCCTCTGTGTGTCCTCTGTGTGTCCTCTCTGTGTCCTCTGTGTCCTCTGTGTCCTCTCTGTGTCCTCTGTGTGTCCTCTCTGTGTCCTCTGTGTGTCCTCTGTGTCCTCTGTGTCCTCTGTGTGTCCTCTCTGTGTCCTCTCTGTGTCCTCTCTGTGTCCTCTGTGTGTCGTCTGTGTGTCCTCTGTGTGTCCTCTCTGTGTCCTCTGTGTGTCCTCTGTGTCCTCTCTTCCCAAAGCTCTACCACGTTGGTACTGGCTACTGTGCCGACGCCCCCGGGGAGAGGACTCTACCGGGCGCCATCTTGGAGGTAGCGCCATGCAGCGGCACAGGCAAACAGGTAACCACGGAGACCACCCATCATCAAAACAACATTTAGCATTTAGATAGGATTTGAATAGGGCTTGTTTGGTGCCTTTAAGGACACTCAAGGTCACCGTGCAGTTCAGAGGAAACGTGCAGGAAACTTTTGCCAGGAAACTAGTCCTTAGAAAACAGACGGGGCATTGAGACTCTAGAAGGCGGTTCTGGAACAGAATCAGAATGATTTATTGATTTGAGTCCAACACAAGTGGGCAGAAAATCTCACGGTCACTCTTTACAAAACAGTAATTAAAAAATAGAAACCCATTTTAAAACTAAAGTAAACTAATTAAACAGTTTAGACACATTTAGTTAATCAATTTTAGTTTAGACATTGCCAAATATGAGTGAAATTGTATATATTCATATTGCAGTGGCCCTATTTACAGTAGTGCAAATGATAAAAGATATATACTACATACAAAGGGATGTAGTATATGTGACTGTGTCCGTCTCGGTATGTGAGACAGAGGAGACCTGCAGTGGACCAACAGTCCACTGCAGGTCTCCTCCTGTATGTGAGACAGGGGAGACCTGCAGTGGACCAACAGTCCACTGCAGGTCTCCCCCTCGGTATGTGAGACAGAGGAGACCTGCAGTGGACCAACAGTCCACTGCAGGTCTCCCCCTCGGTATGTGAGACAGAGGAGACCTGCAGTGGACCAACAGTCCACTGCAGGTCTCCTCGGAGGGAGGGACCTGACAGAGGGACCAGACCCTGACCCTCCTGTTCCCCAGCACTGGGAGCTGAACTCCCAGGGGGAGGTGAGGTGGGGGCCCTCCGGGGGGCTGTGCCTGGACCCCAGAGGGGAGAGGGTCATCCTGTCTGCCTGCCCCTCCCGTCAGCCCACCCTCAGCCGGCTCCAGTGGAGGTTCCTCAAGGTAAGGGGGGGGGGGGGGGGTGTAACACAGGGGGGAGGGGGGTAACACAGGGAGGGGGGGGGTGTAACACAGGGGGGGAGGGGGTAACACAGGGGGGGGTGTAACACAGGGGGGTTGGGGGGGGGTAACACAGGGAGGGAGGGGGTAACACAGGGGGGGAGGGGGTAACAGGGGGGGGTGTAACACAGGGGGGCTGGGGGGGGGTAACACAGGGGGGGAGGGGGTAACACAGGGAGGGGGGGGAACACAGTGGCATGGGGGGGGGGTAACACAGGGGGGGAGGGGGGTAACACAGGGAGGGGGGTTGGGTGTAACACAGGGGGGGAGGGGGGGGTAACACAGGAGGGGGGTTGGGTGTAACACAGGGGGGGAGGGGGGGGTAACACAGGAGGGGGGTTGGGTGTAACACAGGGGGGGAGGGGGGGTAACACAGGAGGGGGGTTGGGTGTAACACAGGGGGGGGTAACACAGGGGGGGAGGGGGGGTAACACAGGAGGGGGGTTGGGTGTAACACAGGGGGGGAGGGGGGGTAACACAGGGGGGTTGGGTGTAACACAGGGGGGGAGGGGGGGTAACACAGGGGGGTTGGGTGTAACACAGGGGGGGAGGGGGGGGTAACACAGGAGGGGGGTTGGGTGTAACACAGGGGGGGAGGGGGGGGTAACACAGGAGGGGGGTTGGGTGTAACACAGGGGGGGAGGGGGGGTAACACAGCTACATCTGGCATGGACTTTACATTTGCATGACATTTAGACAATTTTAAGGTGATTTGATCAAAAGTAATTATGTAAAGATCGGGCTGTGAACAATCAAAGCATCCTGTGGACGCTTATTGCATATTGCATTTATTTTTTTGTATATATTTTGAATCTGTATCTATTTTTAATACATTTTAAGTCCTACTGGGATTAATAAAGAGCATCTGATCGTATCTTAGACATAGTTATAAAATCTTATACAATCATGTTTGGAGCAACTGCAAACAACTCCATCACTGTTGGTTGTCTGGAGGGCTGCTGATAGTGCTGCCACTATCATAACATTCCCATTGACATCACTGTCATACTTTGCTGGACCTTCTGGACTCATTACAGTTACTGCTCTGTACTGCACTGAATTCATGATGCTGCTGCTCTACTGGCACTTTAAAATGATTTAAAATGCTTTTTGCACAATTCTACACATAATCATCCTTCAGTCACTTTTATGTATGTATGTGTTCTATAAAGTCATACTGCGGGAGGGAATGGGGAGTAAGCATATAAGAAACCATATTCATTCATAATGTCACACAGAGTGGGAACCCGTTTCTGGTCCTTTCTGACACGCTGTGTCTGCCTTACAGCTGAGTGGACAACTCATCCACCTGGAGTCCCAGCTGTGCCTGGAGGCCCAGAGGGAGGGAGGGGCCTCCCAGAGGGGGGGTGTGGCCTCCCAGAGGGGGGGTGTGGCCTCCCAGAGGGAGGGAGGGGCCTCCCAGAGGGGGGCGGGGCCTCCAGAGGGGGGCGGGGTGGCCTCTCCCTTCGCCCCTGCCTTCGTCACCCCAGTCAACAGTGGCACTTTGAGCAGCTGGTGGCCCCCTGAGGGTGGCTAGTGGAGATGAATACTTTCATGTTTGATGTTTTAATCATAAACGTGCATATCGACTATCAAACACACCAACTGTACAGGTGTATACATATATATATATACATATAGACACAATTAATTAAACTAACTCAGGACCGATGGGTTTTGACCAGAGATGTAACGGCATGAACCCTGCCTAGACTCTTCTTCTTCTATATTTCCTGTTTTAAGGATTGTAAATATGCTTTTTAATGGCCGACTATTGAATAAAAACATTCAATAATACGCGCTTCGCCAAATTACTTTGTTCGAATCATACATATTTATTTATTTATTACTTATTCATTGTTTGTCATTGTACATGTACATTGTCATGTACATTTTTACTGTACTTACTGTATATATATATTAATCTTCAACTGTTGATAAAACTACACACCCGGCTCACTACCTGCTGTAATATACATTTATATATATTTATCTTGTTGATATAACTGCATACCCCTGCTCACTACCTGTTCATACTTGTATACTTACCTTGTATATATATATATATATATATATATATATATATATACATATAATTCTGCACATATCTCATACCTGTTTTTATTTGTTTTTACATCTTATTTAACCACTGTACATTATATATTACCATGCACGTTACTGCAACATTTGCACTCTGCAGGTTAGATGCCAATTTAATCTATGTAATCTTTGAATCTAATCTAAACTAATCTAATCTAAACGAATCTAACCTAAACTAATCTAAACTAAACTAACTAACTAAACTCGCCGCAAGCGCATTCTCCGCGCAACTCTGAACGTCTCGAACGCTGGGACCAAAACACCGAAGGGTTGAGTGACGTCACCGCCTGCTTCCGGGGGTCGGAGTTGAGCGTACCGGTAACCATGAAGAAGGTTATATACATGGTTATACAACAGAACAAAATGAACAACCTTCCTCTGAATTAACCTCTCAGTCACAGGGTAAGAACATCACCATAAGCATGTGTAATAAGCTCCAGTCAACCTGTAATAAACCAACGCGATGTGTTTACAGACGTTGTTACATGACGCTCTTCGACGGGTCTTCTATAAACCTTCTAATGGGGATGTTTATTATTCATTTATCCACTAAATATGAACCTTCGTGTCCTAAAGGGTTATAATAGAGCTGTATGAATGGCTGTCAACCTATACATATATATGTATATATGTATATATGCATGTAGAATCGTATTCGCCATCGTTAACACATGTGTCAATACATACATACAGTATAGTATATAATATAGTATACAGTATAGTGTATAGAGTATAGTATAGTGTATAGATTATGGTATATAAGTAAGTATAAGTATAGTATAGTATATAGTGTAGTATATATATATATATGTATATACTATTTATATATAGTGTAGTATAGTACATAGTATAGTATATATATATACTATATATATATATACTATACTATATAGTGTAGTATAGTACATAGTATAGTGTATATATTATATACATACATATATACACTATACAATGTACTATTCTACACTATATATATATAGTATATATATATATATACTATACTATGTACTATACTACACATATATATAGTGTATATATAGTATATATCATCTAGGTCGTCCTCAGACGAGCCTGCTGCCGGAGCTTCCAATCTTTTCGGTCCTCCATACATCCGGCTAGCTCCCCGGAGCTCTCCACACCCGCATCCTTCCTCAGTATGTCCACATACGTCTGCGTGGGACGTCCTCGTCGGTGCCCGTGTGTTGGCTCCCAGAGTACTAGTTTGCTAGCTGGGAGTTCTTGGTGTCTGTGGCAGTGACCTGCAAGCTTCATCCTTCTCGATGCTACTTTGTCACTTAGCCTAACCCTATATATATATATATATATATAGTATATATATATATATATATATAGTGTAAATGTCACTTTGTTCAGTTCATAAATCCCATAACAAACCAGGTTGACGTGGTTATTGGGTTAATGCTTGGCGGCCTGTCTGTTCCCTTGGTTCTAGTGTTTGGGGGGGTGTTCTCCTCCTGCTCCTCCTCGGGTCGTGATGAGCGTTACGTGTGCTCTGAGAACACTGAGAACCGCCGCCCCTCGGGGCGTCCTCCTCAGGCCGGGGTACGGCTCCGGCCGGTGGCTCCCCCCCGCGCCACCGCCACCGCCACCGCCATTGTCCTTCTCACGGCCTTTGTCTTCCTCCTGTCACGACACCAGGTGAGCTTTCATCTGGAATATGCCACACCTTTTGTTGAGATACACTGCTGCTGCTGCTGCTTCACACACACACACACACACACACACACACACACACACACACACACACACACACACACACACACACACACACACACACACACACACACACACACACACACACACACACACACTACCAGCTTTTGTAGAGAGGGGGACGGCAGACCGTGACGAAACCGGTGTGGAAATCATTGTTTCTTTTGGGGGGGGGAAACCATATTGTTTTGCGTGTGGTATCCACGGGGCCAACACACGCTGGCAGGTCTCACGGTGTGATTGACCTGAAGGTATTTGGAGCTAGCTGACCGAGCGGTGAAAGTCCATGTGACAAGGTGGTGGTGGTAGTAGTAGTAGTAGTGGTGGTGGTAGTAGTAGTGGTGGTGGTGGTGGTGGTAGTAGTGGTAGTAGTAGTGGTAGTGGTAGTGGAGGTAGTAGTGGTGGTGGTAGTAGTAGTGGTGGTAGTGGTAGTGGTAGTGGTAGTAGTGGTAGTGGTAGTAGTGGTAGTGGTAGTGGTAGTAGTAGTAGTGGTAGTAATAGTAGTAGTAGTAGTAGTAGTGGTAGTAGTGGTAGTGGTAGTGGTAGTAGTAGTGGTAGTAGTAGTAGTAGTAGTAGTAGTAGTGTGGTGGTAGTAGTAGTGGAGGTAGTGGTAGTAGTAGTAGTAGTGGTGGTGGTAGTGGTGGAGGTAGTAGTAGTAGTAGTAGTAGTGGTAGTAGTAGTAGTAGTAGTAGTGGAGGTAGTGGTGGTGTAGTAGGGTAGTAGTAGTAGTAATAGTGGTAGTAGTAATAGTAGTAGTAGTAGTAGTGGTAGTAATAGTGGTAGTAGTAATAGTGGTAGTAGTAGTAATAGTACTAGTGGTAATAGTAGTGGTAGTAATAGTGGTAGTAGTAGTAATAGTACTAGTGGTAATAGTAGTGGTAGTAATAGTGGTAGTAGTAGTAATAGTACTAGTGGTAATAGTAGTGGTGTGTTTGAATGCCAATCCCACACCTTTCACACTTTAAACTGTAGTTTATTTTTCTTGATCTTAGGAAAATGTTATCCAAAAGACAAATGGACCACCTGGAGAAGACTGCTAAAGACTTCAGGCAAAATGTAAGTTTGTTGTTGTTGGTTTTTTCTGCGTGTTTTGTAGTTGTGGCGATGCCGCTTGCTGTGTACTGTCCGTGATCAGAATAGTGAGTTGTGCGCTTGTGTCCGTTCCCTCCTAGGCCGTGTATCCGGCTGAAGTGTGTGGCATCATAGAGGAGTCGGAGACCGTCAAACGTCTGAGGCTGTCCGTCCATCCGGACTTCAACTTCAAGGCAGGGCAGTGGTGAGTACTTTAGAGCAGGGGTTCCCAACCTTTTTTGTGCCACGGACCGGCAGATACATGAAAAAAATCTCGCGGACCGGTCGTCAATTTTCGCGGACCGGTTGTCAAAGTGTGTGTCAACACACACCCCTAACAAAACGGCAGGGCTCTACTTCAGTATAAACGCGCATGTACGCGCAGCGCCCGTAACACAAACCCCGGCTCGTTCGCGACCGACACGTCACTAGCGCGTAGTCTCTTTAGTAGCGCGTGCAACTGAAAGTCTCTCGTTATGCCGCCGATATATATTTAATCTATATATATAGATTATACCGCCCATATATACCGCTATATAATCTATATATATATAGATTATACTATATATATAATCTCTATATATAGATTATACCGCCCGGCGTTCACCTATACTCAAATTATTTGAGTCAAATATGATGATAAACACACAGCTGTTTCGCGGCCCGGCAGTAACACCTCCACGGCCCGGTACCGGTCCGCGGCCCGGCGGTTGGGAACCCCTGCTTTAGAGACTGCATTTGAACCCGGGGGACACTAGGACCTGTGGTCGAGCGTGACCTTAGGTCCTAGTGGGCGTCTAACCCTCATCATGTTTCCTTATTGCTCAAAACGACCATTCAATGATTGGTGGGGATCATGTTAAAGGCGAGGGTATGCTGTCAGTCAACTAAATAATGAGAAAAAAGTTGACAGTTGAAGTTCTTTGAAATTCTAACATATGAATACATGACTTGAGTCAATAAGTTGATAATGACTTCAAATGAAATGTTATGATGTGTTTTATTTTTTTACTTTACACGTGAGATGTTACTCGGCATGAGAATGGACAGCAGGAATATTTGCGTTCCAAGGGACAAGATTTTAATGTACTGGACTACGTCATTAAATTTGTCATGCTTCAAGTCAACCACAAGGGGGCAGTATTATTTTAGATTTCGGTGCGTTTAAAGAAGGAAGCATTTTTTTTTTTTTTTGTTAACATTAGCTGTTATTCCACCTTTTGTATGTTTCCACAGGTAATAATATTTGCATGAGCTCTTGTATGAGAATAACGAAGATTAAGTACTTTTTTGGTACTTTTCCGCAATAAGCTCGGAAGATCAAGTACTTTTTTTATACTTTTCTGCAATAAGCTTGGCGTGCACGTGTGTGCGCGTGTGTGTGTGTGTGTGCTTGCCTGTGTGTGTGTGTGTGTGCTCATGCACGTGCACGTGTACGTGTGTGTGTTTGCGTGCGTGCCCGTGTGTGTTTTTGTGTGTGTGTGTGTACTTTGTAAAGATTAGGGGGGAAGAGAGAACATGCGTGATGTTACTGCGCCCTGAAGCAGCCAAACGATAGTGAATAGTATTTGGCTGCCAGTGAGTCTCCCACTGAGCTCTCAAAGCAGCGTGTGTTTTCACCAAATCATGAGTAGTAGTTCTGCTACGTGGGGGGTGTGAACAGGCCATACTGCAGGTGGGCGGCTGAGCTGAGACCCCCAGAACAGAGTTGGCCCGTTGCCACGACGGCGGAGGATAATGAATGAAAATAGATGGAGAATTGTGATTTTATTTTAAAAAAAAGAATAGTGTTTTTCTCAGAGGAAGCGAAAATATGGTCGAGTGTTTTCTTGTCTGTCTCCAGGTGGGAGAAGTGTGTGTGTGTGTGTGTGTGTGTGTGTGTGTGTGTGTGTGTGTGTGTGTGTGTGTGTGTGTGTGTGTGTGTGTGTGTGTGTGTGTGTGTGTGTGTGTGTGTGTGTGTGTGTGTGTGTGTGTGTGTGTGTGTGTGTGTGTGTGTGTGTTGATTCAAAATATGGACGAGTGTTTCTAGTGGGAGAAGAGTGTGTGTGTGTTTTGCGTTTGATAAAGTGTGTGTGTGTAGTACAGTTAGATGAAGTGTGTGTGGTACAGTTAGATGAAGTGTGTGTGTAG
>CM051007.1:5480588-5488508 GCA_027704905.1 Muraenolepis orangiensis
TTATGGAGCAGATGGAGGGGGGTTACCCATCCTACACCCTGCCCCCCCCCCCCCCCCCTCCTGTCCTGCCAAAGGGCTCTTGAGCCAGATGGGAATCAGCTGCTTGTCATTGTGAAGAGGCTCTGGAACAGAATCCATTTCATGGCTGGGAATAATAGTGCAGTTATAAGAGCTAGAGCGGTCGCCTCACAACCGGAAGGTTGCTGGTTCGAACTCCGCCTCCTCCTAGCAAAACCTGTGGAGGTGTCCCTGAGCAAGACCCCCTAACCCTAACTGCTCCTGACCTGCTGGCTGTCTCCTTGATGGCTGACTCCACCGTCGGTGGATGAATGGGTGTATGAATGGGTGAATGTCAGGCATGACTTGTAAAGCGCCGTATAGAAAGCAGTCCATTACCCACCCGCCCCCCCGTCCTTGTGTCCCCAGGCGGGAGGATCACGGCGGAGGACCTGCGGCCCCACGTGGACGCCCAGAGGACCCTGTGTTACCTCTGTGGACCCCCCCCCATGATCGAGGCCGTCTCCCAGTCGCTCTCAGACCTCGGTCTGCCCAAGGACCGGATCCTCTACGAGAAGTGGTGGTAGAATCACACCCCAAGAGGACCCACTGGAGTCCAGCCCTATCAATATATATAGATCAATTTATATATATATATATGTGTTTTTATATATATATAAATATATATATATACTGTGTATATATCTATATCTTTTTATATATATATATATATATATATTAGTTTTACATTTAAATCCTGGCATCGAATTTCTGCAAGAATGCCGTGGCATTACTGTAAACGCACAAACTCTCTGTTGTCCATATATACAGTATGTTTATATATATATATATACTGTATATATCCACAATATGCATATATATACACAGTATGCATATGCTTACCTGTAGTTTGAGCAGACTCTCAACAGAGTACGCCTGCACCCCAGTTCCCGGGAGGGAACCCCCAGGGAGTCGGCCTGTTCTCTGGATGACTCTCAGACCCCGGGTCGGGGCTGGAGACTCTCAGACCCCGGGTCGGGGCTGGAGACTCTCAGACCCCGGGTCGGGGCTGGAGACTCTCAGACCCCGGGTCGGGGCTGGAGACTCTCAGACCCCGGGTCGGGGCTGGAGACTCTCAGGGCCGAGGGAGGAGATGTTCTCATTGACCTGAGGTGCAGCAGGGGGGAGCTGACCTTGAGCTGACCTTGAGCTGACCTTGAGCCCGCTGGACTCCGACTGTGGATGACAAAGAGCCTGGACTCTTCGCTCTTCACTCTGCCGTTACGTTCTACAACGTTTAGTTTTTATCTCCTTTTATTCTAAATACCTCAGAAATGTGTTATTATGCAAATCGAAATAATGATGATGATGATGTGTGTATTTTGTACAGTGATTGGAAAGACTGAGTGTTGTTAAGTATTTATATTAACTAAATTGATATCTACTTTGTGCGAGTAAAGAGTTTTAACGGAGACGTTACGCTTGGCGTGTGGTTCCTTTTGGAGGGTTCTCTTCCCTGTGGAGACCAGCGGGCCGTCCTCATCACAGCAGAAGCTCCATCTTTAGAACCTGGAACGTCTCCCATTTCACTGTTGGCCGCCGTCCCCCACGGCCTGCTGCCGCTCACAGGACTCACCGTGGGGGGGGGGGGGGGGGGGTCTATTCACTAGAACTTATTGGATATCATTCTCTTTCCACACTTGTTTGCACGCACGCACGCACACACACACACACACACCATCATGCACCCCCCCCCCCCCACCCCCATCATGTACCCCACCCACACCCCCACATCACGTACCCCCATCACACTCATCACCCACCCCCATCATGTACCCCCCCCCCTCCCGCACCCCCATCATGTACCCCCATCACACTCCCCCATCATGCACCCCCCCCCACCCCCATCACGTATCCACACCCCATCACACTCATCACCCACCCCCATCATGCACCCCAAGGTGCGCTGTAATGGAAGCTCCAGGAGCTCCAGGAGCTTCCTGATTGGTCTCTCTCTCTCTCTCGCTCTCGCTCGCTCTCGCTCGCTCTCGCTCTCGCTCTCTCGCTCTCTCTCGCTCTCTCTCTCTCTCTCTCTCTCTCATTGGTAGTTATAATAAAGTACCCAGATCTCTAGGGAGGAAAAAGCCGGTTATTTATTAGATTTTTTTTCCTCTTCAAGGATGTTTTATTGACACCTGTGCCTCTATTTAAAGATGTTAATATCACACCACTTACACACAACACAGGTGTTCAGGGAATAAGCAATACAAAAAAACAGAACAGACCGTTTATCTAGTTCACTGACGCACGCAACACACACACCGTATCCAGGTCATTTTAGATTTAGCGTTATTTCCTCCTCTAAACAATACGCTTCACATTTATAAAAATATGATTCCTGTGAGATCAGCGCGTGGTTCTGTTGGATACTCCTGGATACACCAGGGTTTTGGAGGAAGGGAAGGGAAGGGACGTAAGGCTGGGACAGGAAGCATCTCCGCTCGCCGCCCAGACGGCCCTGCAGGGAGAGTGATTTGAAATGAGCCACGCTGACCCCAGGAAGCGGTGTCACGGTAATTACCATAAACATGGAGAGCTAATGGGCTCCATCCTAAGATAAGGGATGGCCCGCTCTACACTCTTCACTCTAACACTAACACAGCCCAGACCCCAGACCCCAAGCCATTTAGCCACAGCACTAACAGTAACATTTTACTGGAGACGGCCACAGTGTCCACACACACAAATAAACCAGTCCACCAAACATAACTCTTAAACCGGTTTAAAATCCCCCCCCCTCGCTCAGCAGACCCCAGAGAAGAGCGCTCGCTCGCTCAGCCGCGGTTTGATCCGATCCTGGGCCTTGGTCTCCTCCCCCGGCGCCTCTCCGTGACACACGTCGTCCGTCCATCTCCCGCTCTCCTCCCGCTCAGCTGCCGGGGAGCCGTCCGCCTCATCGCCCCGGTTGCCGTCGGAAACGCCGCCGTTTCTCTCCTCCTCCGGAGCTGGCTGCGAGGGCTCCGTTTGATGTTCCGCTCCCCTCGTTATGGCCTCTTGGCCTCCCCAGGTGCCCGCGCTCTTCATCCTTTCCTCCATCCTCTCCTCTCCCTTCTCCATTACTTCTTCTTCTTCTTCATCCTCCCCCTCATCCTCCTCCGCCTCTTCCTCTTCCTCTTCCTTCGTAGTCCTCAGCAGCTCGTCGACCTCGCTCTCAGAGACGGGGGAGGCGCTCTCGGCCCGCTCCTTCTCAGGCGTCTCGCTGCTGTAGTTCTTCCGGGCCTTTCCGCGACCCCGGAGGGTCAGCATCTGAAAGAGGAAAGGAAAAGAAAAGTCTCTCTCGTCTCTCTCTCTCTCTCTCTCTCTCTCGTCTCTCTCTCTCTCTCTCTCTCTCTCTCTCTCTCTCTCTCTCTCTCTCTCTCTCTCTCTCTCTCTCTCTCTCTCTCTCTCTCTCTCTCTCTCTCTCTCTCTCTCTCTCTCTCTCTCTCTCTCTCTCTCTCTCTCTCTCTCTCTCTCTCTCTCTCTCTCTCGACACCTGACAAAACGAAGCCTTTGTGCTTTCATTGCCGGGGTCTCATGTACGATACGGACTATTTGTCTATTATTAGACATTTTCCTGCCTGTACGTCCCAGATTGAGCCACCGCCATGTTTTAACGGCGCTGCATCGCCTCGAGGCAGCTGACAGATGCTGTGGTGGACGAGGTGAAGAACTCTAGAACTCTAGAACTTAAGAACTTTAGAACTCTAGAACTTTATAGACACCCACCTTGAAGTCTTTTCTCTTGCGTTGCAACGTGGGCCTCTGAAGGAACAGGATCTGCTTGGTAGACAAACTGCCGTCGCTACGAGGAACGAAGGAGAAGAAGATGAAGATGATGAGGGCAGCACCTTTTATAAACTAGAACCCGTCTCCTGTCGAGCGTCCACGTCCTCGTCTTTTAAGCTAGGTTGGTTGGCGGGGCGTCGTGGAAAACTTTTGTCAGTAACGAAGCGTTTGTTCACAGCCGGGGGCCCCGCCGCGCTTCAAAGCCCCGTCTCTGGTGGAGGTCATTAGTCCCGTCTCATACCTTTCCACGCACTTAGCGGGGCCATAAAGCCCCACGTCTCACAGACGATAAACATCCAAAAGACGGCAAAGTCACTCTTAATGGAGCGCCGTTGAAGTCGCTAAAGTAGGTGAAACGCTAAAGACAAAAAACCCGCTATCCTCTGGATTTTGTGCGTTTGAATATCCATTCCCCTCAAGGGGTTCTCTACCCTCACCATATGGGTTATAGAACGGATCAGAACACAGGAGGTCTCCTGTTCACCTGTTAGTCCGGACCACGGGGGTGGGCAACACACACATCAGCCTCCATCCGTAGGGCGCCAGAGACTGGAGCAGGGGGACGTAGTCCGTCCTCACCACCACGCCCTGGGACACCAGAGACAACAGAGGTTCACTCCCCCGCTGAGCGCTGCCCTCCAGGCCTCCACACATCACGTCAAATGTGGCCGGTAGAATTCGGCAGTGGCTTGTCACTCTTACCGGCCACTTTAGCTGGTGACCTTTTGGCAGGATACAAAAGGCATCTGAAATGATGAGGTAAATTCGAGGTGGTACTCCATGAACTCCCATTTCATTGGCCCATAGGAGGGTGGGAGAAATGGGGGGGGGGGGGTTTGGCTAGTGAAAGTGCTGAGTGGCTGGTGAGCCAGTGAAAGTTAATGAGAGAGAGCGAGAGGGAGGTGGGGGTGAGAGATGGGGTGTGGGAGAGAGAGAGAGAGAGAGAGAGAGAGAGAGAGAGAGAGAGAGAGAGAGAGAGAGAGAGAGAGAGAGAGAGAGAGAGAGAGAGAGAGAGAGAGAGAGAGAGAGAGAGAGAGAGAGAGAGGAGAGAGAGAGAGAGAGAGGGGGGGGGGGGGGGGGGTACTCACGTCCACCACGGTCCACTGTTCCACCACGATGGCGTCGTAGGAGGTGGCCGACGTTTCCTCGTCGGAGCTCCGGAAGATGAACACGCCGTCCACCGACGATATTCCACTGTCTGGAGAGAGAGAGGGGAAGAGAAAGAGAGAGAAATCAGTGTGTGTGTGTGTGTGTGTGTGTGTGTGTGTGTGTGAGAGGGAGATGAGGAGGAGGAGAGGTGGATGATAACTTGTGTGAGGAAGAGACATAATGACAGCGTGTGAGGGGAGAGAGTGTGATAAGAGTGTGCAAGGGAGATGGAGAGAGAGAGAGAGAGAGAGGTTCAGTGATAGTGTGTGAGTGATAGAGAGAGTGAGAGAGAGAGGGAGAGGAGAGGGAGGAGAGGTTCAGTGATAGTGTGTGAGTGAAGGAGAGATGGTGGTAGAGAGTGAGGGAGGCAGAGGGACAGAACCCATTGGATTTGGGATGAGACTTAAAAAAAAAGAAAAGTTCAATTCCATTCCAATCTCTGTCAATAACCCCCCCCCCCCCCCGCCCCTCTCTCTCCCCCCCCCCCCCCTCTCTCCCCCCCCCCCCCCCTCGTGTCAGGCCCTGGCTGATGAACAGGGACGTGGCGCAGTAAGCCTGGATTTACATCACATCACTGCCAGCCTCACGTTGTCCTCCAGCACAGAAACAAATACTCTCTCAGTCTTCCTGAGGCTCAGTGAACTCACTGAACTCCCTCTCAGTGATCTCACTGAACTCCTGTTCTTCCTAACTGGTTGTTGTGTTGTTGTTGTTGTTGTTGTGTCTTCCATTGGGAGCCTCGTCTGAGATAATTTTTTCAGTTTGATGGACAGTACATTTTTGGACTATCCCCGGCCTGAGATGTGGTGCAGACAGACCGAGAGAGAGAGACAGCATCTGTGGGATTTCTGAGGCGTTGCTATTCAAACGTTATTGTCAGAACGACATCCGCGGATGTCGTTCTGACAATAACGTTTGAATAGCAACGCCTCAGAAATCCCGAGGTCAGCCGTTGGATTGGCGAAGAATCAGAGTATATATACAGTAGAATAAGAGTCTAGAATCCACTCCCTACCGCCCCCTAGTGGCGCCCCCTGTCCTTTCACTCTCAAGTTCACAGCCTTCCGTACCGCCGCCGTCGTCCGCCAGGTGGAAGAAGCCGTCGATGAGGCGCGCGCCGCTGGTGAAGTGCTGGGTCATGTGGTCCAGCCAGTGGGCGTCGACCTCGGTGGTCAGCCCCGCCTCCCTCTGCACAAAGAGCGGCACCCGGAGCGAGTAGAACCTGGACGAGCTGTCAGGCTCCCCTGTGTGGTTGTACAAGGCGAAGAGCTGCGTCCCTGCACACACACACACACGCACGCGCACACACGCGCACGCAGACACGCATGCACACACACACACACACACACACACACGCACGACCAACAAAGTCCTTGAGTCACATCTGGCTTCAGAACCAGAAGTCCTGATGGATTTGAAACGGGATGAGCAGAAATAGGAATTGGCATTCATCAAATAATTTAGCATTTTAATAATTTCCCAGAAGTCGTGGATCATCTTCCTCCCATTCTGCAGTCGGTAGCAGAAGGAAAACACAACGTGACTCTGGACTCACGTCCCGGTGGCGGCGGCTGCTTCCTCTCCTTCACCCAACTCCTGCCGCTCCAGATGTGGTTGTTGTTGTCGTGGGCGACCTCCGCTCTCTCGTTCCCCCGGGGACCGCCGTCCCCCTCCGCCTCCCCGTCCTCCTCCGCCTCCCCGGGCCCCGGACCTCCCAGCTCCAGCAGCGGGGAGTCCGGGTACGTCCCCGTGGCGTCCGGCAGTTCCGGACGCTCCGTTCTTCTCCTCCCGGTCTCTTCGGCCGGCGGGCCGCGGCGGTTCCCCGGGGGCGGGGCCGGCGGCGGGGGCGGGGCCGGGGGCGGGGCCGCGGTCCCCGGGGCGAGCGGAGGGCAGAGGCCCCGGGAGGCACTCATCACATCGCCGCAGATGTGGCGCCGGAGGCCGCCGCCGTCCGCCTGGAGGTCCGCTCGGCAGGGGTCCCGAGGCGAGGCCGTCATCGGGCGGGTCGGGTCGTCGGGGGCCGGGGAGCCGGGCCTGCGGTTCTGTCCCGGGGGAGGAAAGGAGGAGGAGGAGGAGGAGGAGGAGGAGGAGGAGCGGCGCTCGGGGCCGTCCGAAGACGGCGTGCGTTCGGCCTCGGGCTCCCCGGGGCCTCGGGGGGGGTCCGACGGGCTGCTGCCGGAGCTGAAGGCGTGGCGGTGGATGGGGGAGGGGCTGGAGTGCAGCGAGGAGAGGTCCTCGGGGTCCCAGGGCCCCAGGAAGCAGGGCCCTCCGCCCGGCTGCTGGAGGAAGCCCACGAACATGAGGCCCTGGTCCGACACGTCCTGGATCTGAAGGAGAGCAGGCGGTTCACATTGGATCACCAGGCTCTCTAATGGGCGTCGTTAGGAGAACACAAGCCCCATTACTGTTGGCTTATCGTCATTTAGAGCGCTGGCTCTCCACCGGCCCAGCCTCGGGAGACACACGTGTCATTAGTCTTTAAGTCACGACCCACTAATTACAAACATATTTACCAATGTCGCAGTAATCAACGATGGCTGCCATTGCTTTGAAAGACATGCATATTACATGCAGAATACATCTCTGTATATCCCGCACGGTGTGCTTGTGAATTATTCCTTCTATTCATGGTCAAGATATGGTAAACTACATCACAGAGGTGCCATTACAAATACATTTCCCCCCGACCCCGTACACACACACGCGCACACACACACACACACACACGCACGCATACACACACACACACACACACGCACGCATACACACACACACACATACGCACACACACACACACACACACATGCAGGCTGATGTATGCAGAGGAGTCGTTCTGCAGAACAACAGCCAACCTAATCATCCGCGAAGATCAAATATTCAAATGACAAAAGGACCTCATTATCTTAGAGAGTGCATGTGTGTGCGTGTGAGCGTGCGTGTGCGCATGTG
>CM051007.1:5489508-5505409 GCA_027704905.1 Muraenolepis orangiensis
ACTTCATCTAACTGTACTACACACACACACACTTCATCTAACTGTACTACACACACACACACTTCATCTAACTGTACTACACACACACACACTTCATCTAACTGTACTACACACACACAGTTGCCAAGCAAGGCCTCAACTTCGGAGAACTATTTTTTTCTCCGCGGAAGTAAATCATAATAAGTCGGGACCGACTACCGACTTATTAATGAGCGTTCCGTTCATCATCCCTTACGTATTTGATGATGGTAAGAATTAAGGATTTTATTTATTTTTGGGTAATTTATCGTCATTTATCGTTATCGCGATAAATACCATGAAATATCGTGATATAGTTTTAAGTCCTTATTGCCCAGCCCTACTACACCAGTGGTGAAGCGTCAGGGCCTTCAAGGTATTCAGAGAAGACCCTGGAACTCTCAGATGAAACCAAAACAATCGAATTAATTGTATTAATAAAGTAATACAATTTAATAAAATGTAATACAATTTAATAAAATGACTAAATGAGAATGGTATCTGTGTTGTTATCTGTTATATTACAGTTACGTTGATTTGTTTGTCTTTCTCGGTCCATGCACGACACATTTCAGTGGTTTTGTGTTGGAAAAACAATTCAACCAATCAGATATTTTTCTGGGTTGCTGGGAAGAATATCCTTCAACCAAAGTATTCCCGATGACTTTGGCCCTCAGACTGAATGAGAGCGTACGTTTGGATTGACAATTTGATCAACCAATCATATCGTGATTTGTAGCCAATGGGCGTATTCTTTCAGATTTCCCCACAGCTCAATAGGGAGCTAGAAGGTCTACTGGCTGGAGCGAGAGGGGATCTAGCGTAGTGCTACGTTGTTTCTACGTAGGTTTTTACGTCAAAATGGCAACAGGCGAAGATGATGTCGTTGCGGATTTATTGTCGGAACCATTTTCAAGACGACCATTCAATGTAAAGATGGACATTATTAAAAAAGGCCGTCCAACGCCTGACAATCTTGAGCTGAATCAAGTTGTTAAAGCAGGCTATGTTCGCCATTTTCAGGCTAGCAACTGGGAAAGATACCCGTGGCTAACGGGCTCTACTAGCCACAAGAGGCTCTACTGATGGGAGTATTGCTATTTGGGACCGACAAGAGGGCAGGGAATTGGAAAGGCAACTTATTTTGGATCTGAAAAGCGATCATCTTTATGACCTGATGGTGGTCGGACCATCCAGAAGGACAGGAGAATGGATTTGGTCTTTAAGTGAACATCATTGGTGAGTGAGACTCATTTGTCTTTGCTGGTTTTGTCTCAGTGTTGCGTCTCGTTGAGCTGGTTGTTGCATTTTGTTTCTACACACTTGTTGAATGATTAGTTAATGGCTGTATTGTTGTGCATTTGAATTGAGAGTTTGGACTTGATCTTTCTTTGCATCGCTTAACGTGAAAAGACTTAACGTAACTAAGAGTTACAAACACGCGATCAATAATCACCTAATTTGCATATGTCTTGTCATTAGCACTTTCACCTTTTCACTTTCATTTTGACAGGTGAAAGTGCTAATGACAAGACATTTGGTGATTATAGATCGCTATTTTGGAACTTAAAGTTCCAAAGTTACGTTCAGCCTTTTCTCGTGAAGCGTGTTAGACCGTCCCTTTAACCGATAGCCTGTGTTAGACCGTCCCTTTAACCGGTAGCCTGTGTGTGGTGGTCTGTGTTGGGCTGTTACTTCACTACATGGACACTGCTTTACAACTAGGGTACACTTGGAAATTGGCTGCGACAATCTGATCTGCCTAAATGAGATAAGGCATAAAGTGACTCCTCCGTGACGTCTGTCTGACTAGAACACCCGGAGGGGGGGGGGGGGGGTGGTCTACAGCAGGGGTTCCCAAAGTGGGGGTATAATGTAAGTCTGTTTAATATGTAAGGGTGACGAATAAAGGAATTCTGATTCCGACAGATTCACGACTATCATGTGCAGCTGGAAAAAAAAGCCACACACAATTTTCGCGATCACGATTACCCCCCCCCCCCCACCCCTTGGACTTCACGTTGGACCTCCCCCCCCCCCCTTGGACTTCACGTTGGACCTCCCCCCCCCCCCCCTTGGACTTCATGTTGGACCCCCCCCTTGGACTTCACGATGTTCTCGATGGTGAAGATCTGTGCACACGTTGTTTTTAATGTTCCAGTCCCTCCGGTGATATAGTGGGGGGGGGGGGGGTCTGTTATGTTGGGGGTCGCGGGCTGAAAAGTTGGGGAACCCCTGGTCTACAGAAGGTCCAGTTGTGATAGACTAAACTGTACAAACTGTACTACACACACACACTTCATCTAACTGTACTACACACACACACACTTCATCTAACTGTACTACACACACACACACTTCATCTAACTGTACTACACACACACACTTCATCTAACTGTACTACACACACACACACTTCATCTAACTGTACTACACACACACACTTCATCTAACTGTACTACACACACACACACTTCATCTAACTGTACTACACACACACACACACTTCATCTAACTGTACTACACACACACACTTCATCTAACTGTACTACACACACACTTCATCTAACTGTACTACACACACATACACTTCATCTAACTGTACTACACACACACACACTTCATCTAACTGTACTACACACACACACACACTTCATGTAACTGTACTACACACACACTTCATCTAACTGTACCACACACACTTCATCTAACTGTACTACACACACACACTTTATCAAACGCAAAACACACACACTCTTCTCCCACTAGAAACACTCGTCCATATTTTGAATCAACACACACACACACACACACACACACACACACACACACACACACACACACACACACACACACACACACACACACACACACACACACACACACACACACACACACACACACACACACACACACACACACACACACACACACACACACACTTCTCCCACCTGGAGACAGACAAGAAAACACTCGACCATATTTTCGCTTCCTCTGAGAAAAACACTATTCTTTTTTTTTAAAATAAAATCACAATTCTCCATCTATTTTCATTCATTATCCTCCGCCGTCGTGGCAACGGGCCAACTCTGTTCTGGGGGTCTCAGCTCAGCCGCCCACCTGCAGTATGGCCTGTTCACACCCCCCACGTAGCAGAACTACTACTCATGATTCACTTTGGTGAAACACACGCTGCTTTGAGAGCTCAGTGGGAGACTCACTGGCAGCCAAATACTATTCACTATCGTTTGGCTGCTTCAGGGCGCAGTAACATCACGCATGTTCTCTCTTCCCCCCTAATCTTTACAAAGTACACACACACACAAAAACACACACGGGCACGCACGCAAACACACACACGTACACGTGCACGTGCATGAGCACACACACACACACACACACACACACAGGCAGGCACACACACACACACACGCGCACACACGTGCACGCCAAGCTTATTGCAGAAAAGTATAAAAAAAGTACTTGATCTTCCGAGCTTATTGCGGAAAAGTACCAAAAAAGTACTTAATCTTCGTTATTCTCATACAAGAGCTCATGCAAATATTATTACCTGTGGAAACATACAAAAGGTGGAATAACAGCTAATGTTAACAAAAAAAAAAAAAAATGCTTCCTTCTTTAAACGCACCGAAATCTAAAATAATACTGCCCCCTTGTGGTTGACTTGAAGCATGACAAATTTAATGACGTAGTCCAGTACATTAAAATCTTGTCCCTTGGAACGCAAATATTCCTGCTGTCCATTCTCATGCCGAGTAACATCTCACGTGTAAAGTAAAAAAATAAAACACATCATAACATTTCATTTGAAGTCATTATCAACTTATTGACTCAAGTCATGTATTCATATGTTAGAATTTCAAAGAACTTCAACTGTCAACTTTTTTCTCATTATTTAGTTGACTGACAGCATACCCTCGCCTTTAACATGATCCCCACCAATCATTGAATGGTCGTTTTGAGCAATAAGGAAACATGATGAGGGTTAGACGCCCACTAGGACCTAAGGTCACGCTCGACCACAGGTCCTAGTGTCCCCCGGGTTCAAATGCAGTCTCTAAAGCAGGGGTTCCCAACCGCCGGGCCGCGGACCGGTACCGGGCCGTGGAGGTGTTACTGCCGGGCCGCGAAACAGCTGTGTGTTTATCATCATATTTGACTCAAATAATTTGAGTATAGGTGAACGCCGGGCGGTATAATCTATATATAGAGATTATATATATAGTATAATCTATATATATATAGATTATATAGCGGTATATATGGGCGGTATAATCTATATATATAGATTAAATATATATCGGCGGCATAACGAGAGACTTTCAGTTGCACGCGCTACTAAAGAGACTACGCGCTAGTGACGTGTCGGTCGCGAACGAGCCGGGGTTTTGTTACGGGCGCTGCGCGTACATGCGCGTTTATACTGAAGTAGAGCCCTGCCGTTTTGTTAGGGGTGTGTGTTGACACACACTTTGACAACCGGTCCGCGAAAATTGACGACCGGTCCGCGAGATTTTTTTCATGTATCTGCCGGTCCGTGGCACAAAAAAGGTTGGGAACCCCTGCTCTAAAGTACTCACCACTGCCCTGCCTTGAAGTTGAAGTCCGGATGGACGGACAGCCTCAGACGTTTGACGGTCTCCGACTCCTCTATGATGCCACACACTTCAGCCGGATACACGGCCTAGGAGGGAACGGACACAAGCGCACAACTCACTATTCTGATCACGGACAGTACACAGCAAGCGGCATCGCCACAACTACAAAACACGCAGAAAAAACCAACAACAACAAACTTACATTTTGCCTGAAGTCTTTAGCAGTCTTCTCCAGGTGGTCCATTTGTCTTTTGGATAACATTTTCCTAAGATCAAGAAAAATAAACTACAGTTTAAAGTGTGAAAGGTGTGGGATTGGCATTCAAACACACCACTACTATTACCACTAGTACTATTACTACTACTACCACTATTACTACCACTACTATTACCACTAGTACTATTACTACTACTACCACTATTACTACCACTACTATTACCACTAGTACTATTACTACTACTACCACTATTACTACTACCACTATTACTACCACTACTACTACTACTACTATTACTACTACTACCACTATTACTACTACTACTACTACTACCTCTACTACCACCACCACTACCTCCACTACTACTACTACTACTACTACCTCCACCACTACCACCACCACTACTACTACTACTACTACCACTACTACTACTACTACTACCTCCACTACTACTACCACCACCACTACTACTACTACCACTACTACTACTACTACTACTACTATTACTACCACTACCACTACCACCACCACTACTACTACCACTACCACTACTACCTCCACTACCACTACCACTACTACTACCACTACTACCACCACCACCACCTTGTCACATGGACTTTCACCGCTCGGTCAGCTAGCTCCAAATACCTTCAGGTCAATCACACCGTGAGACCTGCCAGCGTGTGTTGGCCCCGTGGATACCACACGCAAAACAATATGGTTTCCCCCCCCCAAAAGAAACAATGATTTCCACACCGGTTTCGTCACGGTCTGCCGTCCCCCTCTCTACAAAAGCTGGTAGTGTGTGTGTGTGTGTGTGTGTGTGTGTGTGTGTGTGTGTGGTGTGTGTGTGTGTGTGTGTGTGTGTGTGTGTGTGTGTGTGTGTGTGTGTGTGTGTGTGTGTGTGAAGCAGCAGCAGCAGCAGTGTATCTCAACAAAAGGTGTGGCATATTCCAGATGAAAGCTCACCTGGTGTCGTGACAGGAGGAAGACAAAGGCCGTGAGAAGGACAATGGCGGTGGCGGTGGCGGTGGCGCGGGGGGGAGCCACCGGCCGGAGCCGTACCCCGGCCGGAGGAGGACGCCCCGAGGGGCGGCGGTTCTCAGTGTTCTCAGAGCACACGTAACGCTCATCACGACCCGAGGAGGAGCAGGAGGAGAACACCCCCCCAAACACTAGAACCAAGGGAACAGACAGGCCGCCAAGCATTAACCCAATAACCACGTCGACCTGGTTTGTTATGGGATTTATGAACTGAACAAAGTGACATTTACACTATATATATATATATATACTATATATATATATATATATATATATAGGGTTAGGCTAAGTGACAAAGTAGCATCGAGAAGGATGAAGCTTGCAGGTCACTGCCACAGACACCAAGAACTCCCAGCTAGCAAACTAGTACTCTGGGAGCCAACACACGGGCACCGACGAGGACGTCCCACGCAGACGTATGTGGACATACTGAGGAAGGATGCGGGTGTGGAGAGCTCCGGGGAGCTAGCCGGATGTATGGAGGACCGAAAAGATTGGAAGCTCCGGCAGCAGGCTCGTCTGAGGACGACCTAGATGATATATACTATATATACACTATATATATGTGTAGTATAGTACATAGTATAGTATATATATATATATACTATATATATATAGTGTAGAATAGTACATTGTATAGTGTATATATGTATGTATATAATATATACACTATACTATGTACTATACTACACTATATAGTATAGTATATATATATATAGTATATATATATACTATACTATGTACTATACTACACTATATATAAATAGTATATAGATATATATATATATACTACACTATATACTATACTATACTTATACTTACTTATATACCATAATCTATACACTATACTATACTCTATACACTATACTGTATACTATATTATATACTATACTGTATGTATGTATTGACACATGTGTTAACGATGGCGAATACGATTCTACATGCATATATACATATATACATATATATGTATAGGTTGACAGCCATTCATACAGCTCTATTATAACCCTTTAGGACACGAAGGTTCATATTTAGTGGATAAATGAATAATAAACATCCCCATTAGAAGGTTTATAGAAGACCCGTCGAAGAGCGTCATGTAACAACGTCTGTAAACACATCGCGTTGGTTTATTACAGGTTGACTGGAGCTTATTACACATGCTTATGGTGATGTTCTTACCCTGTGACTGAGAGGTTAATTCAGAGGAAGGTTGTTCATTTTGTTCTGTTGTATAACCATGTATATAACCTTCTTCATGGTTACCGGTACGCTCAACTCCGACCCCCGGAAGCAGGCGGTGACGTCACTCAGCCCTTCGGTGTTTTGGTCCCAGCGTTCGAGACGTTCAGAGTTGCGCGGAGAATGCGCTTGCGGCGAGTTTAGTTTAGTTTAGATTAGTTTAGGTTAGATTAGTTTAGATTAGATTAGTTTAGATTAGATTCAAAGATTACAAGTACAGTACAGCGAAAATAAATTGGCATCTAACCTGCAGAGTGCAAATGTTGCAGTAACGTGCATGGTAATATATAATGTACAGTGGTTAAATAAGATGTAAAAACAAATAAAAACAGGTATGAGATATGTGCAGAATTATATGTATATATATATATATATATATATATATATATATATATACAAGGTAAGTATACAAGTATGAACAGGTAGTGAGCAGGGGTATGCAGTTATATCAACAAGATAAATATATATAAATGTATTTTCCAGCAGGTAGTGAGCCGGGTGTGTAGTTTTATCAACAGTTGAAGATTAATATATATATACGGTAAGTACAGTAAAAATGTACATGACAATGTACATGTACAATGACAAACAATGAATAAGTAATAAATAAATAAATATGTATGATTCGAACAAAGTAATTTGGCGAAGCGCGTATTATTGAATGTTTTTATTCAATAGTCGGCCATTAAAAAGCATATTTACAATCCTTAAAACAGGAAATATAGAAGAAGAAGAGTCTAGGCAGGGTTCATGCCGTTACATCTCTGGTCAAAACCCATCGGTCCTGAGTTAGTTTAATTAATTGTGTCTATATGTATATATATATATATGTATACACCTGTACAGTTGGTGTGTTTGATAGTCGATATGCACGTTTATGATTAAAACATCAAACATGAAACTATTCATCTCCACTAGCCACCCTCAGGGGGCCACCAGCTGCTCAAAGTGCCACTGTTGACTGGGGTGACGAAGGCAGGGGCGAAGGGAGAGGCCACCCCCGCCCCCCCTCTGGGAGGCCCCTCCCTCCCTCTGGGAGGCCACACCCCCCCTCTGGGAGGCCACACCCCCCCTCTGGGAGGCCCCTCCCTCCCTCTGGGCCTCCAGGCACAGCTGGGACTCCAGGTGGATGAGTTGTCCACTCAGCTGTAAGGCAGACACAGCGTGTCAGAAAGGACCAGAAACGGGTTCCCACTCTGTGTTACATTATGAATGAATATGGTTTCTTATATGCTTACTCCCCATTCCCTCCCGCAGTATGACTTTATAGAACACATACATACATAAAAGTGACTGAAGGATGATTATGTGTAGAATTGTGCAAAAAGCATTTTAAATCATTTTAAAGTGCCAGTAGAGCAGCAGCATCATGAATTCAGTGCAGTACAGAGCAGTAACTGTAATGAGTCCAGAAGGTCCAGCAAAGTATGACAGTGATGTCAATGGGAATGTTATGATAGTGGCAGCACTATCAGCAGCCCTCCAGACAACCAACAGTGATGGAGTTGTTTGCAGTTGCTCCAAACATGATTGTATAAGATTTTATAACTATGTCTAAGATACGATCAGATGCTCTTTATTAATCCCAGTAGGACTTAAAATGTATTAAAAATAGATACAGATTCAAAATATATACAAAAAAATTAATGCAATATGCAATAAGCGTCCACAGGATGCTTTGATTGTTCACAGCCCGATCTTTACATAATTACTTTTGATCAAATCACCTTAAAATTGTCTAAATGTCATGCAAATGTAAAGTCCATGCCAGATGTAGCTGTGTTACCCCCCCTCCCCCCCTGTGTTACACCCAACCCCCCTCCTGTGTTACCCCCCCCTCCCCCCCTGTGTTACACCCAACCCCCCTCCTGTGTTACCCCCCCCTCCCCCCCTGTGTTACACCCAACCCCCCTGTGTTACCCCCCCCTCCCCCCCTGTGTTACACCCAACCCCCCTGTGTTACCCCCCCCTCCCCCCCTGTGTTACACCCAACCCCCCTCCTGTGTTACCCCCCCTCCCCCCCTGTGTTACCCCCCCCTGTGTTACACCCAACCCCCCTCCTGTGTTACCCCCCCTCCCCCCCTGTGTTACACCCAACCCCCCTCCTGTGTTACCCCCCCCTCCCCCCCTGTGTTACACCCAACCCCCCTCCTGTGTTACCCCCCCCTCCCCCCCTGTGTTACACCCAACCCCCCTCCCTGTGTTACCCCCCTCCCCCCCTGTGTTACCCCCCCCCCATGCCACTGTGTTCCCCCCCCTCCCTGTGTTACCCCCTCCCCCCCTGTGTTACCCCCCCCCAGCCCCCCTGTGTTACACCCCCCCCCTGTTACCCCCTCCCCCCCTGTGTTACCCCCTCCCTCCCTGTGTTACCCCCCCCCAACCCCCCTGTGTTACACCCCCCCCTGTGTTACCCCCTCCCCCCCTGTGTTACACCCCCCCCCTCCCTGTGTTACCCCCCTCCCCCCTGTGTTACACCCCCCCCCCCCCCCCCCCCTTACCTTGAGGAACCTCCACTGGAGCCGGCTGAGGGTGGGCTGACGGGAGGGGCAGGCAGACAGGATGACCCTCTCCCCTCTGGGGTCCAGGCACAGCCCCCCGGAGGGCCCCCACCTCACCTCCCCCTGGGAGTTCAGCTCCCAGTGCTGGGGAACAGGAGGGTCAGGGTCTGGTCCCTCTGTCAGGTCCCTCCCTCCGAGGAGACCTGCAGTGGACTGTTGGTCCACTGCAGGTCTCCTCTGTCTCACATACCGAGGGGGAGACCTGCAGTGGACTGTTGGTCCACTGCAGGTCTCCTCTGTCTCACATACCGAGGGGGAGACCTGCAGTGGACTGTTGGTCCACTGCAGGTCTCCCCTGTCTCACATACAGGAGGAGACCTGCAGTGGACTGTTGGTCCACTGCAGGTCTCCTCTGTCTCACATACCGAGACGGACACAGTCACATATACTACATCCCTTTGTATGTAGTATATATCTTTTATCATTTGCACTACTGTAAATAGGGCCACTGCAATATGAATATATACAATTTCACTCATATTTGGCAATGTCTAAACTAAAATTGATTAACTAAATGTGTCTAAACTGTTTAATTCGTTTACTTTAGTTTTAAAATGGGTTTCTATTTTTTAATTACTGTTTTGTAAAGAGTGACCTTGAGATTTTCTGCCCACTTGTGTTGGACTCAAATCAATAAATCATTCTGATTCTGTTCCAGAACCGCCTTCTAGAGTCTCAATGCCCCGTCTGTTTTCTAAGGACTAGTTTCCTGGCAAAAGTTTCCTGCACGTTTCCTCTGAACTGCACGGTGACCTTGAGTGTCCTTAAAGGCACCAAACAAGCCCTATTCAAATCCTATCTAAATGCTAAATGTTGTTTTGATGATGGGTGGTCTCCGTGGTTACCTGTTTGCCTGTGCCGCTGCATGGCGCTACCTCCAAGATGGCGCCCGGTAGAGTCCTCTCCCCGGGGGCGTCGGCACAGTAGCCAGTACCAACGTGGTAGAGCTTTGGGAAGAGAGGACACAGAGGACACACAGAGGACACAGAGAGGACACACAGAGGACACACAGAGGACACAGAGAGGACACAGAGAGGACACAGAGAGGACACACAGGACACAGAGAGGACACACAGAGGACACACAGAGGACACAGAGGACACAGAGGACACAGAGAGGACACACAGAGGACACAGAGAGGACACAGAGGACACAGAGGACACACAGAGGACACAGAGAGGACACACAGAGGACACACAGAGGACACACAGAGGACACAGAGAGGACACACAGAGGACACAGAGGACACAGAGAGGACACAGAGGACACAGAGGACACACAGAGGACACACAGAGGACACAGAGAGGACACACAGACATTACACTATCATAACATGTCACTAACATTACACTATCATAACATGTCACTAACATTACACTATCATAACATGTCATTAACATTACACTATCATAACATGTCATTAACATTACACTATCATAACATGTCATTAACATTACACTATCATAACATGTCATTAACATTACACTATCATAACATGTCATTAACATTACACTATCATAACATGTCATTAACATTACTCTATCATAACATGTCATTAACATTACACTATCATAACATGTCATTAACATTACACTATCATAACATGTCATTAACATTACACTATCATAACATGTCATTAACATTACACTATCATAACATGTCATTAACATTACACTATCATAACATGTCATTAACATTACACTATCATAACATGTCATTAACATTACACTATCATAACATGTCATTAACATTACACTACATCACAGTTACTGCACTGTATTCATGTTGCTGCTGCACTACTGGCACTTTAAATGCTTTTAAATAATTTTGCAGAATTCAAAACATGGCAATATCCTCAGTCACTATATTGTTCTTTTTATGTTCATTTTTATTGTATATAGTATTTATTTGTATGTTTTATAGTATTGTTTTAAAAAATCATATTGTGGAAGGGGAATGGGGAGTAAGCATTCCATTGAGAGAGAGAGAGAGAGAGAGAGAGAGAGAGAGAGAGAGAGAGAGAGAGAGAGAGAGAGAGAGAGAGAGAGAGAGAGAGAGAGAGAGAGAGAGAGAGAGCGAGAGAGAGAGAGCCCCACCTCTCCAGACAGCCCCGGTCTGTCCTGGGGTATGTAGAGTTGAGGGTAGACCGTAGACAGGAACCAGTGGAAGTCCTTGCAGCGGAGGCTCTTCTTGAGCTCGGCCTGCTCCGTGACGTCAGGAGTCTCGGCCTGCAGGAGGGGGAGGAGGAGGGGGGGCGTCTCTACAGGTCATGTACGTGTATCAATGACTGTGGGACAACAATGGAGGTAGGGGGTGGTGTACGAAAAGAAAATGATTCACGTTAGTTCTTAGATTCTTCTATGATTCTGAATCGATTCACAATCTCTTTTTTTGGTAGGTTTTTCTTTACATTTGCCTTTGTTTCGATTATTGCGCAGTCAACCTGCTGATATAACTGAATATACTGAATCGAGTATCATTTTTTAATCAAAATAGTTTTGAATCAGGAATTCACACACTGTGTGTGTGTGTGTGTGTGTGTGTGTGTGTGTGTGTGTGTGTGTGTGTGTGTGTGTGTGTGTGTGTGTGTGTGTGTGTGTGTGTGTGTGTTTGGGCAGGCATTGCAGCTGAGCAACACAACTACTGATTAAAGACCCAGGGGGTTTCAAATAATCAAATACAATATCCTGTGAGTGTGGTGATATTATAAATAAATCAAGCAGAAAGAACGGCCCCATGCTGAGAACTAACAGAACCGCAACTAAACCCAACTCCCCCAGTTACACTCTATGACACCTGAACACAAAGTCAGTCATGCATTCACACACACATGCATACACACACGCACACACACACACACGCGCGCGCGCACACACATGCACGCACGCACACACACACGCGCGCGCACACACATGCACACACACACACACACCTGCCTGATGAAGTGAGCCAGCGTGTCTCTGCGGTAGAAGATCTTCCCGTAGGCGTCCATCCAGGTGTCAGCCAGGCGGATCTTGTCCCTCTCCAGCAGCTGGGGGTCCGGGGGCGTCGGGGGAGGAGGGGGGGCCAGGTGAGCCACCCGAGAGCAGGGGACCACCTCCAGGGACCCCCCACACGACCACACCTGTTGGACCACAGCACGCTTTCACTGAGCACATTTGTGCTACTTTTTTTTTTATAAATATGAATGGCAATCAAAGATATTTAAATGATTTTTCAAAGACTTTGCGTTCCAGTGGGATGTGCTTATTGTGTCGGCCTTGGGCTTTTTGTCAGTTGGAAAAAGTTTCCCTACGAGACATTTGACTGTTTTGTTCCAATTTGACTGAAGGATTTTAGAAATAGACAACCTGAAGAGTTATTGAAGAGAATGGGGGACTTGTAGAATTATTATTGTAGTGTTGTTCTTATTATTCATGGCTTTCGTCCCCGCAAGTGGTGGTGGTCTGCAGTGAATGCAAGCAAAACATTTCCCATCACAGTTTTGAGACGTGATCTCTGGCATGTAACAGGTTCATAAAAGGGTTGTTTTGGTTCAGAAGGGCGTGAGCGTCCTGTCTGTCAACCAGCCAACACATTCCCAGACGGGAATTTTGTCCGAGGTCCACCATTTGCAAAAGACATCATATTCCGAGAGCAGCATTCCTGAAAGGCCTGTCCAGCACGGCCTTGGAGAGGAACCTCCTTGTCTCAAGGCCACCACTTTACAGTGAATGAACAATCACCAAAGCAATGAACACCACAGTACAATACACAGGACTATATGTGTTTTTATATGTGTGTGTGTGTGTGTGTGTGTGTGTGTGTGTGTGTGTGTGTGTGTGTGTGTGTGTGTGTGTGTGTGTGTGTGTGTGTGTGTGTGCGTGTGTGTGTGTGTGTGTGTGTATATATAAATATGTATATATAATATATATAATGTGTATATATACATATACAGTGTATATATATATATATATATATATATATATATATATATATATATATATATATATGGTTCTTAGCCATGGTTCTTAGCAGGAAACCGGTGGATTGTCTACTCCAAGTAGGGAGGGAGTCCTTATCCAAAGTGAAGGAGTTCAAGTATCTCGGGGTCTTGTTCTCCAGTGAGGGGAGGATGGAGCGTGAGATTGACAGGAGAATAGGTGCAGCGGGAGCGGTATTGGGTGCACTTTGGCGCACCGTTGTAACCAAAAGAGAGCTGAGCCAGAAGGCAAAGCTCTCGATCTACCGATCAGCCTTCGTTCCTACCCTCACCTATGGTCATGAACAATGGGTAATGACCGAAAGGACGAGATCGCGAATACAAGCGGCCAAAATGAGTTTCCTCAGGAGGGTGGCTGGTATCTCCCTGAGGGATAGGGTGAGAAGCTCAGTCACTCGTGAGAGACTCGGAGTAGAGCCGCTGCTCCTTGGCGTAGAAAGGAGCCAGGTGAGGTGGTTCGGGCATCTAGTAAGGATGCTTCCTGGTCGCCTCCCGAGGGAGGTTTTCCAGGCACATCCAACTGGGAAGAGACCACGGGGCAGACCGAGGTACAGGTGGGGTGATTACATCTCCACACTGGCCTGGGAACGCCTCGGGATCCCCCAGTCAGAGCTAGTCCATGTTGCCAGGGAGAGGGAAGTTTGGAGTCCCCTGCTGGAGCTGCTACCTCCGCGACCCGATTTCGGATAAGCGGGAGAAGATGGATGGATGGATGGATATATATATATATATAGTTGATATATTTATATAGCCAGGCTGTCACTTCCTGTCATTACCCTGATTGACAGCTGGATCTGCTCCGCCCCCCTGAGCATCAGGCCCGGGTCAGATCCTCCTATGCTCTGGAAGAAGAGTTTGTCCACGGCCAGGACTCCACCGCCCAAGGCTGGACTCCTACAGAACCACCAGCCCCATCACATGAAAGCACATTTCTGGATGATAAATGTATAAGAATTGACTGTAAATAACAAAGAACTGTTCAAACAAAAGCTACATTTGAAAGATTTTCAGATTTTACACTTTTTTACAACGAGTATTTGAATAAATGATCCACAGGCAGTGACCTACTGAACTGCTAGGAGTGCTGCCACTATCATAACATGGTCATTAACATTACACTATCATAACATGGTCATTAACATTACACTATCATAACATTGTCATTAACATTACACTATCATAACATGTCATTAACATTACACTATCATAACATGTCATTAACATTACACTATCATAACATGTCATTAACATTACACTATCATAACATGTCATTAACATTACACTATCATAACATGTCATTAACATTACACTATCATAACATGTCATTAACATTACACTATCATAACATGTCATTAACATTACACTATCATAACATGGTCATTAACATTACACTATCATAACATGTCATTAACATTACTCTATCATAACATGTCATTAACATTACACTATCATAACATGGTCATTAACATTACACTATCATAACATGGTCATTAACATTACACTATCATAACATTGTCATTAACATTACACTATCATAACATGTCATTAACATTACACTATCATAACATGGTCATTAACATTACACTATCATAACATGTCATTAACATTACTCTATCATAACATGTCATTAACATTACACTATCATAACATGGTCATTAACATTACACTATCATAACATGTCATTAACATTACACTATCATAACATGTCATTAACATTACACTATCATAACATGTCATTAACATTACACTATCATAACATGGTCATTAACATTACACTATCATAGCATGTCATTAACATTACTCTATCATAACATGTCATTAACATTACACTATCATAACATGGTCATTAACATTACACTATCATAACATGTCATTAACATTACACTATCATAACATGGTCATTAACATTACACTATCATAACATGTCATTAACATTACACTATCATAACATGGTCATTAACATTACACTATCATAACATGTCATTAACATTACTCTATCATAACATGTCATTAACATTACACTATCATAACATGTCATTAACATTACACTATCATAACATGTCATTAACATTACACTATCATAACATGTTATTAACATTACACTATCAAATATGTCATTAACATTACACTATCATAACATGTCATTAACATTACACTATCATAACATGTTATTAACATTACACTATCAAATATGTCATTAACATTACACTATCATAACAT
>CM051007.1:5506409-5508909 GCA_027704905.1 Muraenolepis orangiensis
CCCCCCCCCCCCCCCCCCCCCCCCACAAACACACAACTCAATACACTCTGTAGGGAACATCAGACCCTGTTCTCAGAGGCCTCTCTCTCTCACTCAGCCCCTTTTCCCTCCCACTATCTCTCCATCACTCTCTCTCTTGTCTGTCTCGCATACAACCCCCTTTACCTCACTCTCAATCTCTATGTATCCATCCCTCTCCCACTCTCCCCCCTCGCTGTCCATCTCTCCCGTTCTCTCTCCCTTCCCCCCAATGTCTCTCTTCCTCTAGACAGATGTTGACCCGGATCACCCCTCCAGTCTGGCACAGCCTCCCACCATAATGGGATTTTTCAAAACACGAGAGAGAGAGAGAGGAGAAAGAGAGAGAGAGAGAGAGAGAGAGAGAGAGAGAGAGAGAGAGAGAGAGAGAGAGAGAGAGCAAGGGAGGGACACACTATGAGGAGACGGGGGGACAGCCGGCCAGCCAGCCAGCCAAAACTCTATCTACAACAACCCCCCCAACACCAAGTCACCAATTAGAAACGCACATTCTCGGCTGGAATTAAAAGCCATTTGAAATAAAACATGTGCTTGGGCATTAGTCACTCCCCCAGCCCACTCTCTCCCCCCCACACCCTCACCCCTCTCTGTCTCCCCCACACACCCTCACCCCACTCTCTCCCCCCCACACCCTCACCCCTCTCTCCCCCCCACACCCTCACCCCTCTCTGTCTCCCCCACACACCCTCACCCCACTCGTCTCCCCCACACCCTCACCCCCTCTGTCTCCCCCACACACCCTCACCCCTCTCTGTCTCCCCCCACACACCCTCACCCCACTCTGTCTCCCCCACACACCCTCACCCCTCTCTGTCTCCCCCACACACCCTCACCCCTCTCTGTCTCCCCCACACACCCTCACCCCTCTGTCTCCCCCACACCCTCACCCCTCTCTGTCTCCCCCACACACCCTCACCCCTCTGTCTCCCCCACACACCCTCACCCCTCTCTGTCTCCCCACACACCCTCACCCCCTCTGTCTCCCCCACACACCCTCACCCCTCTCTGTCTCCCCCACACCCTCACCCCTCTGTCTCCCCCACACCCTCACCCCTCTCTGTCTCCCCCACACACCCTCACCCCTCTCTGTCTCCCCCACACACCCTCACCCCTCTCTGTCTCCCCCACACACCCTCACCCCTCTCTGTCTCCCCCACACACCCTCACCCCTCTCTGTCTCCCCCACACACCCTCACCCCTCTCTGTCTCCCCCACACACCCTCACCCCTCTCTGTCTCCCCCACACACCCTCACCCCTCTCTGTCTCCCCCACACCCTCACCCCTCTCTGTCTCCCCCACACACCCTCACCCCTCTGTCTCCCCCACACACCCTCACCCCTCTCTGTCTCCCCCACACACCTCACCCCTCTCTGTCTCCCCCACACACCCTCACCCCTCTCTGTCTCCCCCACACCCTCACCCCTCTCTGTCTCCCCACACACCCTCACCCCTCTCTGTCTCCCCCACACACCCTCACCCTCTCTGTCTCCCCCACACACCCTCCCCCACACCCTCACCCCTCTGTCTCCCCCACACACCCTCACCCCTCTCTGTCTCCCCCACTCTCTCTGTCTCCCCCCTCTCTCTCTCCACACCCTCACCCTCTCTGTCTCCCCCCTCACTCGCTCACCCCTCTCTGTCTCCCCCACACCCTCTCTGTCTCACCTCCCCTCTCTGTCTCCCCCCCACTCTGTCTCACCCCTCTCTGTCTCCCCCCTCTCTCTGTCTCACCCCTCTCTCTGTCTCCCCCCCACCCTCACCCCTCTCTGTCTCCCCCCACTCCCTCACCCCTCTCTGTCTCCCCCTCACTCGTCTCACCCTCTCTCTGTCTCCCCCCTCTCTCGTCTCACTCCTCTCTGTCTCCCCCATCACTCCTCACCCCTCTCTGTCTCCCCCTCACTCTGCCTCACCCCTCTCTGTCTCCCCCATCAGCCTCCCCCTCTCTGTCTCCCTCCTCTCTCTGTCTCCCTCACCCCCTCTCTGTCTCCCCCATCACCCTCACCCCTCTCTGTCTCCCTCCTCACTCGTCTCCCCCTCTCTGTCTCCCCCATCAGTCCTCCCCCCTCTCTGTCTCCCTCCCCTCCTCTCTGTCTCCCCCCTCTCTGTCCTCCCTCCTCTCTCTGTCTCCCCCTCTCTGTCTCCCCCCTCTCTGTCTCCCTCCTCTCTCTGTCTCCACCCTCTCTCTGTCTCACTCCTCTCTCTGTCCCCCCCATCAGTCTCCCCCATCTCTGTCTCTCCTCTCTATGTCTCTCCCCTCTATATCTCTTCCCCCTCTGTCTACCCCACTCTGTCTCCCCTCCCTCTCTGTCTCCCCCCCTCTCTGTCTCCCCCCTCTCTGTCTCCCCCCCTCTCTGTCTCCCCCCTCCGTTCTCCTGCTATTATGCAATGGATCAGAGAAGGCCTGCCCCGCAAATAGCCCTGCCTTTTCTTTCTGCCTTAAATGACCTGCAATTAGCAATC
>CM051007.1:5516409-5523909 GCA_027704905.1 Muraenolepis orangiensis
ACACGCACGCACGCACGCACGCACGCACGCACGCACGCACGGACACACGCACACACGCACGCACGCACGCACCGGACACACACACACACACACGCACGCACGCACGCACGCACCGGACACACACAGACACAGACACACGCACGTACGCACGCACGCACGCACCGGACACACACACACACGCACGCACACACACACACACACACACACACACACACACACACACAGACACAGACACACGCACGCACGCACCGGACACACACACACGCACGCACACCGCACACACGCACACACACGCGCACCGGACACACACACACACACACACGCGCGCGCGCACCAGACACACACACACACACACACACATACACACACACACACACATGCACGCACCGGACACACACACACACACACGCACCGGACACACACACACATACACACACACACGCACGCACACACACACGCACCGGACACACACACACACACACACACACACATACACACACACACACATGCACGCACCGGACACACACACACATAGACACACAGACACACACACACACACACACACACACACACATACACACACACACACATGCACGCACCGGACACACACACACCAAGGCCAGATACAGGACAGATACAGATATGTTAATTTCGATTATGTCAGAGAACCTTTAATACAATGCAATGCTTTTCTAATGGATACAACACAGAGAAGAGATCATTCAATCTAAGTCTAAATGTGGAGGATAGAATCGTCTTCATTGGTCACATGTCCACACAGTGAAATGAGTTCCTCTGCATTGAACCCATCCTAGTATGAGGAGCAGTGGGTATCAGCTGTTGGATATACAGGGGAGCAGGGGAGGGGGCTGGTGCCTTGCTCAAGGGTGACCTTTTGGATCCCAAGCCAAGTCCTGAGCTACTGCCTTCCCCCCATTGATGACCAGGTGGGAGTGAGTCCTCCTAGCCTCCTAGCCTCCTAGCCTCTGTGCCTCTGTTCCTAGGTGGAGGGCAGTGAGCTGCGGAAGGTGAGGCCCAGCTCCAGGGTGTACCAGCGCTACTACCTGCTGGACGCTGGGCTCCAGGCCCTGTGCTGGGAGCCCTCCAAGAAGGAGTCGGACAAGGCCCGCATCACCCTGCCCTCCATACGCGAGGTCAGTGACCCACATGAGGAACGTACACACACTGTGTCTCCACCGGAGCCTGGTTCTGACCCATGCTGATTTCAGGTGCGGACGGGACGCAACACGGAGACCTTCCACACCAGCGTGCTGTACGACCAGATCTCGGAGGACTGCGCTTTCTCCATCATCTACGGCGAGACGTACGAGAGTCTGGACCTGGTGGCTCTCTCCGCCGAGGTGGCCAACATCTGGGTGACGGGCCTCAGGTAGAACACACACAGGACACGGTGAGCGGTGAGAGGCGATGGACGAACAAACAGAACCCTTCTGACCTCATCCTAACTGGACCCCCAGGTACCTGCTGCAGTACGGGAAACACGCCCTGGACATGATCGCCACCAGCCGGGCCGGACTCCGTCTGGGCTGGCTGGAGCGGCTCTTCTCCTCGGCGGTTCGGAAGGAGGCGGCGGTGGCGAGGCGGGGGGGCGGGGAGGAGGCGGAGCCTATGATCCCGCTGGCGTCGGCCATCGCGCTCATCCAGAGCGTGAACCCAGCGGTGGGCGCCTGCCGGGCGGAACACCGGTTCCACGAGGCGCTGAGGGTGGGCGGGAGGACGTGTGGGACGGGGGCCTCCACCCCGGGGATGGAGAGCCGGGGGAAAGGCGCCAAGGGGAGCCAGAAGCACCGGCAGGAGGCCGGCCAGCGGGTCGCCAAGCAGGAGTTCATCGAGGTGTTCCACGACCTCTGCACCCGTCCGGAGATCTACTTCCTGTTGGTGCAGTTTTCCAGCAACAAGGAGTTCCTGGACACCAAAGATCTCATGAGGTTCTTGGAGGCGGAGCAGGGCATGGTCGATGTGGGTAGCACACAGGCACACGCACACACACACATGCACACACATACATGCACACACACACAATATGAACATTTGCACATAGATGACACATCTGCGTCTAACTCTTCCACCCTGATTCCGCCCAATCACTTCTGACCAGGTGAACGAGGAGGCCAGCCTGGAGCTCATCCAATCCCACGAGCCGTCGGAGGAGGGTCGTCAGCACGGCTGGCTGTCATTGGACGGCTTCACCAACTACCTCAACTCCACGGAGTGCCACCTGCTGGACAGCGAGCACAGCGCCGTGTGCCAGGACATGAGCCAGCCTCTGTCCCACTACTACATCAACTCCTCCCACAACACGTACCTGATCGAGGACCAGCTGCAGGGCCCCTCCAACCTGTCGGGCTACGTCCGGGCTCTCAAGATGGGCTGCCGCTGCGTGGAGCTGGATGTTTGGGACGGCCCGGGGGAGGAGCCCGTGGTCCTCACGGGACACACCCAGACCCTGCCCCTGGCCTTCCCCAGCGTCCTGGAGGTCATCGGACGGTTTGCGTTCGTGGCGTCGGACTTTCCACTGATCCTGTGCGTGGAGAACCACTGTACACTCCCGCAGCAGCGGGTCATGTGGAAGCACCTGGTCCGGGTTCTGGGGAAAAGGTTATACACGGACCCCCCCTCCGAGGGGGAATGGTACCTTCCATCGCCAGACTCCCTGAAGGGTCGGATTCTACTAAAGGCCCAGAAGTGGGAGCCCGGTCAGGACGGAGAGGACGGGGAGGTGAGCGAGGAGGATGAAAGCAAAGAGATCAGTCAGCGGTTAAAGGCCGACAAAAACGTCAGTTCGGGGGAATGTTCCGACCCCGGAGTCACCGAAAAAGACCCGGGGCAGAAGAACCAGCCGAGCTCTCCCGTTTCTCCCCTCACTCCTCCTCCTCTGTCGCCTCCTCTCACTCCTCCTCCTAAACGCCACAAACTCCTGAAGGAGCTCTCTGACCTCGTATCGCTCTGCCGCTCGGTGCGCTTCACCGACTTCCAGGAGTCGTCACGGAGCCAGAGGCCCAGTGAACTGTGCTCCTTCCACGAGTCGGTGGCGGTGGGCCTAGCCGGCGGGTTCCCCGGGGACTTTGTGAACCACAACAAGAGGTTCCTGACCCGGGTTTACCCCAGCCCCATGCGGGTGGACTCCAGCAACATGAACCCCCAGGACCTGTGGAAGTGCGGCTGCCAGATCGTGGCCATGAACTACCAGACGGCCGGTCTGATGATGGACATGAACACAGCCTGGTTCCGACAGAACGGAAACTGCGGCTACGTTCTGCGTCCGGCCATCATGAGGCAGGAGGTGTCCTACTTCAGCGCCAACACCCGGGACATGGTGCCCGGCGTGGCTCCGCAGCTGCTCCACGTCAAGGTGCGTGCCGCCCAGATGAAGGCCGACCCGCGGTCAGCCGTAGGGCGCTGTTTGTTTGTTGTTTGTCTCGGTCCGGGCGCCATGCTGGCAGGGTCGGCTCCGTGTGTCTCGGAGACGACGGAGTGGATTCTGCGATTCGGCCAATAGACAAATACCACTTTCAAAGATGCGCAAAAAAAAAGTTTGAACATTCATAAATGGGTTTCATAGTTTTATAGTGTTTGGTTTTTTTCCTTTTTGGTTTTTTTCTCACATTTGAATAATAATAATAATAATAATAATATTAATATATTTTATTTAAATAGCGCTTTTCAAAAAAACACTCAAAATAAGAGATGGTGACTACAACAGAAAACACAAAATTGTACACTTGGATAGATGCAAATATACATTAAAATCCCAATGCTGAACAGGGACGAATATATACTGTATATGTATATATACAATACCTGTATATGTATATATACAGTATATATTGACATGGAACGGATCCATTTCTCTGACCCCGGTCCCTGCAGGTGATCAGCGGTCAGAACCTTCCGCGGCCCCGGGGGTCAGGGGTCAAGGGGGACGTGGTGGAGCCGTACGTCTACCTGGAGATCCACGGCATCCCGGCCGACTGCGGCGAGCGGCGCACCCGCACCGTGACCCGGAACGAGGGGAACCCCGTCTTCGACGAGAGCTTCGAGTTCCAGATCAACCTGCCGGAGCTAGCCATGGTGCGCTTCGTGGTGCTGGACGACGACTTCATCGGAGACGAGTTCATAGGTGAGGTTACGCTCCGCTCTCTCTCTCTCTCTCTCTCTCTCTCTCTCTCTCTCTCTCTCTCTCTCTCTCTCTCTCTCTCTCTCTCTCCTCTCTCTCTCTCTCTCTCTCTCTCTCTCTCTCTCTCTCTCTCTCTCTCTCTCTCGCTCGCTCTTCCTGTTGAGGTTGTCCTCGCTTGAAAGAACTTCCGTTCACACACGTGATTCAACATGTGGTTTGAGAGATTCCGATCGCCACCTCCGATCTCACTTCCCCGCCTCCCCCGCCAATAAATAAACACGTGCAGCATTTCCGCTCGCAACAAACATTTAAAAAAATTCATTAATGGCGCGCTTTGCGATCCGAATCACCAAGTTTACGCTGAACGGAGTCTTCAGCCCACATGGCGATGAGGGGCCGGCTCTTCTTCTTCTTCTGCTTCCTAATTACCGCTTGTTTAGTACTTCACGGTGTGTGTTGTCATGGTGTTATATTGCCTGTTACCGGTGTGCTGCTTCCGCTGACACAGAGGACGTCAGTTGAGTGGGTGGTCCTTAATGTGGCCAAAGACACATTCCGGTTCACACTGGGTAAAGTAATGTGGTCTAGACCAGGGGTTTCCCAACCTTTTTTGTGCCACGGACCGGCAGATACATGAAAAATATCTCGCGGACCGGTTGTCAAAGTGTGTGTCAACACACACCCCTAACAAAACGGCAGGGCCCGATTTCAGTATAAACGCGCATGTACGCGGAGCGCCCGTAACACAAACCCCGGCTCGTTCGACCGACACGTCACTAGCGCGTAGTCTCTTTAGTAGCGGCACTGAAAGTCTCTCGTTATGCCGCCGATATATATTTAATCTATATATATAGATTATACCGCCCATATATACCGCTATATCATCTATATACAGTATATAGATTATACTATATATATCATCTCTATATATAGATTATACCGCCCGCCGTTCACCTATACTCAAATGATTTGAGTCAAATATGATGATAAACACACAGCTGTTTGGCGGCCCGGCAGTAACCCCTCCACGGCCCGGTACCGGTCCGCGGCCCGGCGGTTGGGAACCCCTGGTCTAGACCACATGAAACCACCTCTGTATGTGGTTTCAGAGATCGGATCTCAATGTGGATAAAAACCACATCGGCACCGTTCACACTTGGCATTACCATGTGTTTTTTTGAGATCCGATCTCTAAAAACCCCATGGTAATGCCAAGTGTGAACGGTGCCTTAGAATCCGGCGACTGGAGGACCGAAAACAGCTTCCTTTCAGCGTGCAGTGAAATGTGTTGAAATGGAAACCCTCTCTCCATATCCCAACAGGTCAGTACACCATCCCCCTGGAGTGCGTCCAGCCGGGCTACCGGCACGTACCACTGCAGTCGCTCACGGGGGAGGACCTCCCGCACGCCCGCCTCTTCGTTCACGTGGCGCTGACCAACCGCCGGGGCGGGGGCAAGCCCCACAAGCGGGGGCTGTCGGTGCGGAAGGCCCGGAAGGGGCGGAGCTACGCCGCTCTGAGGGACCTGGGCGTGCGAGCCGTGGACGAGGTGTTCAAGACGGCGGCGCCGCTGTTGCGAGAAGCCACGGACCTCAGGGAGAAACATGCAGGTGAGAGTGAGGGAGAGGACCTCAGGGAGAACATGCAGGTGAGAGAGAGGGAGAGGACCTCAGGGAGAACATGCAGGTGAGAGAGAGGGAGAGGACCTCAGGGAGAACATGCAGGTGAGAGAGAGGGAGAGGACCTCAGGGAGAACATGCAGGTGAGAGAGAGGGAGAGGACCTCAGGGAGAACATGCAGGTGAGAGAGAGGGAGAGGACCTCAGGGAGAACATGCAGGTGAGGGAGGAGGGAGAGGACCTCAGGGAGAACATGCAGGTGAGAGAGAGGGAGAGGACCTCAGGGAGAACATGCAGGTGAGGGAGGAGGGAGAGGACCTCAGGGAGAACATGCAGGTGAGGGAGGGAGTGTTTTATAACACGCTTTAATCCTCAAGGAGTTTTCCCTACCCCGACAATATCTGAAATGACCGCCATCATGACAAACATGTTTGGGCAAGAATGTAAAAACGTGTGTCTCTTGTGTAACTTAAAAGAAACAGAAGAAGAAGAAGAAGAAGAAGATATGGTAACTAGGTGGTGATGGTCGTTGGCGCACTGATAAAGTAAACTATTTGGTTCCACTAAATCGGTCTCTATCTCTCCCAGGCCACACGTGGTGCCTCTGCACTACCTCCTTGGTCTTTACTTTATGGCGTAATAAAAGATCTTCAGCCTCACGATGGAATGGGCGGTGAACCACAGCTCCACCCGACCAGAGAGAGAGAGAGAGAGAGAGAGAGAGAGAGAGAGAGAGAGAGAGAGAGGAGAGAGAGAGAGAGAGAGAGAGAGAGAGAGAGAGAGAGAGAGAGAGAGAGAGAGAGAGAGAGAGAGAGAGAGAGAGAGAGAGAGAGAGAGAGAGAGAGAGAGAGAGAGAGAGAGAGAGAGAGAGAGAGGCTGATCAATATGCTGTCAGGGAGATGAGCAGAGATGTTTGGAGAGGAAGCCCAGTGGGAACATCATCCTCAGTCCTTCCACATTTAAATCACTTTCAGTTGTTTTTTGCCATCCATCCCCTTTATGCTCTGCCTAGCCTTTTGATCAATATATATATATTGATCAAAAGACGAGAATTAAAGACACAATTATATATATATTTATAATTATTTCTCAATTGATTTTCCTTAATGTATTTTTAAAAATATGATATATATCTAAAACATCTATCTTTCTTTCATATCTTTCTCCATCTCTCTCTCTCTCTCTCTCTCTCTCTCTCTCTCTCTCTCTCTCTCTCTCCCCTCCAGGCCTCGGTGGGGGTCTTCCGGGAGCTGTGTGGGGTGTCAGCGGTGGCTAACCTCCTGCAGTGCGTGCGGGCCCTGGGGTCCTGCGTCTCGGGGCCCGACGGGAACCCCCTGCTGCTCTTCGACCTCGGGGGCGACTACCCCTCCCTGGAGCCCCAGGGGGCCCTGCCCGATGTCCTTCGCAGGGTGGTCTCCGCCTTCCACATGGTGGGAGGGATGCTTTCATTGAAGTTTACCCTCCCCCCCATCCCCTCACCCCCCATCCCCTCCCCTCCCCCCCATCCCCTCACCCTCCCCCCCCTCCCCTCACCCCCTCCCCCCCCCCCCCATCCCCTCCCCCCCATCCCCCCCCCCTCCCCCCCTCCCCCCATCCCCTCACCCCTTGAACCGCTGACATTTTGTTTTAACTTCCTTTGCGTGGTCCTCCCTGACTTTACCTCTCCCACGCTCTGGTTCTCTCGCTCCCTTTGACCAATCAGCATGCTCCCCCCCCACAGGCGCTCGCTCTCCCTCTCTCTCCC
>CM051007.1:5531409-5556409 GCA_027704905.1 Muraenolepis orangiensis
CAATGTGTGCCGTTGTGTGTAATACGTGATAAGGTTATATTGTCATCATCGTCGTCATCATCTGCACCACAAGTCTGTAGGGAAATAAACTAGTTTTTAAAACAAGGTTGCGTCTGTCGTCACTCAAAGGCCTACAGGATTATTATTATTATTATTCCGCTATCCGCAAGAGTTTGAAACAAATAAGAAACGAAGCAAAAGCCACCACTGAACAAGGGACAGTTGTTTATCAGTCAGTTTTAATGGTGATTTCATATTCTCATTCATGTGCGGGTTCAAACTCCCAGAGACCCCCCCCCCCTCTCGGTTTGCATTCATTCCCATTAGTACATACCATCTCTCTCTAATGCAGTGGGAGTGGGACAAGAGTCTAGGAATGTCATATATTTCCATAAATTTACAATTATTTACTCCGTACAAAGTGTGAACACCATCGTGTAGATCGATCCGTGGGACGACACGGCCCACGGGACAGAGAGACATCACCTCCCCTCCTCTCCCTATAGCTCAGTGAACATGGGATAGCAAATAGCAATGTTTGTGTTTTATTGATCGGCAATGAATGACATTTGGATGGAAAGCGACGTCGACGGACATTCTCCATGCGCACTGAACTTAATAAAACAGGTAAAACATTTCTATATTTCTCTATATATATATATATCTATAAAAAAAGAAGAAAAAAATCAAAGACATCCCTATTCCCACAATTTAATAATTGTTTTTTAAACTCTGAAATGTGGTTCTACGGATTTAAAATAACGACTTAAAAAAAAATTCCTTAGCGTCAGAACAGAGGGGTTTAAGTGGCGTGGATTTGAGGACAGTTTGAGGCACTGAGTAGAAAAAGACCGGAGGAAGCCATGACGTAACGTACAGAGAGCCTTCCCTCCTCACATAATACCGACAACAGACGTTAGGGACACTGAATTATGGCTCTGGAGTCGCCACACTCGGGGACAGGCAGACAATTGCGATTATTACACTTGGTTTATGGCAAGAAACTGGGGGGGGGGGGGGTGTGTGTGTGTGTGGCACTCTCTAATCGAGACACAGTACCGTGGTCTGGTGGCGCCCCCTGCTGACAGAATACGGCGTTGCGGTTACAAAGTCATGACGGGAGGAGGCAAGTGAGGTTAGATGTTGGTGTTGGGCCACAGGAGGCCCAAGCATGTAGGGAGAGGGACGGGAACACGGTGGGTGGATGGAGATGAAGGTCGCGTACAGCCTCAGGTCAGAGAATAATCAAAACAACAGACGAGAGAGAGAGAGAGAGTGATAGAGAGTGATAGGTTATAAGGTATCGATGGCAAAGTGGCTGCTCTCACACAGCCAGGAAAAGTGTCTTTAGTCCACATGTGCAAGTTTGTTTTTCTTTACCGAGGGCAACGTGATTACAGTCGAGATGGAGATGGAGAGAACCCCTCCCCCCCCCCCTCCCTCCCTCCCCCGTTCACAGATCAGTGGGGTTGACGATGGTGAAGTCAGAGTCTTTGCTGTTGGTGGAGCCCTCGTCAGGGCTGGAGGAGCCCGAGGTCAGGCAGGCGATCAGCGGGTCCTGGAAGCTCCCGGCCACGCCCTCGGGCTCCAGACGCACCGAGCCCCGCCCCCGTCTGACGGGAGGCGTGGCCCCGCCTCCTACTCCTCCTCCTCCTCCTCCCACTGCCCCCCCGCCACCGACGCCATCACCGTGGCGACCGCTACCCCCTTCGGGCGCCGCCAGGTCTCCCTCCTGGGACACCAGGATGTAGTCGTCCCAGTTCTTGGGCTCTGAAGCCAGCGGTGGCGCCACCTGGTGGGCAGAGAGAGTACGGCCACACACACATTTTAAAGAAGTGGAAGTCGACTCTTGTAAATTTAAGTCTGCTTGGTGCGAGACTTTCCCCTTTCTAACAGCTACACCACATTAGAAAATGCCACGTATATTTTCTGTTACAGGACGTTTAAATACTCGCCAACTAGGCAGAATACTAACTAGCTGTGGAGTTGAAATGGTCTAATTGCTGACACAAATTTCCGACATTCAATCCGAAGGGAGTGCGCGCGCGCGCACACACACACACACACACACACACACACACACACACACACACACACACACACACACACACACACACACACACACACACACACACACACACACACACACACACACACACACACACACACACACACACACACACACACACACACACACACACACACACACACACACACACACACACACTAGTGAGATGTTTAAGGATCACGGTTTTGTACACTTAGGTTTTTTTATGGACTGTAAGACCTCTGTGGAATGTGTGCTGCGTCAGACGGGGTCAGTGGGTGTGTGTGTGTGTGTGTGTGTGTGTGTGTGTGTGTGTGTGTGTGTGTGTGTGTGTGTGTGTGTGTGTTGATTGGTTATGGGTTCCCATAACCAATCAACCGGACAGTATATCAGCCCGACCGGCTCTATAAGTTCATACATATTTCATGTACATCTTATACATGTACATTTATCAATAATTAATTAGCGATATATGAAAAACATATTATATATATATATATATTTATCTTTAACATTTTTAAACGGTTGTTTTAACTAACCCCGACCCAAGTGAAGGTGACATCAAGCAGTACAACAACCCACAAGTTGCTGGTCCCCACTTAACACATATACACACACACACACACACACACCAATCCCAACCCCATGTCTGACCTGTTTCTCTGATGGAGGGGGCACCGGCCCCTCCTCCTCCTCCTCCTCCTCCTCCTCCTCCTCCTCCTGCTTCTCATCTTCCTCCTCCTCCTCCTCCTCCTCCTCCTCCTCCTCCTCCTCCTGCTTCTCATCTTCCTCTTTGTCGTCCATGCTCATGCTGCTGTAGTGGTCTGAGTCACGGCCCAGCAGACTGATGGTTGGTGGTCGGCCACCACCATCACCTCCACCATCACCCCCACCATCACCTCCACCATCACCTCCACCATCACCATCACCCCCACCATCACCTCCACCACCGCCACCGGCTGAAGCAGCAGCAGCGGCAGTGGCAGCAGCAGCAGCCATGGCGTTGGAGGCGGTGGTGTAGTGGTCGTCGGCGATGGAGATCTCCTCGTTCTCCTCCGCCTCCAGCTGGCTCTGGTTGAAGCGCAGCGCCCCCTTGAGGATGTCCTTGATCTGGACAGGGGGGGGGGTGAAAAGGAGAAAAATCCAAAACGTTGTTATGATGGGATCTCCCCCCCAGTGAAGCGAACAAGGAGTCAATAATAGCGTTTATTCAGAAATTTAAATGAATATATTTTTTTAATATAAAAAATGTTTTAGTAAAAGTCAAAATACTGCTTTGATGCACCAACAGCTAATTGAAAGCATGTGTCCAAGCACCAAGCACGCTGTGACACACACACACACACACACACACACACACACACACACACACACACACACACACACACACACACACACACACACACACACACACACACACACACACACACACACACACACACACACACACACACACACACACACACACACACACACACACACACCTGCTTGAGTCCAGCCAGGGACACCAGAACCGCATCCTCCTTCTCTAGGTGTTCCTGTAGGATCACCTCCTGGATCTTACCTGTGGAGAGGAGGAGGAGGAGAGGAGGAGAGGAGGAGGAGGAGGAGGAGAGGAGGAGGAGGAGGAGGACGACACAAATCACTCGCCGGTTCTTACGTCATTAACCAGCGTTTTAAACCGGTGTCGTGGAGCATCAGGAACTGAAACCCATTCTTTTATCCGTGACATTAAGAGTGTTGTGAAACGATGATTAGAGGACCGGGAGGGAGGATGTGGTTTGAGTGACCGTACGGGGGGACAATGTCTGGAGCTGAGAACCCACTGAGACTCAAACACAGGGCAGTGACGGGTCTCATATAAAGCATCTTGTTTTGTTTGCTCCGAGTACCAAGGTAAGGCTTGATATCATCTAGCCTCACTCAGTGTGGTGGTGAACCCCTGATGGAGTGTGGTGGTGAACCCCTGATGGGGTGTGGGGGTGAACCCCTGATGGGGTGTGGTGGTGAACCCTGATGGGGTGTGGGGGTGAACCCCTGATGGGGTGTGGTGGTGAACCCTGATGGGGTGTGGTGGTGAACCCCTGATGGGGTGTGGTGGGTGTGGTGGTGAACCCCTGATGGGGTGTGGTGGGTGGTGGTGAACCCCTGATGGGTTGTGGTGGGGTGTGGTGGTGAACCCCTGATGGGGTGTGGTGGTGAACCCCTGATGGGGTGTGGTGGTGAACCCCTGATGGGGTGTGGGGTGAACCCCTGATGGGGTGTGGGGGTGAACCCCTGATGGGTTGTGGTGGGGTGTGGTGGTGAACCCCTGATGGGTTGTGGTGGGGTGTGGTGGTGAACCCCTGATGGGGTGTGGTGGGGTGTGGTGGTGAACCCCTGATGGGTTGTGGTGGGGTGTGGTGGTGAACCCCTGATGGGGTGTGGTGGTGAACCCCTGATGGGGTGTGGTGGTGAACCCCTGATGGGGTGTGGGGGTGAACCCTGATGGGGTGTGGTGGTGAACCCCTGATGGGTTGTGGTGGGGTGTGGTGGTGAACCCCTGATGGGTTGTGGTGGGGTGTGGTGGTGAACCCCTGATGGGGTGTGGGGGTGAACCCCTGGGTGATGAGCAGCCCTCTCTGGCCTCAGGGTTTTAGTAGCGGCCGTAGCTCAGACTCACAGATGTGTGTGTTCATCATCTTGGCGCAGTACTTGCTCATGGCCTCCAGGTCGTTGATCTGGCCCTGCAGGAAGGACACACGGGCCTCCAAGTCCTCCTCCTGATGACACACACACACACACACACACACACACACACACACACACACACACACACACACACACACACACACACACACACACACACACACACACACACACACACACACACACACACACACACACCACACACACACACACACACACACACCAAAAAAAAGGAAATGCCTATGAGTTGTGTTTCCATCAACTAGTTGAAGTGAACAAACTACGTCAGCCATGACGGATATCGGCCGGTGACATAGACTGTAAAAATAAGGGCGGTGGCAATCTAGAGGTACATAAATTCACAGCAAGGTTATATGCAGGAATGGAGCGCGTCATCTGCAGGACTCAATGTCTTACAGACCAGCTGGCAGTGGCCAAGTTTAATTCTGTCCGTAGACAAAGGGAAAGAAATGCATTCTTTCTTATGGCCAATGTTCATGGAGGAGACCCAGGAAGGGTTAGATCATCAGTCCGACATGATAGAGTGACATTGAGCTAGAGTGACGTGGTAGAGACACATTGAGCTAGAGCGACATGGTAGAGAGACATTGAGCTAGAGTGACATGGTAGAGACACATTGAGCTAGAGCGACGTGGTAGAGACATTGAGATAGATCGACATGGTAGAGAGACATTGAGCTAGAGCGACATGGTAGAGACACATTGAGCTAGAGTGACATGGTAGAGACATTGAGCTAGAGTGACATGGTAGAGAGACATTGAGCTAGAGCGACGTGGTAGAGAGACATTGAGCTAGAGCGACGTGGTAGAGAGACATTGAGCTAGAGCGACGTGGTAGAGAGACATTGAGATAGAGCGACATGGTAGAGAGACATTGAGCTAGAGCGACGTGGTAGAGAGACATTGAGCTAGAGCGACGTGGTAGAGAGACATTGAGCTAGAGCGACGTGGTAGAGAGACATTGAGCTAGAGCGACATGGTAGAGAGACATTGAGCTAGAGCGACGTGGTAGAGAGACATTGAGCTAGAGCGACGTGGTAGAGAGACATTGAGCTAGAGCGACATGGTAGAGACACATTGAGCTAGAGCGACGTGGTAGAGAGACAGTGAGCTAGAGCGACGTGGTAGAGAGACATTGAGCTAGAGCGACGTGGTAGAGAGACATTGAGCTAGAGTGACGTGGTAGAGACATTGAGATAGATCGACATGGTAGAGAGACATTGAGATAGACCTTGAGATAGACTGACATGATAGAGGGACATTGAGCTAGAGCAACATGATAGAGGGATAGAGACATGATAGAGCGAGATGATAGAGAGACATTGAGATAGAGTTACATGATCGAGAGACATTGAGTTACAGCGAGATGATAGAGACATTGAGATAGAGCGACATGATAGAGAGACATTGAGCTAGAGTGGGATGATAGAGAGACATGGCTATAGAGCGACATGGTAGAGAGACACCGAGCTAGAGCAGTCGGACGGGGGTCACTCACGCTGTCCCTCTTGCCCACGCTCTTGCTGAGGGAGCGAGAGCGCGTGATGTTGAAGAACAGCTCCTTCTTGGTGGCGCACAGCGGCGGGGGGGAGGCTCCGGCATCACTCCCCCTGGAGGGGGGGAGGGGCGGTGAGGCCGTGCTGAGGCCACGCCCCCCGGTGCCCAGGCCCTCCACGCTGGAGGAGGAGCTAACCGCCCTGGACCGTTGCCCTGGAGACGAGGGGAGGGGTACAAATCAAGCTTTGTCTGAAGAAAAAAAATTGATGTTTCGATTTTTTTTTACTGAAATAATTAGCACAATTGATCGACCAAAATGGGCCCCCAGAATTTACACAATACATGATTATATTGATTCACATAAATGAGAGGTTTGAATGCAGGAAGGATAATTGCCAGGACAAAGTTGCTAGAGCAAAAGGCCATAATCAAATATTGAACAACAGCACAAACATAAACACAACAAGAAGCAAGCCCTTAGAAACACGTTTTGAAATGTGTCTAAATGTTGTATTTGCCACTGCAAACTTTTAAGTTAAGAAATATACTTTGATAAACCAGGTGGTCGTAAACTCTGTCCCAAATCACTCATCGTGTCCATGCCTCGAGTTTTCATCATGTCCTACACTGCCCTCTGCTGGTCGACACCGAGTACTACACACAGGGATCAGTCAGTCATTACTGATAGCAATCAGATGCAGTGCATGCACTGCAGTACTGGACATTTGCCTGTACTGCATGGACAGTGTGCATGTAGGACAGCGTACATGCGGATACAAGCATTGACAACACGGATAGGTATACACACACGGGAACACACACACACACACACAGGTGTTTGCCATGGCTGCAGTTACCTTGTGTGTCAGTATAATTCTGAACTGGCAGAGATTCCTGTGACGCATCGCCTGAAACTACATCTAACACATGGGAGAGTCAGGCCAATATTACACCCACACACACACCCACACACACACACACACACACACACACACACACACACACACACACACACACACACACACACACACACACACACACACACACACACACACACACACACACACACACACACACACACACACACACACACACACACACACACCCCACTCAAAGTACCTTCAGAGACTCACAGTCGGTTAAACTTCCACATGTGGTTAATTCACAGCTTTCAAATCAGGGAAGTGGTCATTGAGGCACAGCTGGGCTTCTGCTTAAAAGTGAGGGCCTCTGTGTGTGTGTGTGCGTGCGTCGTTGTGTGTGTGTCTGCGTGTGTGTGTGTCGTGTGTGTGTGTGTGTGTGTGTGTGTGTGTGTGTGTGTGTGTGTGTGTGTGTGTGTGTGTGTGTGTGTCTGCGTGTGTGCGCGTGTACCATTCAGCGGAAGCTTTTATCCCAAGCCACTTACGGCCCAGGGAGCGTTATTTAGAAGCCTCCCGCCTCTACGGAGCAAGTAGGGGGCCTAGGGGTTTAGTCATCTTGTCAAGGGGGGGTTTGCAGACTTTGAGTGTGAGTGGTGTGTGGTGGTGTGTGTGTGTGTGTGTGTGTAAAAAGTGCTTCACAAAAAGTGTAAAAAGGGGTTTCAGTCTAACTGAACTCCCTGGTGTGTGACAGGGAGGTTGTACGCTGTGAGGAGGAGTTACTCTTTGGGCCACCGTGGGCCAGGCTCTCCTACAGCTCTCCTATACGCTCATCTAAAGCAAACGTCACTGAAGCTAAATTCACCTATAAACTATACGTCAAAACGATGACGTCTACCGTTACACAAGTCTCTCTCTCTCACTCTCTCTCTTTCTTCCTCTCTCTCTCCTTCCCTCCATCCATCTCTCTCTCCCTTCCATTTCCCTCCATCTCTCCCTCTCCCTCCCTCCATCTCTCTCTCTCACCTTTGCTGAGGTGCACAGGCATGCTCTCCGACTTGAGCAGGCGGTGGTTCTGCGCCAGGCCGTGGCCGGCCAGCATGGTGTCCCCCATCGGGCGTGGCGGCGGTGCAGACCCCGGGGCGGTGGAGGAGGAGGAGGTGGTGTAAGAGGAGGGGGGCGTGGACGTGGACGTGGACGTGGCCGTGTCGGCGGCGGTAGTGAAGGAGGAAGAGTGGACCTCTGTGTTGATGGGCGAGAAGCCGGGGGCGCCGCCCTGGACGGCCGGGGAGATGAACTTCCTGCCGAAGTTGAGCAGGCTGCTGGACACCTTGTTGATGTTGAGGGGGGGCGCTTTGGCCCCGCCCCCCGGCCTGCTGGGGAGGAGGCGGAGCCACTTATCATTGAAGGGAGGGAATGAGTCAACACTGATTTAAATATATATATATATATATATTTTTTTTAACTGTGGGATTCGAACCCAGAACTTGAGTCAAACAACTGACTAACTACTAGAAGTTCAGAACTCTGTGTGAGAGAGAGAGAGAGAGAGAGAGAGAGAGAGAGAGAGAGAGAGAGAGAGAGAGAGAGGAGAGAGAGAGAGAGAGAGAGAGAGAGAGAGAGAGAGAGAGAGAGAGAGAGAGAGAGAGAGAGAGAGAGAGAGAGAGAGAGAGAGAGCGACTGAGAGCGACTGAGAGTGTGAGTGAGGGAGGGAGAGAGAGTGAAAGTGTGTAAGAGAGAGTGAGTGAGGGAGAGAGAGTGAGTGAGAGGGAGAGAGTGAGTCTCTCTTCTTACCGGGTCTTGTTGACCAGGTCCGCTCCCCTGGTCTTGTAGTAGTCGAGGTTCTGCTGGAACTGATAGTTGACGGGCCGCGGATGGTTCTAGAGAGAACCCAAAGGATGTGATCAGGTGGCCTCACTCAGCAAATAACAATACTGTAGAAAATTTGACCGCAGGGAACCCTGAGACGTACGTGTGGTGTGTGTGTGTGTGTGTGTGTGTGTGTGTGTGTGTACGTACGTGTGCGTACGTACGTGTGTGTGTACATACGTGTGTGTGTACATACGTGTGTGTGTGTACATACGTGTGTGTGTGTGTGTGTACGTGTGTGTGTGTACGTGTGTGTGTGTGTGTGTGTGTGTACGTACGTGTGTGTGTGTGCGTGCGTGCGTGCATGTGTGTACGTACGCACGCGTGTGTGTGTGTGTGTGTGTGTGTGTGTGTGTTGAAGTGATAAGAAGCGGTGTGACAGGGTGAGCCGAGTAAGGGGGTGAGGTGAGGGAGAGGAGGGGGGCCTTGTGATTCCAGTTGGCATGGCAACTTGTGCCATCATACAAAACCCAGAACCAAGATACCAGATAATCAGTCACCCGTTATATAGGTTGTTGGTCACGCTGAAGTGGTAAAACTTCATATTGTCGTTAAAAGGCCAAGAGAGAGAGCGAGAGCGAGAGCGAGAGAGAGAGAGAGAACCATGTGTGTTGTTGTTGTTTACCTTGGGGTCCCGGAGGAACAGGGCCTTGTGGAGCAGTGCGTGGATGTCCCCTATGGGAGGGTAGTGCATTAGAAGGCCCAGGCAGGTCTGGAAGTTGCTGGCAATCACTGAGAGAGCGAGAGAGAGAGCGAGAGAGCGAGAGAGCGCGAGAGAGAGAGAGAGAGCGAGAGAGCGAGAGAGAGAGCGAGCGAGAGTGTGAGAGAGCGAGAGAGCGAGAGAGCGAGAGAGAGAGAGAGAGACACAAACACACAGAAATAATGTATGCATTCAAATATGGATGTGGAACATGATCCAGGTTCTGTTAATAGCAGAGCTGCCCCTGACTAAAGATTTTCTCAGTCATTTCAAGCCCATCGTCGCACTTTTAATGTCATTATTTCAATCTATTTTTTTTGGGGCAACCGAAAAGGTTCTCTAAGGCGAGTGTTGGAAAAGAAACACTGAACACATTGTGCTACTTCACAGATAATACCAAAACCTCAATAATGAACCTTTAAAGTGTTGTTGCTGTTGTTGTTTTTTACAAGAGCTCGCAGGAAGCGAGACGCCTACTAACGGCGTCCACAAAGCGGTTCTGAACGTTGTCGGAAACAACCGGAAACACATCGATGACATCATTTTGTTCATTTGATCAAGACGCCGTATAACTGCACGCAACTTTAATTAAAAGGGGATCGTTATTAATCGGGATAGAGCTTTGATGGTCATTCAAAACCAAGCCACGGTTTGTTGGCATCTTTGGTGTCCGGCGTGCGTGTGTCTGCACGGAGCTCCGACGGGAGGGGGAGGCGCTTAACGGTATAGCGTTGTCCAGAAAGGTTAGCCATCGTCACGGAAACTTCAGTTACACCGATTAGCGGAGCAGTAGCAACGGGGCTCGTTGTCGAGACCACGGAGGTATTCAGTTGTGACACTTCATTTAAACGTTTTACCAAAAACTTTGACGATTAAGCCTCTTCTGATGGACTCCTAATGGTTAGTCGACTAGTCGAGTGCAGCCTTAGTTAGAAGGTTAAGATGACTGTGTTGAGGAAACCCAACAGCATAAATACGGTAAAACAGCTTTCCGTGATTAGGATAAAATGTCATCTCTGCATTCAACCACAAGGCAATGGATGAATATTCATTTCCTTTCCATAATTGTTTATCATGTATATCAAATACTTTTACTGGAGTGGAATAGTTAACGCTATTCTAGCAAAGGAAACGCAGTGACCACTTCAATGTTTTGTTCAGAGTGATAAATCGCCAAAACTCTTAATTAGCGTACGAGCGTCTCTGATGTAGAGCAGCATGGCCACGAAGATGTAGTCCACCAGGTCCAGGGTGATGCTGTCAGCGAACAGAGCGTCCCAAACCACCAGCAGGTCCTGGAGGGGGAACTCGCGCCCAAACAGCAGACGCACCCACCGGCTACACACACACACACACACACACACACACACACACCACACACACACACCCAGCGCACACACACGGGCACGCACACACACAAACACACTTAGAAGCCTTATCTGACACACACACACCCAGGTTCACAGTTTTTCTCAACGACACCCTTTTGTTACTTATCTCTTATCCTCTTATTGCTGTCCTGTACTTTTGCTGTGACACCCATATTCACAACTAAAGGGTTTTTATGGAGTTCATCTCATCTTGTATTTTAGCTAAGGTACTGTGCTCTTATACAATGCCCTCGGTGATTGATGATCTAAATGCATATCATCGTTTTGTACAGAACACACACACACACACACACACACACACACACGACTCACATGCCATAGATCTGCGGGGCGATCTCCAGCCGGTTGACGTGCATGTGTAGCTCCACGTCGTGCTTCTTCACCAGCAGGTCCTGGATGCGGTTTACTTTGGTCACTATGGCAACCGAGGGCCCCATGTCCTGAGGCCGGGCAAACGGGATGCTGGTCAGCATCTCATCCTTCCCCTGTAAAACCCCCCGCCAGCCCAGTCCCCAAAAAAACAAAGTACATTACCCAGAATTACATTGCAGCACAATCAAACTCTAAGGCGCGCACACACACACACACACACACACACACACACACACACACACACACACACACACACACACACACACACACACACACACACACACACACACACACACACACACACACACACACACACACACACACACACACACACACACACACACACACACTTCTACTTATTCTTTTATCTAATCCATTATCATTTGAGATGATATGAGAGCTTGCGGTATGAGTTAGCATTAGCATGCGGTGTGTCGTTCCCTCATGGCGGCGGCGTTGTTGTTGTTGTTGTTGTTGTTGTGGTGTTCATGGCGTGAAGCGTCTCCGGTGTGTTTACAAGACTCACCCTCCTGACCTCCCGCTCGAAGCTGGAGAACCAGGGCTCCGCTGTCTCCATCAGCTGGGAGAACATGGCACTAAAACACACACACACACACACAAGGGAGAGAGGGGGGAGAGCGAGAGAGCAGGAGGGAGAGGGGAAAGAAAGAGAGGGAGAAGACGAGAGGGATGGAGGGAGAAGGAGAGAGCAGGAGGGGAGGAAAGAAGAGGGAAAGAAGAGAAAGAGGGAAAGAAGAGAGAGAGAGAGAGAAGAGAGAGAGAGAGAGAGAGAGAGAGAGAGAGAGAGAGAGAGAGAGAGAGAGAGAGAGAGAGAGAGAGAGAGAGAGAGAGAGAGAGAGAAAAAAAAAAAGGGGAAAGAGAAGCAGGGAAGTAGGAGAGAGGGCAGGACGGAACAGGATGAAGAGGAAGAGGAGGAAGGAGAGGGACGAAACCCAAGGAGAGAAAATACAATCAGAGCCAGAAATCCAATCAAACAAATGTTCTTCTTGGTGGGGGGGGGGGGGGGCAAAGACAAATTTGATTTCTGGATATGAGCGAGCGCATTATGTTGGGCGAGTGGGCGGCGGTTGCTGGTCCAGGACTCACTAGGCGTCGTGTTCGTGGTGCTCCGGGTCCAGCAGGGTCTTCATCTCCTCGCTGACAACAAAAAAGAAAAACACTGAATAAAGACCCCCCCCCCCCCAGGGCCTTATGACCACGGAGCCCCCCCGTCCGGCCGGGGACGGACGGGATATTAAGGCCAGGAAGTGGTCGGGGGTTGGGGTACGGTTAGGGGAGGTGCTTGGATGGAGGAGGAAGGAGAGCGGGCTGACCTTGGGTTGGCCGTCTCGCTGGCGTGCTGGAAAGCCTGCTGGTCGCAGTGCAACACAAACACGATGGGAGCCAGCAGCTCGTGCATGCCCTGTGGTCGAGAGACAGAGAGACAGAGAGAGAGAGAGAGAGAGAGAGAGAGAGAGAGAGAGAGAGAGAGAGAGACAGAGAGAGAGAGAGAGAGAGAGAGAGGAGAGAGAGAGAGAGAGGAGAGAGAGAGAGAGAGAGAGAGAGAGAGAGAGAGAGGAGAGAGAGAGAGAGAGAGAGAGAGAGAGAGAGAGACGGAGAGAGAGAGAGAGAGAGAGAGAGAGAGAGAGAGAGAGAGAGAGTAAAATGGACAGAATTGCCAGAAGGAGAGAATAAATACATGTTGTGAGTTACAGTCAGTCTCCTCTTAATAGCGATGTATACGTTTATGTGGATACTTTAGATTTTTATTATATTCTGCCACTGCCACTTATTCGTTCACAGACACAAAAGAAGAGCTACAACACTACTTCTGTGACATTACGCTCAGCAACAAGCACAAAAATAACAATAAAAATCGACCAAAAAACCATTGTCCCCGTTTCCCCCCCCCCCGCCACACAGAGCCATTAGCAGAGTTTAGGAAACGATAAAGAAGAGAGACTCCCACCTGCTTATAGAGCAGCTGCTCGTTCTCCCTGGCGTAGCAGAAGAGGATGTCTGTAAGCTTGGTCCTCACATCCTCCTCCTGGAAGTAACGCATCTCAGGGAACCTTAAGCACACACACACACACACACACAGTCACCTGACACTGCCAGAGGGATGGCTTCCACGTGTCAACGTGTGGGCGAGCAAGGTGCAGAGTGAGGTCCTCACGTTCTCATCACGTCCTGCCGGATCATGCTCCTCAGCTCCTTGTCCTGGAAGAACTTGTTCCACAGGCTCTAGACGGAGAGAGAGAGAGAGAGAGAGAGAGAGAGAGAGAGAGAGAGAGAGAGAGAGAGAGAGAGAGAGAGAGAGAGAGAGAGAGAGAGAGAGAGAGAGAGAGAGAGGAGAGAGAGAGAGAGAGAGAGAGAGAGAGAGAGAGAGAGAGAGAGAGAGAGAGAGAGAGAGAGAGAGAGAGAGAGAGAGAGAGAGAGAGAGAGAGAGAGAGAGACATGTTTAAGATGAGCTCTGCATCTCATTCATCATTCAAGACATTAAGAATTGCTTTTATCCAAAGCCCGTTACGGTAAATACCGACGCAGGTCATCGAGGAGGAAGGAAGGAGTCGACGGAGGAGGAAAGCTGTCGGCTATGGCCTGGCGACCGATTTAGTGTCTGGGGGGCGGAGCCACAATGTTTCGGGGCTTGGCGGATATCGGAGACCCGAGACTTCCTGTTCCGTACACCACGGGTCATTGTTTACAGTCTGATTCGAGCAATTTGAGAACGTGATCGGTCAATACTATTGGGAATAGCACGTTATATAAGACATTATATAAGATGGACGGAGTGAGACAGACATGAACACCATGGGGATAGAACCCAGAACCGTTCCCCTGGGGGTCCCTCCCTCTTAGCCCCGTAAACCCCGGTCTGATTTTTATCCAGTCGCAAGTCAAGTCTGTCGTTATTCACAAAGCTTTTACGGGGCGCCCGACGTGATTTGGTACGATGATGAAGTGATGATGAAGTGATGATGAAGTGATGATGAAGTGATGATGAAGTGATGATGAAGTGGGCACAGAACTCGCCGGAAGGCAGCGGTAGAGCTTGTGATGTGGCGACATCCAGCCAGAGGAAGGCTGACGAAACTCGCTATAGATAGAATGGGAACCGAACCTTGTAATAAATAGGTCTTTGTGCTGTTGGATATGGAGCTGGTACACTCTGCTCTACCCCCCCCCCCCCCTCCCCCCCCTCCCCCTCTCCACACACACACACTTACCCCTTCATCTTGGGAGAGCGGGTTGTTCACCACCAGGTCCTGTTGACCTGCGGCCTTGCGTGGGTTGGTGATGTGCTGAGAGAGAGAGAGGCAGAGAGAGAGAGAGAGAGAAAGAGAGAGAGAGAGAGAGAGAGAGAGAGAGAGAGAGAGAGAGAGAGAGAGAGAGAGAGGACTACTCAACAGACACATCGAGTATATCAGGGCAATTCAACTACGTTAGTCTGAGGGCCAGATAATTGAAATAGAAAATGAGGGGAAGGTGGGTGGGGGGGGGGAATGAGGAGTAATTACGGCATTCAAGCACTTCTATGTGAACATAAAACAACAGCACTAAGGACCTTTTGCAGAGAGCCCAGTGTTTATTCACTGTGTGTGAATCCAACACCAAATAGAGCCGGTCCAGTTCATACTAGTTTCTACAAAGCCCCGTGTTGGGATTCTTCATGTATCCGCTTTTCCCCCCGCTAAAAACACATCACACCTCTCAGACGTTCAATTCAAAACTGATTAACTGACTATATATATATATATACTTACTACATAGTAGTAAGTATTGTACAACATGCTATTTCATTCATACTATTCAAATGAACCACGGGCACCTCCTTGTTTCGTGTGTTAGATACACAGATTGAGGAGAAGCATTATATTCAAGAGGTTTTATTTGACGTGTGCAACGAGTACAAAGAAAGGCTTACTTCCCGTTCCCTCCTGCAGTTTGACTCACTTTACTATAAAAATACTATACACTATTAAATGACAATAAATAAAGTGACTAATATATATTATATGGACAGTATTAAGGGGATTTAGGTGTTGTTTTGTATGCGAGTGCTTAAGTGTGCTAATTACTCTTAATGTGTTACCGACCATCCTTCATTTTCAATAATCTGGCCCTCAAGAAACTATTTCAATAGCCCTGCAGTAAAGACACACACACACACACACACACACACACACACACACACACACACACACACACACACACACACACACACACACACACACACACACACACACACACACACACACACACACACACACACACACACACACACACACACACACACACACACACACACACACACACACACACACACACACACACACACTCTACAGTGAGTGGGGAGTAAGCATTCCATTGTACTTGTTGATACTTAAAGGAAAAGGAGCATTCTTCTTCTTGTGCATTTAAAAAAAAAAACATTCTTACAGTAAACTATAGAAATGTTAAGCATGGAAAAAAAAAAAAAATCCAAGTACGCTTTTTCCGTTTGGATAAAATATGAATATAAGTACATTCCATATTGTATATAGAATTATGATTTGATGGGAGTATCCAAGTACTATCTAAGACTTTAATGGTCTTGGATCAATCTCAAAATGTGGTAAAATGGCCCTTTTACCAATAACTATTAACTCAATAATCTTCCAGGGAGAATCCCCCTGACCACCCTACAGTGGTCTGTGCTAACAACGGTCTGTGATTCATCTTATTTTAAGACTGGCCAGGTAGTAATTGAATTCATAGCGTGCATATTCAATTTATGCGTGTGCATATAGCGCCAATATGGACCTCACTAATTTCCAAGCCCGGGCTACCGCCCTGAAATTAACAATCAAAATAAACGGCCTCAGCCATAAACCAATCGAGCAACGAGCGATCATGTTATTCACATTCAACGGAAGTCCAAGCACAACTTATGAAAAAAAAAAAAACCTCTCTCTCTCTCTCTCTCCTTCAAAGAATCGCACACATGCACACCTCTGCTGCATGGCCTGTTCCCTGGTCAACAGCTTTCACTCCTAAAGGGGTTCGAATATCTACTGCGAGAGACATCCAACTTTTCTGAAGGTCCTTGTTGTTGTGTGGGACATTGGTGTTTATCTGGATGGACAGAATGATGTTGTTCTTGCCCTTATCTGTGACCACAACCTTTCCAGGGAGGGAATAAAGAGGATTCACTCCACATTTAGATTCACTGTTAGGAGTGCTGCCACTATCATAACATTGTCACCCGTATTACATTACACATTGCTGGACTTTGACTCATTAGTTACTGTATTAATGATGCTGCTGCACTACTAGCACTTTAAAATGCTTTTTGCACAATTCACCATATGTATATACTGTATCATCAGTCAGTTATTTATTTTATAGTGTAACGTATTGTCATGGTATAGTGTTGTTTATAGCATAAAGTAAAGCATATTGTAGGTAGTACATAGTGCTGTTTATAGCATAAAGCATATTGTAGGTAGTACATAGTGCTGTTTATAGCATAAAGCATATTGTAGGTAGTACATAGTGCTGTTTATAGCATAAAGCATATTGTAGGTAGTACATAGTGTTGTTTATAGCATAAAGCATATTGTAGGTAGTACATAGTGCTGTTTATAGCATAAAGCATATTGTAGGTAGTACATAGTGTTGTTTATTCTGTAGTATTGTATAATTTCGTATAGCATAGCGTTGTCATTCGTACCGCGGGAGTGAATGGGGAGTAAATGGCAATTAAAAACATTGCGAATATTGAATGTTGAATCTCTTGTTTCCGAAGAGGAACTAAAGCTCTAAGCTCTAACTAAAGGCTCTGCACTTTGAATAGACCTTTTAGTTCTCCAAAACATGTTTGAGATCACACGTTCCACCACAGCAGAGAGACACTGGCGTGCAGAGAGAGCCAGGTCATGGGTGGGTCACAGGGACGGGACAGAGCGGAAACAACCTTTAACGATTGGAGTAAATAGAACTGGCTCTTTTTAGCCGGAGAAAATTGATTCAGACCGGCAGCCAGTCGAACAGGCCCAGCATCTTGGAACAGGAAACCAGGATTCCATCAACAGCAGCAGAACACCTGGGCTCACCTGCTCTTTGATCTTCTCATACCGGGCACGCAGCTCCTTGCTCTTGTTGATCCACTGGCCCTTGTCTTCCGGAAGCACTTCTAGGTACAACTGAGAAGAGGACACACAGAGAGAGAGAGGGGTTGGGAGAGAGAGAGAGAGAGAGAGAGAGAGAGAGAGAGAGAGATCAGTTCTCACTTCTCGTAACCCTCTTCATTTGTGTCTAAATTTTAAGATGTTATTAACTTATTATTGCTATATTATTATAATTACTATTATAAATAGTATTATTATTAATAAGAATAATAACAATTATTATTATTACAAAATCATAATAATCACTATGACTTGGATTTTTATTTCTAAACAATTTCCAACATCACAGATCACATACAGACCAAACCACAGAAACAGTTGAAGGTGAGGCATCTTGAACACAAACACTTTCTGTCTGGAAGTCACCCCAAGCCATTTCCTTAGACCCTAGGCTATCTTTGTACATATTTGATATTTGTCCCTTTCTATTGTCCCTCTGGTCCCTCAAGGCGCCTCCTCGCTGACCTTCCAGCAGACGCTGCGGAACCTGCTGCTACGGAGGCGTCCGCTGAGGCCCGCCTGCCTGGTCCTGCCCAGGTAGTTACTGTTGAGGAACAGGTCGTCCCACTCTCTCCTGCACACACAAGACACATGACACACACGCACACGTGCACACACACACGCTGTAATGACAACCAGCCCCATTTGTATATCCTGCCAACGCAAGTAAAGGGGAACCAAACATTATTAATATTGATAATTATTGTATTATACAGTTTATAGTTTATTTTTACAAAGCAAAGCTTTTCATTTCGGACATCTCAAAGTGCTGTACAGTACAGGGCTAGAACACACATACACACACGGCTAAAACAATAAAACACTAACTAGAGGAGGACTTTAGAGTCTGTGGCACCCTTCAGTACACCCTCCGTACGACACACACACACACACACACACACACACACACACACACACACACACACACACACACACACACACACACACACACACACACACACACACACACACACACACACACACACACACACACACACACACACACACACACACACACACACACACACACACACACACACACACACCTGTACGAGAGGAAGGTTGCTTGGGCCTGGGAGTAAGTGCTGCTGTCCAGAGATCCTCCTGTGAGAAGAAGACAAGTGTGTTTACATCGCACATGACCTCCGTACAGAGGTCACGTGCGTACCAGGTGACCGGTGGAGGGGGAAATAGCGCCGCTACCACACCTGGGGAAAAACCGTTTCTCTAAATAGAAACATGTGGGTATCCTGGGTATGGAGATTCACTCAAATCGCCCCCCCAACCAAATATATAGTGTTTTTTTGACCTCTACACCGACTCTCTGTTCGCATCCCTGATGACGAGAAAATCTGCTTTCTTTTTTTGCTCTTTTTAGTTTCTCTTGCCGTGAGAGACAACGGCGAGACTCTCAGGTTAAAGTAAAAGAACATCTTCGCTGTCATCACCACCATCGTCGCAGTCACCATCATCATCATCGTCATCTTCTGTGATAATAGGCCTAATTTGGCCTGCAGGAGAACACACTTAGAATTGGGAGGGCTGTCTGTCAACATTAGCTACAGGAGTGGATGGGTCTAGAGGGACCATCAGCATGAATATTCATCAGTTCCACAACACGCCAACACAACTTTATCCCTCCCCCGCTCTCCCCCCCCACTCTCTCTTCATACACTCAGCCAGCAACACAACTTCACATCGCTCGCCCCTCTCTCTCTCACACCCACACCCACACACACACACACAAATCCCACGGGAGTCATCAGCTGAGTTGATCATATTTAACATGTTAAGCTCAATCTCTGCCCCTTAATTTCTCTTCAAAGATCTTCAGCGTCCTCCTCGTCTTCCTCAAATCTTCCCACTCATCCAGTATGCCTGCCTCTGTGTGTGTGTGTGTGTGTGTGTTTCCCCCATAAGTGATGCGCTAGGTTGAGTGCTTAATCACACAAGACCTGAGACACAGGGCCCTTTATGACATATCGACATGGGCGAGGGAGGGGGGCTTGTTAACAGAAACAGGAAACTATGGTTTAGACCCTGAAGACACTGAGACTCACTTGCCCTTTATAGTGCACTATTTGCAGTGTAGTGTCTGCGGAAGATTGTGAGAGTGTGCGGTGGTTCCCTATATACTACTGAATAATACTAAAAGTCTCCTGCTGACCAATAGATACAATAGATAGACACAATAGACAGCTGGCACATCATTCCCCATAACAAAAAGTACTGTTATACTATATATACTATAAACAACACTATAACAATACGTTACAATACCGTGACGTTTTGGTAGATGATACAGTATATACATGTGTTGAGCAATTGTGCAAAAAGCATTTTAAAGTGCCAGTAGTGCAGCAGCATCATGTATACAGTGCAGTGCAGAGCAGTGCTATGCATTGTTCTCTCTTTAGGGAATGAGGGTCAAATGACACACAGTTGGTCGTGGTTCTGCAATAGACGACACTGTCTATAGCAGGGAGGGAGGGAGGGGTGGCCAAGGTGACATACGGTGGTTCTGGTTGAAGTTGTGCAGCGGGTCGAAGCCCGTCTCCTGCTGCTCGTTGGCCTGGAGCGGGTGGCGGGTCTCGAAGTTGGGGTGCTGCATGTCTGCGACCCGGTGGGACCTGGAAGGAGGATGGACGGACGGTGAGAAGAAGAAGAAGAAGAAGAAGCTGACATTTGCACCTGATGAAGAGTGGCCGATCACACAGAACAGACCCACTTTAACCATTATTACTCTATGGTACAGTGTGCATATGCCGAGCTCCTTTCTTGATGGTTTCCTGATTTTGACAGCTCTCACCAAGTTCGATTCTACCGTTCACACGGTCTCACGGTAGGTGTGCACGCAGCCCCTGCCTCCACAGGCACCTCGAACCCTGCCCACAAAGCTCTGGGCGGATTTGCAGTGTGTGTATCGCAACACTGCTCTGTGTGATCGGCCCTTATTAAGACTCACAACCGGTCTTATCCGACCTCGACTGGAATCATAATGTTCATATGTTGAACAGAAAAATCCCCCCCCCCGCCCTCCCATATCCGACCAATAGCAGTGCTACACACAGCCCGATGGTTTAGTTAAACGAGCGTCTGATCTCAGTACTGACCGTCGGAGAGAGCTTGGGGGTTCGCCCTCAGTCGAAGGATGGCACCGTTCTTATCTGAGACCACAAACAACACCAAGACAGCAGACGGCATGTTAACGGCAGAACGGAAAGAGAAGAAGAAGCTCGTTAAAAATAGGATCATAGAAAACAGCAGTCAGCCGTTTGGCTTGCGGACGGTCATGTGGTCGTTGCAGCGGTCGCCATCACGGAGAAACACAGCGGGAGCGTTTGTTTGTTTGTTTGCAAGAAGGTTTTCACGCTTCACAAAGAACACCGGTCGAGTAAACCGCCAAGTAGCGGGCAAACAAAAACAAACCACTTAGGAGAGGTCCGTGTGTTTCGACAGATGAGGCGTGATTCATGGAAAACATTAAAGATGAACATCATCCCGGTGCCATGTTGGGTTATTAGCCAAGTCGTTAAATAGTGTAATAAGACTTTAATTGGCTGGTGAAGGGCCGACCCGCCCCTCATGGTACACCTCGTCAGGTGAACCTCGAGCATAACCCTCTGGAACCCCCCCCCATTAAAGCCAGGTTCCCAAGGAGCCAGCGGAAACCTTCACGCTACACAGTGGGACCCGATACACAGGGCCTCCCCTCGCCGTTATTAATTATGGAAATGACACAACAAAGGCATCTCTTAAACCCATTAACCATGCCAACGGAAGATGGCTCGATAAATCAGCCCACACGCCCGCATCAAAACACAAATCATTTGAGATGCATAATGCATGCGCCCTGTTTTCCTCACGCAACATCTGTTCTCCTCCAAGACGAATGCCTTCCTTAAGTCACCCCCCCCTCTCGCTTATACAAAAATAAAAGATAAAAAAGGGACATCATTACTGTTAGCATATCAAAGTTAATCCACAACTACACAAAGACGGGTTATTTTTGGGGCTTCATTGACAAGGAAACAGAATAAAACTCAGACGGGAGCGGAGTGACGCACAGCATCCAGCCCAGGGTGTCATTGTTGTGAACGTCAGTCCCAGTCACGCCTGACTTGGGACAGAAGAGAGAGGAGGAGAAGCGTTGCTTTGTGAGGCTTGTGAGTGGATGATGACAAGCTAAACAAGCAAGTCGATTCCCATCTTCTTAAAAGAGAAGCGTTTGGATCTTTCAACCTGGACCTCAACTGTTTCCCCATCATTTTCGGTGACTTAAGTGACTTCCATGACCAGTGAACAGTTTTTTGAAATTGTTCAAGCGTTGAGTGAGAGAACTTCAGCCGTGAAACGTCTAAAAGTGCTTGTTTTTGTCACCATCAGGCTCAGGTTGTTATTATAAGTATCCAACGACATTATGGAAAGGATCCGTACAGAGAAATACATTTTTCTTTACCTTTTCGCTTCTGAAAGGTTTGCTCCGTTCTCTTAGTTCTATTAGAGTCTGCCTCTGAAATCTCGCGTTCCTTTGCCAGGCTTGTCCACATTGTCGGAATCAGCTTAATATTTAGCCATGACTTTGCAAATCTTTTAGATAAGACCGAGCTATGTTTTCTGTAGGCCAACACAACAGAAGTCTTGTCTGAAAGACTTCTCTTGTTAGACACAATAACAAACAGACCGGATCAAGCGAAAGCTAAAGAATAAATATAGTTATTTCTGTACTACTGTCGGGATCCATTCCATAATGTTGTCACTTTTAACAATGTTAGTCAGTCCGTGGCATAACAAGCCCTTTTAGAGAACTACATTAAAGGGCTGCCATCGCCCCAAAGGGGTTTCACTGCAGATGTTTTGCATCCGACAGCTGAAGCGCTCTCTCGTCAATAGTGGACCAATTTAAAAAACGGTTGTCCACACAAAGTCACTTAGACCCACAATGATGGGAAAATAGGGTTGGAAAATCCTGAAGTAGTTACCCATAAAGATGGGTTTCCCCTCCCTCATCACTGGCCTACTGTGTACATACATCTACTGATGCCTAGTCTGGACACATCTTCAGTGATGTTCCCTCATCACTGGCCTACTAATAATGTGTGTGTATATATATATATATATATATATATATATATATATATATATATATATATATATATATATATACACACACACATAATAATAATGTGCATTTGTCTGAGTGATGCATCTCATATCGAGGTATCACTCACTATTTGCATTGATAAATCTTATCAAACACGATATTATACTGCGTGTGTGTGTGTGTGTGTGTGTGGACAGAAGACTGCAGGCGGCAGCATTAGCTCAGCGTAGCCTGAAGCTAGTCTGCGGAGGCTGCCTTCATTAGCACCGTCCCAGAGCGGGGGTCGCCTGGAAATGTAAAAAGAAAAAAAACTTTGCAACACAATAATCAACTGAAATTAACTGCTGCATTATTCACGACATGTCACCTGAAGACACCTCAATAATTCAAAACATTAATATTTCACGAAATAATCAAATCAATACATAATGAAACGCATAAATAAATCAATAGACAAATACTGCCGAGTTCGGAGCCCATCTGCTGCCGAGATGAAGGATTGCCGTCTGCTCGGTGTACCTGCATCCACACGACTCGCCAGCCACACGCCTCATAGCTCACACAGACCATCTCCTCCATGCCTGGGACTGAGGACTTTTTAGTTCATTTCCAAAATTCACAAAATTAGTTTCGGGGGTTTTATGAAGCCAAAGCAAAGACTCGAGTTGAATGCATTCTCACTTCCTCATAGTGAGGAAGGCTCTGCCGGGTAGCGGAGTAGCCCTAGCTTGCCTAATCCCCGGGGGGTCAGCGGAATAGGACGTGAGACGGGCCCCTTCTGGGTCTTAAGACATGTGACACACTTTGAGGCCTTGAAGAGGGGAGCCGCTCTCGACCAGAAACACAGAAGGAAACGGGGCTTCAAATAATCCACAATTGAACCGTCCTGAGCTTATTGTTGTTGTTTTTGTAATCGTATTGATCTCAATCTTAATCTTAATATTATTGGCACCCGTCCCTGATCAGCCGGGACTGTGGCGCCACCATAGTTCTATCAAACAAAAGGTATTTTATGTTCGGGAAAACTACAGATAGAACAGCATTCAACTAGTAGCCAAAACAGAGATGGGCCGTGTCCTTTTGATTCAACACATTTAAGGAATAGCTGGGAAACCAGCAAGCTTCTTAATTGATTTCTAGAGGTGAATTGATCTGTTCTGCATAATTACAGTATAATGTTTCACTCAAAAGGCCCCAAAACAGACACACATATGCAGTTTGGATAAAACTATTTCAATATTTTCTTACAAAACATACAAAACTCACCAATGCACAATACATTCACATTAAAAAACAATAACTAGGTCACAGTCAAAGAACCGTGTGTGATTCTGACATTTCCCCTCATTCCCAGGTGTCTGGGAGACTGCAGAGCGCTGGAGTCTTAAGGAAAGCACTCCCTCTAAAACAAACTCACATGCTCAGACTTCAGCACACAATTACCGCCCCTGGGGCATTCACCGTCACATGATCCATCACTGGAGGCTAGTTCTATGAGTGGAGGCCCCCGCAGCCCATAGAGAGACTAAGAACATGGACACACATAGACAGCTCCATAACTACATAGTATTACTACATAGTTCTAAAGGCATATATAGTTAACAATAACTTCTAGTTATGCATAGTTCTGCATTTCATACAGTAGCACAACAAACTAAAAAAGAAGAAGTAAAAAATAACAGAACTAGACATCAATTGAAAGCCAATGGTGATCAATGCAATGAAGTAAGTACATAAAAATACGTCCATGGTGTTTAAAGCTAAAGTTTACAGTCTGTGACGTAACTGCACTCCTGCCAAGCTAAAGGCTGGGGTTGGATTGGAGCAGAGAACAGGACGCGTTAACTCTCAGCCTATAGGAAAGGGACTTTCAGTGATGGACTTTGTCTAATGCACTCACTGAGTTACTTCCAATACCTTAGTCAATACACCTGGTGGGTGGATGGAAGGGTCTAATCCAGTGCAGTTATCCAGGGGAGTGATGCTGCACCGCGGCAACTAACTTGTGTGCAAGTTTCCATCTCAACGTCAACGTTTTGCACGAAAAAGATGATAAAATAGGTTATGCATACAAAGCCACTACCACTACTACTACTACTACTACTACTACTACTACTACTACTACTACTACTACTAGATACTACTACTTCTACTACTACTAGATACTACTACTTCTACTACTACTACTAGATACTACTACTACTACTACTACTACTAGATACTACTACTACTAGATACTACTACTACTACTACTACTAGATACTACTACTTCTACTACTACT
>CM051007.1:5561409-5563909 GCA_027704905.1 Muraenolepis orangiensis
TGATTAAGATTCAACATTTTTATTTTTAAATAAAGACGCATCAGTCAAGAAAAACAATGAACAATTGAAAGACATTTTTTGTATTTTAAATACATATGGCATCAGAAGCTTTTACACCTTTGCATCTAAAATTCATGTCCATATGTTATTGCTTTGTGAAACATAGTTTGATATCAAAAGAAGAGTTGTTTAGTGCTTGCATTTAACATCAAGCCTCAGATATCCAAGGCAAACACCTCTCTATACCCATCTATCAAACATTTATAGAGATGCTTGACTAATTATAGAGGGTGCTGCGTGTGTGTGCGTAGTGATCAATATTTTCAATCGTTTTTCTATCGTAATATTGATCAAGAAGCAGATTCAGCTTGCCTAAATAATGCAGTGCAATGTAGTGCAAATAAGAAAGGTTTAATTGTAACCCACACACACACTGTCTGCATGTGTGTATTCAGGGGTAAAGACTTAACACTAGACATAGAACAGACAACCTTCTGCAACTGGTGAAGTGTTTGGAAATTCATTCAACTTATACAAGCCAAAGCTAAATAATTAGCTTTTTCAGTTTAGTGCACTGTTAAATAATCCCACCTAAATAACATGGACATCAAGGTTAGCTTTACTGTTACCAACTTTACCAAAGCGGCATTTTATTAACGTGGTATTTATTTAACAGGTTTCAGTTGTAAATGTCAGGGCTGCAATCTGCATATCTCTGCATAAAGATCTCTTAGTATGCAGCTAGGAGTGGCCCGTTTAGTGCGATAGGTCTGCATGGAGGCGTTTTATCTGATCGGCAATTTGCATGTATGTGCTTATGTGTGTGTGCATGTGTGTTGTGTTGTGTTTTCATATATATTTATACTGTATATATGTGTGTATATGTGTCTGTGTATATGCATATGTATATGTGTGTGTGCGTCTGCATGTGTGTTTATGTGTGTCTGCATGCATGTTTATGTGTGTGTGTCACTACATGCTGCGTATGTCCATACATGTGTTAATGTGTGTGTGTGTGTGTGTGTGTGTGTGTGCCAGTCCGACGTTAGAGCTCTCCCCTCACCAGCGACTGGTTGTCCCCGGCGACCACCGCCAGCCTGTCGCCGGCGGCGCCGCAGAGCTGCTGGGCCGCGGCAGCGCCGCTGCTCTCGTGCTCGTAGATGGCGTCCCGCTCGGCCTGCGCCAGGCCCAGGAAGCGGCGGATCATGCACAGGTTCTCCCACAGTGTGCGGTTCTCCGGGTTAGGCTCCTCCCTCCAGCGCAGCAGCTCGCACAGCCAGCCCTGAGGGACGCACACCGGCCGGAGAAGGTGTTACTATTGCATGAGAAACAGCTCTGAAGCTGAGTTGAAAGACAACCATCTCCATAAGCTCAACTAATGACACACACCCCCCCCCCCCCAGTCTGGACCAGGAGGAGACCTGTTAATGTTGAAGGATTGTTAATAGTAAATGGTAAATGGACTTCATTTTATATAGCGCCTCTTTTATCCGTCATGTCTATAAGTCATGCCTCACATTCACCCACTCATTCATCCACGGAGGGCGGAGTCAGCCATGCAAGGAGACAGCCAGCACGTCAGGAGCAGTTAGGGTTAGGGTGTCTTGCTCAAGGACACCTCGGCAGTTTTGCTAGGAGGACACTGGGGATCGAACCAGCAACCTTTCCTTCCTAAATGTTGAAGGAAACAGCCTGATGAAATGCATCAGGCTTCAGAGACACCAGAGAAGAAGAAGAAGAAGAAGCTCCCATGTGAACTAAGATGCCCGTGCCGCGTGCGTGGAACAGTAAAAGCGGAATGTATTTACATTATATTTGTGTTTTTGGTTTGGGGTTATTTTTCCAGAGTTGATCGGCGGTGAGGGTTTTATACAAATTCTTAAACACTTCCCAACTCTGATCCTTGCAGGTCGTTGCAGTTCTCTGAGAAGAAGTTGCTAGCGTCTTATACATGTGAGTGGATGTTCTGTGGCCAAAAAACCCCACAACCTGAACTTTCACCTAATTGCGGTGGGAGAGAGAGAGAGAGAGGGGGTAGGGTTCCTTTCCCGATAGTGGTTTCCGATAGAGGATCGATAGCTATTGATTCTAGACGCTCTCTGCGCAAATCGTGTCTTCTGGCTCGCTCCTTTCTCTCTGTGACTCTCGCCTGTAAGAAAGATATATCAGCAGAACCAAAGCAAAGATTACCGTGCGAATGTTGCTTTAGAAGCTGCTAGGTTCCAAAAGCTCTCCTGTGAGAAGTGAGAACCGGAGGACTTAAATCATCTCCTTCACACCAGCTTATTAATATCATTGTGTCAAACCATGTTTATGCAGAGGCCATTGTAGCCAACATCAAATAATAATAAGGCTATAGCTCATTAATATCTTCACGCAGCTTTGAAATTCATACATTATTCACTGCATTAAATAATGTGGATTTTTACAATTTTGCATTTGCGTTATAATTCAGATTTCTGGTGAGCCGAGGCGGCTGACACCAGGGTCTGTCTGCTGT
>CM051007.1:5573909-5578909 GCA_027704905.1 Muraenolepis orangiensis
CGAACACGGCCTGGGAGATGCCCGCCCTCTTCAGCTCGTCCCTCACGCTCTGGTAGATGTCTCCGGTCAGCTCCGAGGGCCCCGCCCCCAGGGGACAGCCCTGGGGGCCCGCCGCCTGCAGGGTCAGGGTCTGGGCCAGAGGGGGGCCCAGGGTCAGGCTCAGGGCCCCGGGGCCTCCGCCGGGGCCTCCGCCGGGGCCTCCGCCCGGGCTTCCGCCTGCAGTGGCGCACTGTCCGTGGTGCTGGGCCTGGGGCTCGGGGGGCATGGGGAGGACCGGGGCCGGCGTCCGCCCCGCCGGAGGCCGGCTCAGGTTGTTGTACTGCTGCTGCTGCTGAGGCGGCGGGGGAGGCGGGGGAGGGGGGGGAGGCGGGGCGGGGGAGAGCGAGAGGCCCCGGCCGGCCAGCATGCGGCTCACGGCGTACTGCCGGTTGAGGAACTGGGCCATCACCAGCTGCTGGCTGACCAGCTGCGGGCCGAGGGGCGCGGCCACCGGGCCGGAGCGGAGCGGGCCGAGAGGGGGGGCGCGGCCGCACATGTTGGCCACGCCCCCGTGAGGGAAGAGCATGACGGCGGTGGCGGCTGCGGCGGCGGCGGCTGCGGCGGCGGTAGCGCCGGGCTCGGCGGTAGCGGCGCAGCCCGGGGCCGAGGGCTGCGGGCCGCGGGGACTGGAGCACGGCTGAAGAGGATCACAGAAGCTCTCCATCTCTGCTGAGGAGCCGGTGGAGGGATTCAAACAGAACACACAATCATAAATAGAGCCCATATTAATATTTGAAGTATTGCATCGAAGCGTGAGCAATAAAAAGAGAGCGAGAGCGAGAGCGAGAGCGAGAGAGAGAGAGAGAGAGAGAGAGAGAGAGAGAGAGAGAGAGAGAGAGAGAGAGAGAGAGAGAGAGAGAGGGGTAAGAGCTCACCCTGGAAGCACTTGGTCTTCTTGAAGTGCTTGTACCACCGTCCAAACTCATGGCACTTGGCAGCCGAGACGTTTGCATAGTAAGTGCTGTTTACAATAGACGATATCATACTCTGCAAAGGGGCGGGGGGGGAGAGAGAGAGAGAGGGGGGGGGAGAGAGAGGGGGGGGGGGGAGAGAAGGGGGGGGGACAAGACAATAGGAATTCATTACCAACTCAGAGTGACTGCTGCTGGCTGCCAGGGCGTCTCAGCTGTTCCACACACCTGATATTAATGAACTGAGATCCCTGTTATTAAAAACACCCCTAGGTAAATAGGATAATAAAGACAGATGAGCGTGTCAATGTGTGTGTGACTGTGTGTGTGTGTGTGTCTGTGTGTGTGTCTGTGTGTGTGTGTGCATTGGTAAGGTGGTGTGTGGGTCGACGTGTGTGAGTGGTGTCAGCTGCGAGAGTGTGAGCGATCAAACAAAATATTAAAAGTCATATTCTTGTGTTTCGCTGACATGCTTCCAGCAGCGCTGCAGCTGGTTACTGGTGCCGATGCAATCAGCCATGCTGAAAAAAAATAACATAATTATATATATATAAATATATTATTATTATTATTATTATTATTATTATTATAACCTCTGCCATACAAGTTGGGAGGAGGTGATGTATTCGCCCATGTTTGTTTGTTCTGCAAGATAACTCAAAAAGTTTTGTACAGAATTGGACAACACTTGGTGGTCGGATTACTTATGGGCCAAGGAACTACTTCTGGGCAGATCGAGGGGACACTTGGGTGCTAGTATGTTAATTAATAAATCACGTGTTGTCGCTCCAAATGCTATGTGTTTTATTCAAAAACATTTATATCATATGTGCTTACTCTCTTGTTTGACGTTGACATTGACATTATTGTCATTTGAGAAATATAGTCGAAAAACTCAGACCTTAAAATAGTGTTCCGCTGGAGAAGAACATGAGGATCCTGTAGGTGGCGTGAGCTAATGGAGATGCTAATGGATGATGTTATAAAGCGTTTCTATCCAAAGCGCTTTACAAGTCATGCCTCACATTCACCCATTCATCCACCGAGGGCCGAGTCAGCCATCAAGGAGACAGCCAGCAGGTCAGGAGCAGATAGGGTTAGGGGGTCTTGCTCAAGGACAACTCCACAGGTTTTGCTAGGAGGAGCCGGGGATCGAACCAGCAACCTTCCGGTTGTCAGGCAACCGCTCTACCTCCTGAGCTGCCCCGTCTAAAGCTCATGAATGGCTTCAGACGTCATGTAGGAAACACTCAAGTGAGAAAAGACACTCAAGTGACTTAATAATGGAAAGCATATTTTTCATTGTGTACAAGCAACCAACTTATGAAGCGTAATGAGTATTATGGGGTGGCAGGATAGGTCTCTCAGTCTGTTGGGACTTGGCTTGGGAACTGGAAGGTCGCCGGTTCAAGTTCTCGAAACACCTGGTCAGCAAGGCACCTTGAGCAAGGCACCAGACCCCTCCACTGCTCCCCTGTATATACAATAGCTGATACCCACTGCTCCTAATACTAGGATGGGTTCAATGAGAGGAACTCATGTCACTGAGTGGACATGTGACCAATAAAGAGGATTCAATCCTCCAGATTTAGATTTAGATGAAACCCAGATGATGGCATGAATGGCAGACTGAAAACAGTATGTGTGCACACGCATAAATCAGCACCATGCACATCAACAGAGTGTACATCACACACACCTCACACACACCTCACACACCTCACACACCCCTCACACACACCTCACACACACCTCACACCCACCTCACACACACCTCACACACCCCTCACACACAGCTCACACCCCTCACACACACCTCACACACCTCACACACCTCACACACACCTCACACACACCTCACACACACCTCACACACCTCACACACGCCTCACACACCTCACACACACCTCACACACCCTCACACACACCTCACACACCCCTCACACACAGCTCACACCCTCACACACACCTCACACACCCCTCACACACAGCTCACACCCCTCACACACACCCTCACACACCTCACACACACCTCACACCCCTCACACACCTCACACACCTCACACACACCTCACACACCCCTCACACCCCTCTCACACCCCTCACACACACCTCACACCCCTCACACACCCTCACACACACCTCACACACACCTCACACACCCCTCACACACACCTCACACCCCTCACACACCTCACACACCTCACACACACCTCACACACCCCTCACACACCCCTCACACCCCTCACACACCTCTCACACACCTCACACACACCTCACACACCCCTCACACACACCTCACACACCCCTCACACACACCTCAAATGCAAAATATCGGCACAGAAAAGAGCAATATGTATATATAAATCAATGTAATAAAATATACATTGTTATATGCTATACGCCCTTGTTCAGCAGCCTGATGGCCTGACTGTGGAAGCTATCTCTCTGAGTCTATTTGTACGGCACTTGATACTGAGGTATCGCCTGCCTGACGGTAACAGTGAGTACAGTTTGTGGCTGGGGTGGGCAATGTCTCACACACCTCACACACACCTCACACACCTCACACACACCTCACACACCTCACACACACCTCACACACCTCACACACCTCACACACACCTCACACACACCTCACACAACTCACACACACCTCACACACCTCACACACACCTCACACACACCCCTCACACACACCTCACACACCTCACACACACCTCACACACCTCACACACACCTTACACACACCTCACACACACCTCACACACACCTCAGGAAACCTCAGGAAACACTGAACTCACTGAAGTCCCACTTTCTTTCTCCCAGAGAAACACACACATACAAACACACATATACACATATACATACACACACATATACAACACACACACACACACACACACACAACCACACACACACACACACACACACACACACACACACACACACACACACACACACACACACACACACACACATTTACCTCCACACATACTTCCCCTCCCCCCAGGGCCAACCTGTGTGCAATCTTTACATTTGATTATACCTTTCATCTTCTCCTATTTATTTTAATCTCTCACAAACAAGACAGAGAAAATAAGAGGGGGAGAGAACGAGGCAGACAAACATGGAGAGGCAGAGAGAGAGAGAGAGAGAGAGAGAGAGAGAGAGAGAGAGAGAGAGAGAGAGAGAGAGAGAGGTGGAGAGAGAGAGAGAGAGAGAGAGAGAGAGAGAGAGAGAGAGAGAGAGAGAGGAGAGAGAGAGAGAGAGAGAGAGAGAGAGAGAGAGAGAGGGGGAGAGAGAGAGAGAGAGAGAGAGAGAGAGGGGGGAGGGGAGGGGAGTAGGGGGTACGGTATCTGATCAGAACATGAAGGAATGTAGGAGATATGAACCAATTTCATTGGGCCAGTGGAGGTCATGTGTGCCTCAGGACAAACTACCACAGACACACTGTACAGGGGATGTCAGTGGTCACAGTGGTGTCTTTACTCTACTGTGACTGTGTGTGTGTGTGTGTGTGGGTGCGTGGGTGCGTGTTTAAATGTGTGTCATTCATTTTGATCAAATTTTCCTATTTTTTCTGTCTGTGTGGTATTACATTGCTACACGTACAGTACATCTGTGGCAGATTTACCTGAAAATCATATGTACATTCACATGAACACAAGGCAGTGTGACGGGCCACGGACAGATATGACAGACAGACAGGTTGACAGACGGACAGGTGGACGGACAGACAGGTTGACAGACAGACAGGTTGACAGACAGAAAGGTTGACAGACAGGTTGACGGACGGACAGGTTGACGGACGGACAGATATGACTGACAGACAGGTTGACAGACAGACAGGTTGACAGATGGACAGGTTAACAGACAGACAGGTTGACAGACAGACAGGTTGACAGACGGACAGGTTGACGGACAGACAGGTTGACGGACAGACAGGTTGACGGACGGACAGATATGACAGACAGACAGGTTGACAGACGGACAGACGGACAAACAGACAGGTTGACGGACGGACAGGTTGACAGACAGACAGGTTGA
>CM051007.1:5601409-5603909 GCA_027704905.1 Muraenolepis orangiensis
GGAACTGGAAGGTCGCCGGTTCAAGTCCCCAAAACCCCTGGGCACTGCCTCAGTGCCCTTGAGCAAGGCACCAGACCCCTCCCCTGCTCCCCTGTATATCCAATATATCTGTATATCCAACTGCTCCTCATACTAGGATGGGTTAAATGAGAGGAACTCATTTCACTGTGTGGACATGTGACCAATAAAGACGATTCAATCCTCCAAATTTAGATGTAAAGCGCCATGGCCGACGCCTCCATATTTCAATTCGATTATCCGGCTCGTTAGGGAACAAAGTGTGGATATACACCCCGGCGTGGAGAACACTTCCACGCACCCCGTCCACGCTCCCTCGATCTGGGGGAACGGAGGACGGAGCGTGACCAGTGAACAGGACCAGGGTGTTGGGCTGTACGGGCTGAGCCGGGAGCTGAGCAGTGCTGCACCGTGTGAAGTCTCCACAGTGTCTCTGTGCTCGGCTCTCCAATTACCAGCATTTCTACAGCTATTTTCTGGCTCTCAGCGCACACACACACACACACACACACACGCACACACACACGCACACACACACACACACACACACACACCGGTGGCACCCTCACCGGCAGGGTAATTACTGTCACACCCCGTCATGGAGTGGCTGTGTGTGTGTGTGTGTGTGTGTCTGTGTGTGTGTGTGTATGGTGTTCTGTGTGTGTGTGTGTGTGTGTGTGTGTGTGTGTGTGTGTGTATGGTGTTCTGTGTGTGTGTGTGTGTGTGTATGGTGTTCTGTGTGTGTGTGTTTCTCTGGTACAGGAGGAACACTGTTCCTCTAGTGTGTTTGCATTTGTGTATCAAGTGTGCCAGTACTTGTGTGTGTGGGTGAAAAAGTAGGCAGAAGTGACAGTTGTAATTGGTGTGTGTGTGTGTGTGTGTGCGTGTGTGTGTGTGTGTGTGTGTGTGTGTGTGTGTGTGTGTGCGTGTGTTTAAAAGATGGGGGAAAGAGGGAAAACAAAGGGGGCACCATTGTGCAGTGCTCGCTGTCTTTTTCCGTTGCAAGAAAGCGAGAGAGTGGGTGTGTCTGTGTATGTGTGTGTGTGTGTGTGTGTGTCTCTCTGTGTGTGTGCGTGTGTGTGTCTCTCTGTGTGTGTGTGTGTGTGTATTGAGCACTTTGAGTTCCAAAGTATTTTCAGAGACAGAGAATACTTTGGAACAAGCGCACACGATTGTCCCAAACAGCGGTGGTTCCACCCCCCCATGCTCCCTTTGCTCTCTGCACCAGAACACGTGTCCTCCCTCCCATTCATGCGTGTGTGGCGCTAGCCAGCCAGCGGTGGTGCTGTGTCAGTGAGTAAAGCTCGCTCCCCAGCACCTTAAGAGACGTTCTAGCGACGAAGCTATGTGTAGAACCTGTGAGGTTTCAGCTTCCCTTGTTAGAGCGTCGTCCTCTCATGCCAGGAGGGGGTCGTGAGTCCCGCCCAGCGCCAGCTCACTGGTACACATGCATCCATATTCTTAAGCGACCGCCATACCCTTTGTACACACTTACGTGTATTACCGTGTACACAAAAGCACACACCCCTATTTCTCTTCCCCTCTACCCCCCCCCCCACACACACACACACACACACACACACACACACACACACACACACACACACACAACCACAACACACACACACACACACACACACACACACACACACACACACACACACACACACACACACACCACAGAGAACCTTCTCTCGACCGTAGCCTGCCAGCCACTCGGGATGAAATTGTCAAGTGGCGTTGTGGTTCTCAGACATGATGGCTCACCGCAGCCTCAGAAGGATTCATGGAGGGAAGCGCCCACAGTGTAGAGGGAAGAGGCCTCTGAAGGGGAAGCGGGGTTTGGGGTGCGGTATAGGAGCGCCCCCTGGTGGCGACTCGCTGCACGGCGCTCTAGACGCGCTGTTCGACCTCGCCGCCGGGTCATCGGGTCGCCGGGTGGATTACAGTCAGGTGGTGGATTGAAAAACAGTGCAGGGACCCCCTTATATATTTTTTGCAATAAAATGCTGTTTCATTCTATCCCAGGCCTATAGGCCTAATAATATTTGTATAATACCTTATTAACTTCTTAATATATCCATCTTCGATGCTTAGTTATAAGCTATATCGACATAATTACAACCAATGCATCAGGCTCCACCTCAGGCTCAATGTCCATGACCTGGACCTCCCTGGACCTCCCTGGTCCTCCCTGGTCCTCCCTGGTCCTCCCTGGACCTCCCTGGTCCTCCCTGGACCTCCCTAGTCCTCCCTGGTCCTCCCAGGTCCTCCATGGTCCTCCCTGGTCCTCCCTGGACCTCCCTGGACCTCCCTGGTCCTCCCTGGTCCTCCCTGGTCCTCCCTGGTTCTCCCTGGTCCTCACTGGGCCTCCCTAGTCCTCCCTGGTCCTCCCTGGACCTCCCTAGTCCTCCCTGGTCCTCCCTAGTCCTCCCTGGTCCTCCCTGGTCCTCCCTGGACCTCCCTAGTCCTCCCTGGTCCT
>CM051007.1:5618909-5628909 GCA_027704905.1 Muraenolepis orangiensis
CCCCTCCTCCCTCCCCCCTCCCTCTCCCCTCCCCTCCCCCCCCCACTCCCTCCTCCCTCCCTCCCTCCCTCCTCCCTCCCTCCCTCCCTCCCTCCCTCCCTCCCTCCCTCCCTTCCCATCCCTCTACAGACAGCAACTTCATCCTGGCCAACGCTCATGTGTCCCAGGGCTTCCCCATCGTCTACTGCTCCGATGGCTTCTGCGAGCTCACGGGGTTCTCGCGGGCGGAGGTCATGCAGAAGAGCTGCGCCTGCAGGTTCCTGTACGGCCCGGAGAGCAGCGAGGCCGTGGTGCTCAGCATCGACAGCGCCCTCGAGGAGCGCCGCGAGTTCAAGGACAGCATCATGTTCTACGGCAAGACGGGTGAGCAAGGACATTACAAGTCTTTACAAAATGTACCTTCTCTATAGGTTAGACCTCTGGCCAGTATGGCTACCATAGTATACTACAGTCTATCTCTGTACATAAATATACTGTATACACACCAGTTTGTTATACCTATAGTAGAATGTTTTTTTTACCTGTTTTTATACCTAAGACTGTTTTTACATCTTATTTAACCACTGTACATTATATATTACCATGCACTTTACTGTAACTTTTACATGCTGGTTAGATGCCAACTTATTTTCTCTGTACTGTACTTGTGCTGTGGAATGACAATACATTTGAATCTAATCTAATCTAATCTAATCTAATCTAACCGAGCAGACACTTTTGTCCAAAGCGTCGTACAATCAGGTCATTCACCATCAGGTAGGCAAGAGAACTACTAGTCACTAAGAATCACTCTCTAACAAGAGCCACCGAGAGCAGAACCAGGGCTCAGGTTTAAAGTACCATAAATGTCTCTCTCTCTCGATCTGACCCTAATAACATGTACACCAAACAGGGGCCACAACGACACACAGTGAAGCCAACAGACACAAGGCTGGTACACATCAGGCCAGCATAAGGTTCACTGATAGCAAAAAAGAAACAAACAAACAAACACACATAAACAACGGTGTTGTCATGTGTCAGTGACAATCTGGAAAGCAGATGTTATACTATAAGCCAGAAGGGGGGGGGGGGGGGGGGGAGGATAGCATAGTAGGGAGTTGTGTTCGACTCTCGGTACCAAAAACATACCAAGAGTTTGAACCCCAGGGCCTCTGCAGTCCACCTGCAGGCATCCCTATGACGCTTGACGACCACATATCTGAACGTCTGCTGAGCTACCGGTATGTAGCAGACAGTGCAGACGCTATCCTGGTCTTAGCATTAAGACCTGAGTGATGGTGTGTATGGTGACTACTGTCCCTCTGCAGGGTCTAATCATCTAAATAAGCCTGGACTGGACAATGGGCAGAGGGGTGAGAAGGATACAGGGAGAGAGAAGGAGAGAGGGAGAGAGAGAGAGAGAGAGAGAGAGAGAGAGAGAGAGAGAGAGAGAGAGAGAGAGAGAGAGAGAGAGAGAGAGAGAGAGAGAGAGAGGGGAGAGAGAGGAGAGAGAGAGAGAGAGAGAGAGAGAGAGAGAGAGAGAGAGAGAGAGAGGAGAGAGAGAGAGAGAGAGAGAGAGAGAGAGAGAGAGAGAGAGAGAGAGAGAGAGGGAGAGAGAGAGAGAGAGAGAGAGAGAGAGAGAGAGAGAGAGAGAGAGAGAGAGAGAGAGAGAGAGAGAGAGAGAGAGAGAGAGAGAGAGAGAGAGAGAGAGAGAGAGAGGGAGAGAGAGAGAGAGAGAGAGAGAGAGAGAGAGAGAGAGAGAGAGAGAGAGAGAGAGAGAGAGAGAGAGAGAGAGAGCATTGACCTAACGATCACATCCTCACATGCGGCAGAGAGAGAGAGAGAAAAACTAAATGTTATATTCAGATTCCCTGTCAATCAGTTTTTAACGACTCCCTTAGAAACACCAGCTCAAGTGTAGCACAACATGCCCGTTTATCGACCGGAAGCACCCAATGAATCGCTACTATACTGCTTGATAATAAAAATAGCAGGCGTAGTCGAGTAAATGCGTGCTGAAAAGACTTTGAGTTATTTCGTATTTAGTTGAGTTATAATCGTATTTAATTTAATCTAATCTAATCTAGTGTCAGACAAAGACCACTGCAGTGAAACAGAAGAAATAGCTTCTCCATAAGGAGGAAGGCAGAGGTCCGTTGGGCAGCCCTTCCATCCCCTGACAGCCAGACAACTAAAGCTTGTTGGATTGCGTGTCGACCAAACAAAATAAGATAAGGATAGCACAGATGTAGTGAAAGCTAGCGGGTGTTGAGAGACTGGTGGCTCTGGGAGATTGGGTTCTTCGTGTGGGGTTCTGCACATCAACACTCTGGTTCCCGGGAACCCTTCCTGTTTCTAAACAGTGATACAAGGTACAAGGTACAAGATACAAGATTTTTATTGGCCATTTGTAACAGGAATGGAATTGGAATGCTTACTCCCCATTCCCTCCCGCAGTATAAATCTCAAAAACAACACCATAAAAATAAAAACGATTTATACAATAAAATAAACCCAAAAAAGAGCAGCAAAGTGACTTAAATGATATGTACATGTTTTTTTAGTTTTTTTTTTACTAAAATCTTTCAAAAGTATTTAAAGTGCAGTAGTGATCATGAATACAGTGCAGCACAGTGCAGCAGTCACCCTAAGACACCCTAACCCTAACTGCTCCCCTCTGTGTAAGCAGCTGCCCCACTGCTCCTAACACTAGGATGGGTTAAATGCATACAACACATTTCACTGTATGTTTGTACATGTAAAGTATGTAAGTGTAATGTTATGACATGTTATTTCATGACATGTTATGAAAGTGAAAGTGGCAGCACTCCTAGCAGTTCAGTAGGTCACTGTATTTGGCGCGGTGGATTTGGAGTAAACTGAAGGTAATTCAACGTCTCGTGCTAACCATGCAGAATGCCGTGTTATGAAGACAGTGGACCATGGCTCTGGTTCCATGTTACACACGTCTGATCTTCCTCCTTTCTTCCAGTTGTCTTTGAATGTCTTTTTTTTGGTTCGTAGTGTTCTATGTTTTATGATTATTATCCCTTTGATCATGGTTCATTAATATGTCCTATATTCATATTCAATATGAACGTCTAAATAGACTAACGTTAACTACTCGGAGCTAACGTGACTGAATGCCACGAAAGTGAAAGTTTCCCTGCCGCGAACTCACGTCGCAACTTTAACTCAACCAAGCAGAGCCATCATAATATTAGAAGTTGTTTTGCATTTGTTCTGGATAAGAAAAGTGACTTTTAAGGTAAAGGTGCTTTTGAACACTGCATGCAAACTGGAATGAGCCACTCTGCAATCGTTAAGATGGATGGGGAAAATGAGCATAAAGACGTGGGAAATCCTAAAGAACAGGGAAGGTCACGTAAGCAGCTACAAAAAGAGCCTGAAGCAGAAAAATATTTGCAAGATGGTGTCCAACCTGAAGATAGCGTTTCACAGACCAGCGTCGGCAACGCTGGATACGCCCGCCCACATGGGTCTCAAGTAAGCCGCTCATCAATAGGATCACGAGTTTCAGCAACACGTGCTAAACAAGAGGCAGAGCATGCAGCGTTGCTGGAACGCGCCGCGGCACTGAAGAAGTGGCAGCAGCTAGCACTGGAAGAAGCTAAACTCAAAGCTAAAAAAGAAGAGCTTGAGATGGAGACTGCTTTGGCCGAAAGTAGCGCGAAGCTAAACGTGCTCAACGAATATCAAAGATCAGAGGATGGTGGGAGTAGGAGCCGCAGAGGGAGCGTGAAACGAGAATCAACCCGCGCCTCGCCTCCTCAACCAGACAACGCAAACCATCATGCGCAGCCACGGATGCCACGCATCCAACCACCACAAATGGCTCTACGAGACTCTCTCATCTCTCATTCCAACATCACTAGAGATGATGACATGCTGAAGGTCATGCAAAAACAGAACATAATCACAGAGCTCCTTGTAAAGCAGCAGAGGCAATCGCAGCTACCAACAAGGGATATCCCAGTGTTCAGGGGTGACGCACTGCAATACAAGTCCTTCATTCGAGCATTCGAACACTCAATAGAACAGAAGACAGACAACGATCAGGATAAATTGTACTTCTTGGAACAATTTACAAATGGCGAACCCCAGGAGCTAGTTCGCAGCTGTGTCCACATGCAACCTAGCAGAGGCTACAAGGAAGCAAAGCGACTGCTTCACAGGCACTATGGAGACGAACTACGGATCGCCAGCGCTTACATCGACAAGGCACTCCAATGGCCGCAGATCAAGTCTGAAGATGGAAAGGCGCTAAATGCCTACGCAATGTTTCTGGTTGGATGCCGCAACACAATGGAGGACATCGATGCAATGGAGGAAATGGATAACCCTACCAACCTACGGACGGTAGTATCCAAGTTACCCTACAAATTGAAAGAGCGTTGGCGCACTGAAGCCTACAACATCAAAGAGAGAAGAGACCGAAGAGCAAAATTTAATGACCTGGTGACCTACATAGAGCGTCAAGCCAAAATAGCAACGGATCCCCTCTTTGGTGACATACCAGACAGCCGTCCAACCACAGTTGGAAAGAACGAGAGGGAAAGGCCCCCAGCTAGGAAAGAGAAACGTGGGAGCTTCGCAACAACCGTCACCACGGAAAAACCAAATAAAAAAGGAAGTGCCTTTGAGAAGCCATGCATGTACTGTCAGCAAGCTCACGCCCTGGACACTTGTAATAAAATCAAGAGTCAACCACACAAGGAACGGGTGGAGTTCTTAAAGTCAAAAGGTTTGTGCTTTGGGTGCTTGGCTTTGGGCCATCTCAGCAAGTTCTGCAAGAAAAGAACAGAGTGTAAGGAGTGTGCACTAAAACATCCAGACATCCTACACAAAGGCAAAGAAGAAAATTCTACCTCCCAGGAAAAGATCAATGGCGCTCGAGAAGTATCAAGCCTTCAAGTTCCCTACACGCAAGAAGCCACCTGCCTCACTGGGGCCGGAGACAATGAATGTGTGCTGTCAATAATACCGGTGAAAATCAAGTCAAGAAAGAGTGACAAACACATAGTGACATATGCTTTTTTGGATCCGGGGAGCACAGCAACGTTCATCACAGAAGGCCTGCGGAAGAAACTGAACGTTAAAGGGAAACCAACGCAAGTACTCCTCAGCACCATGGGACAAGACAAACCTGGAGGACAGAAACTCATGAACAGTTATGTGATATCAGACTTGGAGGTATGTGGGCTGGAAGACAGCAAGTTCATCAAGCTACCCAAGGCGTACACCCACAGTAACATACCGGTGCACACCGAGAACATACCCAAGCAATCAGAAATCCGGAAGTGGCCTTACCTCAACGAAGTACGCCTGCCAGAGATAGAAGCGGACGTCGGCCTACTTATCGGAGCAAACTGTGCAAGAGCAATGGAGCCATGGCACGTTATAAACAGTAGAAACGGAGGACCTTATGCAGTGAAGACTGTCATTGGCTGGGTCGTGAACGGGCCCATAAGGAAGGAACAGAGTGATGAGATCAACCAGCCTCACTGCTCAGTGAACAGGATCACAGTGACAGAAATCGAAAAGCTGCTGGTCCAGCAGTACAACACCGACTTTCCAGAGCGTAACTACGACGACAAGGAAGAGATGTCTCAAGAAGACAAGCAGTTCATGCAGTTGGTGAAGAAAACTACAACTTTCGAGAACGGCCATTACAGCATCGGATTGCCGCTCAAGAATGACAAGCTGCCAATGCCCAACAACCGTTGTATGGCGAAACAGCGCATGGCTAGTTTGCAGCGGAAATTCAAGAAGGACCCCGGTTCTACGAAGACTACAACAACTTCATGGACAACGTCATCGAAAAAGGCTATGCCGTCGGAATTCCGGCGGACCAGCTGAACCGTGCAGACGCCAGGGTGTCCTACATACCACACCACGGGGTGTACCACCCCAAGAAGAAAAAGATGAGAGTTGTCTTCGACTGCGCCGCCTCTTTTCAAGAACAGTCTCTGAACAGTAGGCTACTACAAGGACCCGACATGACCAACACGCTAGTTGGCGTCCTCTTAAGATTCCGTGAGGAGCCAGTAGCGATGATGGCCGACATCGAGTCAATGTTTTATCAGGTGAAGGTACCTGAACATGACGCAGACCTCCAACGCTTCTTTTGGTGGCCCAACGGCAACTTAATGAGCCCATGGAAGAATTCAGAATGACAGTGCACCTCTTTGGTGCCACCTCATCACCAAGCATTGCATCGTATGCGTTGAAGAGAACCGCAGAAGATCACAAAGCCACTGCGCCCCCAGAAGCCGTTCAAACAGTGCTAAACAATTTCTACGTAGACGACTGCTTGAAGAGCGTGGCATCGGAAAAGGACGCAGTGACCTTGGCTAAGGATCTTCGCACCTTGTGTGCCAGCGGAGGATTCACCTTGACGAAATGGATGAGCCATAACAGGAAAGTGCTCATGTCCATCCCAGAAGAACACAGAGCTAAAGAAATGAGTATGCCTACGGTACTGCAACTTACCTGCTACTGGAGAACAAGCAAGGCAAGAAACATTGTTCCCTCGTGATGGGCAAGTCAAGAGTAGCCTCACTCAAACAAGTCACAATCCCCAGACTAGAACTGACAGCGGCAGTCATTGCCGTGAAGGTAGACAAGATGCTGCGTCAAGAACTTCAAGTTCCGCTACAACCATCTACCTTCTGGACTGATAGCACTACAGTGCTCAGATACATAGACAATGACACTGCTCGCTTCAAAACCTTCGTGGCAAACAGAATCAACCTGATCCGAGAAGCCACCAAGCCTTCCCAATGGAAGTATGTAAAAACAACAGAAAACCCAGCGGATCAGTCCAGCAGAGGCCTGAAGGCCAAGAACTTGGCACAATCAAGGACGTGGATCGACGGACCAAGTTTCCTGCTGAACAAAGAGAGTGACTGGCCGGAACAACCCGTGCAAAGGAAGGAAAGCCTTCAAGACGACCCAGAGGTCAAGAACACGGTGACGGTCAACATAATCAAAGTCGAAGATGACATGGAACCAGTGTGCAAGCTGGTCGAGTACTACTCGGAATGGCAGAAACTAAAAAGAGCTGTGGCATGGATTCTAAAACTAAGGAGGACTCTGCAACAACTGAAAGAGGAAAGAAAAGAGTCATCACGAAGAATCATCCAAACAGAAAAGGACCCGGAAAAGCAAAGTCCCAACCTAACATGCCTCCTGGCATCTTCAACAAAGACGACATGTACACGAAAAAAAAAAAGATGGAAACAAGTACAGTACTTGTCTGACTTATTCTGGACTAGATGGACTCGAGAGTACCTCCCACTCCTCCAAGAGCGCCAACATCAAGGAGATGTTGTGCTCCTTGACACAGGAGATGTTGTGCTCCTTGTGGACAGCACTTCCCCACGCAACTCCTGGCTCCTGGGAAGAGTAGTCGAAACGCTACCGGACTCAAGCGGGATTGTACGAAGGGTAAAATTAAAAACCAAGACCAACGTACTGGAAAGGCCAGTAAACAAACTGTGCTTGCTAGAGGAAGCAACACGAGAAGAGGACTGAGTGAGAATAGTCCCCAAGAGACTCAAAGTTCGCCAGTTCATGGACATTATAATTTGTTTAGTAATTGCTTAGCCCTCCTGCCTAACCAATTAGGGGCCGGATAATGTAGGAGCCAATTTAGGAATTGGTTCATTAATATGTCCTATATTCATGTTTTGATATTTCAATTTGATAATAGTTTAATAGTCTATAGTTTAAAAAGATTTGTCATGATTTCATGATTTGATAAGACTTGTTTGTTTAAAATGAGACTATGTGATAAAAACATTTCTTTATTTTGATAGACCGGAACTGTCATGTGACCACTTATATCAGCTGGGTAGAAGGCAGCGGGAGCTTTTTGAATGGAACCAGCGTAGATAGTAGCGTCATAGTTTTTGACCGTGCGACGAGCGATTTGACATGTTATGTTTTTCTCTTATTAATTAAATGGTAAACTATACATGTGGTCCTGTCGTTCGCGTTCAAGACTCCCGTTATTCACCTACTCTGGCTTCAAGGGTGTTCAAAAACTCACAGACGTTTGGATATTACACCTACACCAAGGTTGATGTGGTTTATCGTTGCGGAGTGTGTTGTGTGTGTGTGTGTGTGTGTGTGTGTGTGTGTGTGTGTGTGTGTGTGTGTGTGAGTGTGTGTGTGTGTGTGTGAGTGTGTGTGTGTGTGTGTGGTGGGTGGCTGGTGGAAGCAGCCTCACCTGGCCCTGGAGTCAGACTGCACACCTGTCAAGGCAATCAAGGCCCACAGGACAGATCAGCCATAACCACACACACACACACACACACACACACACACGCACGCACCACGCACGCACGCACGCACGCACGCACGCACGCACCACACACACACACACACACACACACACACATCCGGGAGGAGCGCTAACAGGTTCCTGCATAACACACTTTCGAATAAACCATTTAGTACATAAAGCCTAGTGGAGAACATAATGAGGGTCAATCGTTTAGTTTACGAGTTCGTCCGTCTTTCCTCAATACCCCCGTTCTCTTCTTTTCCTTCTGTCTCTTGCCCCAAACCCCTCTCTCTCTCTCTCTCTCTCTCTCTCTCTCTCTCTCTCTCTCCCGCTCTCTCTCTCTCTCTCTCTCTCTCTCTCTCTCTCTCTCTCTCTCTCTCTCTCTCTCTCTCTCTCTCTCTCTCTCTCTCTCTCTCTCTCTCGTCCCTTGTGTCGTGTGTTGTTGTGTTGTTGTTGTTGTGTTGTGTTGTTGTGGTGTTGTGGTGTTGTTGTGTTGTTGTGTTGTTGTGGTGTTGTTGTGTTGTTGTGTTGTTGTTGTGTTGTTGTGTTGTTGTGTTGTTGTGTTGTTGTTGTGTTGTTGTGTTGTTGTTGTGTTGTTGTGTTGTTGTGTTGTTGTGGTGTTGTGTTGTTGTTGTGTTGTTGTGTTGTTGTGTTGTTGTGTTGTTGTGGTGTTGTGGTGTTGTGGTGTTGTGGTGTTGTGGTGTTGTTGTGTTGTTGTGTGGTGTTGTTGTGTTGTTGTGTTGTTGTGTTGTTGTTGTGTTGTTGTGTTGTTGTTGTGTTGTGTTGTGTTGTTGTGTTGTTGTGGTGTTGTGGTGTTGTTGTGGTGTTGTGTTGTTGTGTTGCGTTGTGTTGTTGTGTTGTTGTTGTGGTGTTGTGTTGTTGTGTTGTTGTGTTGTTGTGTTGTTGTTGTGTTGTTGTGTTGTTGTGTTGTTGTGGTGTTGTTGTGTTGTTGTGTTGTTGTGTTGTTGTGTTGTGTTGTTGTGTTGTTGTGGTGTTGTTGTGGTGTTGTGGTGTTGTGGTGTTGTGTTGTTGTGTGTTGTGTTGTTGTGTTGTGTGTGTTGTGTTGTGTGTGTGTTGTGTTGTTGTGTTGTTGTGTTGTTGTGTTGTTGTGTTGTTGTGTTGTTGTGTTGTTGTGTTGTGTTGTTGTTGTGTCGTTGTGTTGTTGTGTTGTTGTGTTGTTGTGTCGTTGTGTTGTTGTGTTGTTGTGTTGTGGTGTTGTGTGTTGTGGTGTTGTTGTGTTGTTGTGTTGTTGTGTTGTTGTGTTGTGGTGTTGTGGTGTTGTTGTGTTGTTGTGTTGTTGTGTTGTTGTGTTGTGTTGCGTGTCCTGTTCCTCCGGTCTTGTCAGAAACACAAAGAGTGTTTTGTCAAATCAGACCAACGCTCAGCGCCGCTAAAAGGCCAAGGAAACACTCCATTGTGTTGACACCCACACGCGTGTGTACAAACTGCATACACATACACACACACACACACACACACACACCACACACACACACACACACACACACACACACACACACACACACACACACACCACACACACACACACACACACACACACACACACACACACACACACACACACACACACACACACACACACACACACACACACACACCACACACACACACACACACACACACCAGCACCACACCAGCACACACACAACACCACACACACACACACACACACACACACACACACAC
>CM051007.1:5636409-5638909 GCA_027704905.1 Muraenolepis orangiensis
TCTCATTTATCTCACATCATGTCTGTTATCAAGTCAATTGATCCTCCAACCAGAGTGGGAATGAATAACCGCCTCATTTCTAATGTACGCCACATTTGTTCACGTCGTCAACTATTGTTGGTTAATCAAACACGATAATTAGGTCAGTCCGCAGAAGTAGTTTTACGGAAATAGACGTGACTTGTTTAATATTAGGTGTTTTTGAAGTATTTTGATTGGGATTAAAGAGTCCCAAAAAAACGAAAAAGTTTGGAATAATTAGGCCTTGGGCATAAAAAAAACCTAATTATTTTTTTTTGGAGATTTTATTTGAGGGTGGACCCATTTCCTCCTGTATTACCCATTTGTGAAGCTAGATGACAAACATTTAGGAAGCCTTTTTACATCCACAGCCATCTTAATGGCAGCATTGGACACTAGTAGTACATAGGCCTGCTTATATGTTCGTAAACGTCCTGTTCAATTCTTATGGATTCTTCCCTGAGGGTGAACAAGGGACATCTAATGCATGTTATGTTATGTTATGCAGGTCGTCTGTTCATCTTATCTCAAAAGAATACTAACATAAATGATGCTGGAGTTGCAGGACACATTTTCCTATTTGAAAATAGGAGACTAAATGAGCTGTTTGATGAACAGCTTTTAACACATCAACTCAACGTTAGAGCATCCCCACCAGAATGTGTGGTCTCTTTATCTCTCTCTCTCTCTCTCTCTCTCTCTCTCTCTCTCGCTCTCTCTCTCTCTCTCTCTCTCTCTCTCTCTCTCTCTCTCGCTCTCTCTCTCCTCTCTCTCTCTCTCTCTCTCTCTCTCTCTCTCTCTCTCTCTCCTCTCTCTCTCTCTCTCTCTCTCTCTCTCTCTCTCTCTCTCTCTCTCTCTCTCTCTCTCGCTCTCTCTCTCTCTCTCTCTCTCTCTCTCTCTCTCTCTCTCGCTCTCTCTCTCTCTCTCTCTCTCTCTCTCTCTCTCTCTCGCTCTCTCTCGCTCTCTCTCTCTCTCTCTCTCTCTCTCGCTCTCTCGCTCTCTCTCTCTCTCTCTCTCTCTATAAAAAGAAGGGGAAAATAATATATATATTTTTTATAAAATACATATATATATATATATATATATATATATATAAAAAGAAGCAAAAAAGATATAAATATATAATAAAAAAAGAAAAAGAAAAGATATAGTACATCAAATATTTATAATCACTTTTGAACCAAGTGCAATCTTTAAAGCTGGCCGTGGTCATTATCCCTTTCAGAATAAAATGCCATCGATTTCAAGAAACCAAAACATAATGTCAGATTCAGTTGACTCAGTTGAGCCTTCCCAGCCGAGGACCTGGAGGGTCGGTAGTCTGTTTGCTATTGTTGTTGTTATTGTTCTAGTTGTAGTTGTTGATGTTTGCCCCCCCCCCCCCCCCCCCACCAGAACGTGTTCGGCGACCCCCCCGCCCTGCCGGAGTACAAGGTGGCGGACGCCAAGAAGTCCAAGCTCATCCTGCTGCACTTCAGCACCTTCAAGGCGGGCTGGGACTGGCTGATCCTGCTGGCCACCTTCTACGTGGCGGTCACCGTGCCCTACAACGTGTGCTTCATCGGGGACCAGGACCTCACCCGCAGCACCACCGTCACCGACATCGCCGTGGAGATACTCTTCATCATCGGTCCGTGGTGCTCTCCAGACGCTCGGATTTGAGCCCTCTGTGTTACCATGTACAATGATAATCCTAATCCTAATCATAATAATAACTTTCATTTTTAAAGCACCTTTCAAGGGACCCAAGGTTGCTCTACACGGGGGGAAACATGAGCAAAATAAATCAAGTAAATAAGTGAAAGTAGCAGTGGAAGGAGGGGAAAGGGATGGGCTAGAGGTCAGAGGTCAGAGGTCGCGGTGAACAGATGAGTTTAGAGGGTTCTTTTGAAAATGTCCAGAGAGGCTGCGTTGTGGAACGCTCGCTCCCCGTTGATGAACGCCAACGACAATACCATGCTATACTTAACTATGCAGAACTATACTGTTCAATACTATACTATAAACAATACTATATACTACCTACTATATACCATACTAAAAACTATAAACAGCACTATACTATAACCTACTGTACACAATAGAAATAACAATAAAGTGACTGAGGGATAATACAGTATATACATGCAAATTGTTAATTGTCATTAACATTATACAATCATACACTGTCATACTTTTGCTGGACTTTCTGGACTCATCACAGTTACTGCACTGAACTGCACTGTACTGCACTGTACTGCACTGAACTGCACTGAACTGCACTGTACTGCACTGTACTGCACTGTACTGCACTGTACTGCACTGTACTGCACTGTACTGCACTGAACTGCACTGTACTGCACTGTACTGCACTGTACTGCACTGTACTGCACTGTACTGCACTGTACTGCACTGAACTGCACTGTACTGCACTGTACTGCACTGAACTGCACTGACTGCACTGTACTCGCGATGCTGCTGCTCTACGGGCACTTTCAAA
>CM051007.1:5651409-5661409 GCA_027704905.1 Muraenolepis orangiensis
CAGTCTCATCATATATTTGATCAAAACGATCCCTTCAATGCAAATGCAAAACTCCTCCACCCTGGTCAAACTGCATGTCAAATGACTTATTCTGCATGCGCAAATATTTCGTTAAAAGTTGAAAGAAAAAAGCCAAATTCAAAGTTGCCCAGGTTTGATAGGTAACCATCAGCACTGAGTATGGCAGCATCATCAAATTCCTGGTGGTGGTCAACTATGTCATCAAACAGATCCTTAAGAGTGTCCTTCTCTTCAAAAACAGTGCACACCAATCTTGAAGCTAAATTCCACCTGGTTGGAGCCTCTTGCTTCTGACATATTTCATCAAGCAGCCACGTTTGTTTTGGCGATTTAGAAAAGAACGCAGCCGGGCCAGAAAGGTGTGAGAAGAAAATTCTGCATTCTTTCATTTTAACTCCACCTTGAGATCAAACCAAATGAAGGTTCATAACAGTGTATGAAAAGACCTGTGGGATCTTCTCCTCGACCTTGGACTCAGCCGATGCCATAAGGCAGCCCCGTCATAGCACTGGGCTACAAGTTGGTCCATCCGTGTTCCTCAGAGAACCCAAGGGCCAGGGCTGCTACATCCTCAGCCCGTTTCCTCCCTGTCACATCCTCCAATTTGACCGAATTTGACCACTGTCTGTTACAAACCGAAGAACAAACGATAACTGTGCAGCATTGCTGACATCTGATGTTTCATCCAGCATTAAAGCTACAAAGGGTGCTTTACTTATTTCCTCTTTGATGACCTCACCCATCACTTTGAGAACAGCGCTTATCGAGTCGTTCTGTATTTGACTCGAGGTTCCAATGAACACTTTGGAAGTGGACAAATGGTAGTCTGGATCATATTTAGCTAAAAATGTTAGCAGCTCCAGGTAATTACCACGATTGGCTGATTCTCTGCTCTCATCATGGCCTCTGAAAGTAACTCCTGTTTCCCAAGGAAAATCACACAGTGGATCAGACGTTTCAAAATCTCCCGATTTCTTTTCACCTTTTCGTTGTGCATGGTCGTTTCGCTCCGTCTCTGTTCGTCCAGCTGTAGATCGATCCTTGTGTCTCCAAAGGTCTTCATGGTGACGGTTGCCTTAAGATGTCCTGCTGTGTTTTGGTGTTTTTGTGCAGCCTTGGTTAAACAGCTCAGATTATCATAGCCTTTCCAATTCCCTGCCCTCTTGTCGGTCCCAAATAGCAACACTCCCAGCAGTAGAGCCTCTCGTGACTAGTAGAGCCCGTTAGCCACGGGTATCTTTCCCAGTTGCTAGCCTGAAAATGGCGAACATAGCCTGCTTTAACAACTTGATTCAGCTCAAGATTGTCAGGCATTGGACGGCCTTTTTTAATAATGTCCATCTTTACATTGAATGGTCGTCTTGAAAATGGTTCCGACAATAAATCCGCAACGACATCATCTTCGCCTGTTGCCATTTTGACATAAAAAAACTACGTAGAAACAACGTAGCACTACGCTAGATCCACTCTCGCTCCAGCCAGTATACCTTCTAGCTCCCTATTGAGCTGTGGGGAAATCTGAAAGAATACGCCCATTGGCTACAAATCACGATATGATTGGTTGATCAAATTGTCAATCCAAACGTACGCTCTCATTCAGTCTAAGGGCCAAAGCAATCGGGAATACTTTGGTTGAAGGATATTCTTCCCAGCAACCCAGAAAAATATCTGATTGGTTTCGTTGTTTTTCCAACACAAAACCACTCAAATGCGTAGTGCATGGACCGAGAAAGACAAACAAATCAACGTAACTGTAATATAACAGATAACACAGATACCATTCTCATTCATTCATTTTATTTAAATTGTATTAAAGTTTATTAAATTAATACAATTAATTTGATTTTTTTTGTTTCATCTGAGAGTTCCAGGGTCTTCTCTGAATACCTTGAAGGCCCTGATGCTTCACCACTGATACACACACACACACACACACACACACACACACACACACACACACACACACACACACACACACGATAAGTCCCTTTATTGTTGTTTTTATAGTCTATAGTATTGTTGTAGTATAGTGTTGTGTATTTAGTCTAAATCCTAATCTAAATCTGGAGGATTGAATCCTCTTTATTGGTCTCATACATGTTTACACACACAGTGAGACTAGTTCCTCTGCATTGAACCCATCCTAGTATGAGGAGCAGTGGGTATCAGCTATTGGATATACAGGGGAGCAGGGGGAGGGGTCTGGTGCCTTGCTCAAGGGCACCTCGGCAGTGCAGCCCAGGTGTTTCAGGGACTTGAACCGGCGACCCAAGCCAAGTCTCAACAGACTGAGCTACTGCCGCCCCTATAGTATAGTATATAGTAGGTAATAAATAGTGTTGTTTATAGTAGTAGATAGTAAGTAAATTATATAGAGTTGTTTACAGTTTATTATAGTACATAGTACAGCATATAGTGCTGTACTATGTACTACTAGTACATTTTTGGAAATTCATACTGCGGGAGGGAATGGGAGTAATTATTCCATTGTACTTTGCACATGGCAAATATAAAATCTTGAATCTTGACACACACACACACACACACTCTCTCACCCACAAACAGTCTCTCTCTCTCTCTCTCTCTCTCTCTCTCTCTCTCTCTCTCTCTCTCTCTCTCTCTCTCTCTCTCTCTCTCTCTCTCTCTCTCTCTCTCTCTCTCTCTCTCTCTCTCTCTCTCTCTCTCTCTCTCTCTCTCGGAGTGTGACACGGTCTAATCAATCCTTACCATTTTTAGGTTTTTTTAATTTCTCCCGTGACCGCACACTGCCCCCCCTCCCCCCCCCCCCCCCCCCCTATAGAGATCAATAATAAATCGGTTCAGACGGTTTGCGTGGCTCATGTCTCGGAGCAGAAGCCTGGAGGCGTGACGGAGGGACGGTGACAGACAGAGACGGGAGTCAGGGGGAACACGCTGCTTCTATTGCATGATAATTATTCCGATTATTAATAGTTGTGGTGGAGCTGTGTGGTTTGAGAGGCCTTCCTCAAAATACCCGGGAAGCCCTGTGGCCACACAGCAGGACGCTTCCAGGAAAAGACACAGGTGTGTGTGTGTGTGTGTGTGTGTGTGTGTGTGTGTGTGTGTGTGTGTGTGTGTGTGTGTGTCTGTGTGTCTGTGTGTGTGTGTGTGTGTGAGTGTGTGGGGGTGCGTCTGTGTGTGTGTAGCAAAGACACACACTCACACACATGGGGGCACAAAACATCTGGGTGTCCCCAGAGGCTCAGCCAGCTGTCAGAAGAAGCCAAGCTGACGATGATGATGATGATGATGATGATGAAGATGATGGTGATGATGATGATGGTGATGGTGATGGTGATAATGGTGATGATGGTGATGATCATGATGATGATGATGATGATGATGATGGTGATGATGGTGATGGTGATGGTGATGATGGTGATGATGATGATGGTGATGGTGATGGTGATGGTGATGATGGTGATGATGGTGATGGTGATGATGGTGATGATGGTGATGAGGGTGATGATGGTGATGGTGATGATGATGTGATGATGATGATGATAGTGATGGTGATGATGATGATGGTGATGATGATGTGATGATGATGATGATGATGATAGTGATGGTGATGATGATGATGGTGATGATCATGATGATGATGATGGTGATGATGATGATGGTGATGATGATGATGGTGATGATGGTGATGATGGTGATGGTGATGATGGTGATGATGATGATAGTGATGGTGATGATGATGATGGTGATGGTGATGGTGATGAGGGTGATGATGGTGATGGTGATGATGGTGATGATGATGATAGTGATGGTGATGATGATGATGGTGATGATGGTGATGGTGATGATGGTGATGATGGTGATGAGGGTGATGATGGTGATGGTGATGATGGTGATGATGATGATAGTGATGGTGATGATGATGATGGTGATGATGGTGATGGTGATGATGGTGATGATGGTGATGAGGGTGATGATGGTGATGGTGATGATGGTGATGATGATGTGATGATGATGATGATAGTGATGGTGATGATGATGATGATGATGGTGATGGTGATGATGATGTGATGATGATGATGATGATGGTGATGATGATGATGGTGATGATGGTGATGAAGATGGCAGTGGTGGTGGTGGTGGTGGTGAATCTCCGGTGTGTGAATTATAGATGGTCCGTTGATTAAAGCGCGGCCCGGCTCTGATGACTCATTGATCGCCGGATCTCTGTACCGATCAGGAGCCCCATGTGACAGACAGACAGATGGACACACTGTAAAAAGGGCTGACTGGCTGACTGGCTGACTGGCTGACTGACTGACTGACTGACTGGCTGGCTGACTGACTGACTGGCTGACTGACTGACTGGTGACTGACTGACTGACTGAATGGCAGCTGGCTGTCTGGGTGGGCTGGCTGACTGGCGGGTCCACTGCTGACCACAGCCAAACAGTGCGAGACAATCCTCAGGGTAACACACATGGACCAGCCTCAGGGTAACACACATGGACCAGCCTCAGGGTAACACACATGGACCAGCCTCAGGGTAACACACATGGACCAGCCTCAGGGTAACACACATGGACCACCCTCAGGGTAACACACATGGACCAGCCTCAGGGTAACACACATGAACCAGCCTCAGGGTAACACACATGGACCAGCCTCAGGGTAACACACATGGACCAGCCTCAGGGTAACACACATGGACCAGCCTCAGGGTAACACACATGGACCGGCACAGAAAGGAAGTGAGAGTTAGAAAGGTCGGGACTTTTATTGTTGAATCAGAAAAAAACAGAATGAGCCCCTCCCCCTCCCCCTCCGCCCTCCCTCCCCTCCCCTCCCCAAGGTCCTCCCCGTCTGCCTTTTTCCATCTCCTTCACTCACCTTTTGACCTCTTCCTCCCTCTTTACGCCTCTCTCTCTCTCTCTCTCTCTCTCTCTCTCTCTCTCTCTCTCTCTCTCTCTCTCTCTCTCTCTCTCTCTCCCTCTCTCTCTCTCTCCCCCATCTCTCTCTCTCTCTCCCCCCCAGCTGCTGAAGGACTTCCCAGACGAGCTGCGGTCTGACATCACCATGCACCTGAACAAGGAGATCCTGGAGCTGTCTCTGTTCTCCAGCGCCAGCCGGGGCTGCCTCCGCTCGCTCTCTCGCCACATCAAGACGTCCTTCTGCGCCCCCGGGGAGTACCTCCTCCGCCAGGGCGACGCCCTCCAGGCCATCTTCTTCGTGTGCTCCGGCTCCATGGAGGTGCTCAAGGACCAGATGGTGCTGGCCATACTGGGTGAGATGATGGGGGACCCGCCACTCACCAGTGGTGGGATGGGGTACTGAACCTCAATTCATAATTACTCCCCTAAACAATAATTTTTTTAGAAAGTTACACATTTTCTCAGTGTACAAGTGCCTCGGCCCAGTGGTGGGGGCCGGGGAGCTGCCTCGCATCCGGGTCATAGGAGACAGGTGCTGCTTAGTTTTTTATTTTCTCCCAGTGCAGCTGGCAACCTGGCATCTGGAGTGGAGTGTGTGTGTGTGTGTGTGTGTGTGTGTGTGTGTGTGTGCGTTTGTGTGTCAAGTCAAGTCAAGTCAAGTCAAGTTTATTGTCACTTGCTGGGCCAACAACTTGGCCCACCAAATTATTATTCTTTTTTTTGGTGGGCCAAAGAATAAATAAATAAAATAACTTGGTGGGCGAACAACTTGGCCCATCAAATTATTATTCTTTTTTTTGGTGGGCCAAACAATAAATAAAAAAATTTGGTGGGCCAAAAAATAAAAAAATAAATTTAAAAAAAATTGGTGGGCCAAAAAATAAATAAATAAATAAAAAAACTTGGTAGGCTAACAACTTGGCCCGTCAAATTATTATTATTTTTTTTGGTGGGCCAAAGAATAAATAAATAAAATAATTTGGTGGGCCAACTAATTTGCCCACCAAATTATTATTATTTTTTTTGGTGGGCCAAAAAATAAATAAATAAATAAAATAATTTGGTGGGCCAACTAATTTGCCCACCAAATTATTATTATTGTTTTTGGTGGGCAAAAAAATAAATAAATAAATTAAAAGAATTGGTGGGCCAAGAATTTGGCCCACCAAATTATTATTTTTTTTTTGGTGGGCCAAAAAATAAATAAATAAATAAAATAACTTGGTAGGCCAACAATTTGGCCCACCAAATTATTATTTTTGTTTTTGGTGGGCCAAAAAAAAAAAAAAATTATAATAAATAAAATTTGGTGGGCCAACAATTTGGCCCACAAAATTCTTATTATTTATTTTGGTGGGCCAAAAAATTAATATTTTAATAAAATAACTTGGTGGGCCAACAACTTGGCCCACCAAATTATTATTCTTTTTTTTGGTGGGTCAAAACATAAATTAAAAAATTTGGTGGGCCAAAAACTTAAAAAAAAACTTTAAAAAAAATTGGTGGGCCAAAAAATTTATAAATAAATAAAATAACTTGGTGGGCCAACAACTTGGCCCACCAAATTATTATTATTTTTTTTGGTGGGCCAAAGAATAAATAAATAAATAAAATAACTTGGTGGGCCAACAACTTGGCCCACCAAATTATTATTTTTGTTTTTGGTGGGCCAAAAAAAAAAAAAAAAAATTAAAATAATTGGTGGGCCAACAATTTGGCCCACCAAATTATTATTATTTTTTTTGGTGGGCCAAAGAATAAATAAATAACATAATTTGGTGGGCCAACAACTTGGCCCACAAGTATAAAGCAGTGATGTGAAAATCTTGTGTGCAATACCCGACGACAGACAGCAGTTATAAAATTGATAAAAATAGATAAAAATAGAATAAAGTTAAAAATTTGAAATAAAAAATAAAAATGCAATTTATAAAATGCAAAAATCAGCACAGAAAAGAGCAATATGTATATATAAATCAATGTAATAAAATAGACATTGTTATATGTTATACGCCCTTGTTCAGCAGCCTGATGGCCTGACTGTGGAAGCTATCTCTAAGCCTATTTGTACGGCACTTGATACTGCGGTATCGCCTGCCTGACGGTAATAGTGAGTACAGTTCGTGGCTGGGGTGGGCAATGTCTTTTATAATTCGTTTGGCCTTGGCCACGCACCGCTGATTGTAAATATCCAGGAGGGAGGGGAGCTCACCTCCAACGATATACTGGGCCGTCCGCACCACCCTTTGAAGCGCTCTGCGCTCGAGTGCAGTGCAGTTCCCGTACCAGGCGGTGATACACCCTGTAAGAACACTCTCGATGGTGCCGTTGTAGAATGTTCTCAGGATGCGGGGGCCCATGCTGAATTTCTTCAGACGCCTGAGAAAATACAGGCGTTGTTGGGCCCTTTTCACCACGTGTGTGGTGTGCGTGGACCATGTGAGGTCCTCGGAGATGTGCACGCCGAGGAACTTATAGCTGCTGACCCTCTCTACTGCAACGCCGTCGATGGAGATAGGGCTGTGCTCTCCCCTCTGCCTCCTGAAGTCCACGATCAGCTCCTTGGTCTTCTTGACGTTGAGGGCGAGGCTGTTCTCCTGGCACCACTGCTCCAGCGATCCGACCTCCTCCCTGTAGGCTGTCTCGTCGTCGCCGGCGATCAGGCCCATCACTGTCGTGTCGTCAGCAAACTTGACGATGACGTTGGAGCTGTGGGGAGTAGAGGAGAGGGCTCAGCACGCATCCCTGGGGGGCTCCCGTGTTGAGGGTCAGTGGCTCTGATGCGGTCCGACAGGAGGTCCAGTATCCAGCTGCACGTGGATGGGGGTACGCCTAGACCTCTCAGCTTGGTGTCGAGCTTGGCAGGAACTATTGTGTTGAATGCTGAGCTGTAGTCCACAAACAGCATTCGCACATAACAGTTCTTTCCCTCCAGGTGGGAAAGGGCAGTGTGGAGGGCCATGGCAAATTGCGTCGTCCGTGGATCTATTTTGACGATATGCAAATTGCCATGGGTCCAGCGTGGTAGGTAACACGGAGCAAATATAGTCCTTGACCAACCTCTCGAAGCATTTGCGAACGATCGAGGTGAGGGCTACAGGTCTCTATAGTCATTCAGGCATGTTACCTTGGGTTGTTTAGGGACAGGCACGATGGTGGACATCTTGAAGACCGCAGGGACAACAGCCTGGGACAGGGAGAGGTTGAAGATGTCTGCAAAGACTCCTGCCAACTGGTCTGCGCATGCTCTGAGGACGCGGCCCGGGATGTCGTCGGGGCCTGCCGCCTTACGGATGTTCAGCCGCTTGAAGGTGCGGCGCACATCCGCCTCCGAGATGCGCAGCTGGCTGGTCTCCTCAGTCGGTGCTGGCTTCGGCGGGCTGCCATTTACGTCGAACCGAGCAAAAAATGTATTTAGCTCTCCTGGGAGGGAGGTAGAGGAGTTCTCTACACAACTGGTTCTCCCTCTGAAGTTCGTTATCGTCTGCAGCCCCTGCCACATACCCCTCGCATCGTGGTTCTTGAATTTATCTTCCACTCTATCCTTATACTCCCGCTTGGCAGTGATGATGGTCTTACGGAGGTCGTAACGGGCTCTCGTATATTCCTCCGTATTCCCGGAACCAAAGGCGGCGTTACGCGCATGTAGGGCAGCGCGAACATCGCCGTTAATCCACGGTTTCTGGTTGGGATATATCCGAACCGACTTGGTCGGAACAACGTCATCTATGCACTTCTTGATGAACCCGGTGACCGACGACACGTACTCGTTGATGTTATTGTCCGAGGCAACGCGGAACATGTGCCAGTCAGCGTGATCAAAACAATCCTGCAGCGTAGAGTCTGATTGGTCCGACCAGCATTGGACCTCCCTCACAGCGATCGGTTGCTGCTTCAGTCTCTGCCTATAGGCGGGGAGCAGCTGGATAGAGCGGTGGTCTGATTTGCCAAACGGTGGGCGGAGGAGGGCCTTGTAGCCATCACGGAAGGGAGTGTAGCAGTGGTCGAGGATCCGCTCTCCCCGTGTGTTGCTCGTTATGTGTTGGTAGAACTTCGGGAGAACCTTCTTCAGGTTCGCCTTGTTGAAGTCCCCCGCCACGATGAGAGCAGCCTCGGGGTGTGCCGACTCCTGTTCGCTGATAGCCCCATATAGTTCCTTCAGCGCTGTGTCCGTGTTGGCTTGTGGGGGAATGTAAACAGCGGTCACGGTTACCGCTGTAAACTCCCGAGGTAGCCAGTATGGACGGCACATAAGCATCAGGTACTCCAGGTCCGGGGAACAGAAAGACTTGAGGGGATGTATATTCTTTTTGGTTGCGCAATATCTGTTATCATTGCGATACATAGAGGTCTACCCCCTCTCCCGATTTTACCGGAAGAGAGCTTTTGTTCCTGTCCGCCCGGTGTACGGAAAATCCCGTCGGCTCGATAGCTGCGTCGGTAACCCCTCCGACATCCATGTCTCCGTAAGCGCAGATAGAATTGTCCTTAGTTTCCTCGTGGAATGAATACAGCCTGTAGTTTCGCTTTACTTAATTGTCCAGAGACTTGTACATTAGCCAGTAGAATGGTGGGTATGTGTGGGCTATCGATCGACATCTCAGCCCTGACTAGCACGCACGCTTCGCTTCCCTCGAATTCCTCCGGGGCGACGCTTGCGCGTAATCGTGCCGCACAATGGGCGAGATAATCCAGCTGTGACTTCGGGCGGGACGTCCTAGTCGAAAGAGTTGAAAAACTCCGGTAGGAGACGGCGAGCGACGGTCACTTGATCTGATTATCCCAAGTGTCGGATAGCGGTGAGAGTGAAACTAGGTACTGCTATGACACAATCCTGACTCTAAAAGAGTTCTCTCATTTTACAGCTTATTACGGCTTTGATGGGCATTCTCGAAAACATCTGTGTCGTCGTCGTGCTGTAGGTCTCGCGACCGGCAGCCTCTCGTACGGCCCATATATAATCCCCGAAACACCTCAGCGTCCTATGAGCCACATTCTGAATATGCGAAGAAAAGCTTGCAGTTAGCAGAGGATGGTTTCGATCCATCGACCTCTGGGTTATGGGC
>CM051007.1:5684086-5686586 GCA_027704905.1 Muraenolepis orangiensis
CTGCTAACTGCAAGCTTTTCTTTGCATATTCAAAATGTGGCTCATAGGGATGATGTGTCTAGTTCTGCTGCTATGTTCAGCCTCTTTTTCACCAATTTCACTATCACAATTATTCTCTGTTAACATAGACATGCCCAACAGCAGTGGCCTAATGGATAAGGCACTGGCCTCCTAAGCCAGGGATTGTGGGGTCGAGTCCCATCTGGGGTGACACACAGCAGAGTGGCGCAGCGGAAGCGTGCTGGGCCCATAACCCAGAGGTCGATGGATCGAAACCATCCTCTGCTAACTGCAAGCTTTTCTTCGCATATTCAGAATGTGGCTCATAGGGATGAGGTGTTCTGCTGCTATGTTCAGCCTCTTTTTCACCAATTTCACTATCACAATTATTCTCTGTTAACATAGACATGCCCAACAGCAGCCCCAGTGGCCTAATGGATAAGGCACTGGCCTCCTAAGCCAGGGATTGTGGGGTCGAGTCCCATCTGGGGTGACACACAGCAGAGTGGCGCAGCGGAAGCGTGCTGGGCCCATAACCCAGAGGTCGATGGATCGAAACCATCCTCTGCTAACTGCAAGCTTTTCTTCGCATATTCAGAATGTGGCTCATAGGGATGAGGTGTTCTGCTGCTATGTTCAGCCTCTTTTTCACCAAATTCACTATCACAATTATTCTTTCGAAACATCCTCTGCTACCAAGCTTTCTTCATATCAATGTGGCTCATAGGGATGATGTGTCTAGTTCTGCTGCTATGTTCAGCATCTTTTTCACCAAATTCACTATCACAATTATTCTTTCGAAACCATCCTCTGCTAACTGCAAGCTTTTCTTGCATATTCAAATGTGGCTCATAGGGATGATGTGTCTAGTTCTGCTGCTATGTTCAGCCTCTTTTTCACCAATTTCACTATCACAATTATTCTCTGTTAACATAGACATGCCCAACAGCAGTGGCCTAATGGATAAGGCACTGGCCTCCTAAGCCAGGGATTGTGGGGTCGAGTCCCATCTGGGGTGACACACAGCAGAGTGGCGCAGCGGAAGCGTGCTGGGCCCATAACCCAGAGGTCGATGGATCGAAACCATCCTCTGCTAACTGCAAGCTTTTCTTCGCATATTCAGAATGTGGCTCATAGGGATGAGGTGTTCTGCTGCTATGTTCAGCCTCTTTTTCACCAATTTCACTATCACAATTATTCTCTGTTAACATAGACATGCCCAACAGCAGCCCCAGTGGCCTAATGGATAAGGCACTGGCCTCCTAAGCCAGGGATTGTGGGGTCGAGTCCCGTCTGGGGTGACGCACAGCAGAGTGGCGCAGCGGAAGCGTGCTGGGCCCATAACCCAGAGGTCGATGGATCGAAACCATCCTCTGCTAACTGCAAGCTTTTCTTCGCATATTCAGAATGTGGCTCATAGGGATGAGGTGTTCTGCTGCTATGTTCAGCCTCTTTTTCACCAATTTCACTATCACAATTATTCTCTTCGATAACATCCCGAACTGCAGTGCTCATATCAAGCAGTGGCCTCATAGGGATGATGGTCTAGTTCTGCTGCTATGACCCAGCAGTCGTGGTCGACCAACTCTGCACTAACCAAGTTATTCTTCGAAACCATCCTCTGCTCCAGGATGTATGGCTCATAGGGATGAGGTTGTTCTGCTGCTATGTTCAGCCTCTTTTTCACCAATTTCACTATCACAATTATTCTCTGTTAACATAGACATGCCCAACAGCAGCCCCAGTGGCCTAATGGATAAGGCACTGGCCTCCTAAGCCAGGGATTGTGGGGTCGAGTCCCATCTGGGGTGACACACAGCAGAGTGGCGCAGCGGAAGCGTGCTGGGCCCATAACCCAGAGGTCGATGGATCGAAACCATCCTCTGCTAACTGCAAGCTTTTCTTCGCATATTCAGAATGTGGCTCATAGGGATGAGGTGTTCTGCTGCTATGTTCAGCCTCTTTTTCACCAATTTCACTATCACAATTATTCTCTGTTAACATAGACATGCCCAACAGCAGCTGGCCTAATGGATAAGGCACTGGCCTCCTAAGCCAGGGATTGTGGGTCGAGTCCCTCTGGGGTGACCACAGCAGAGTGGCGCAGCGGAAGCGTGCTGGGCCCATAACCCAGAGTCGATGGATCGAAACCATCCTCTGCTAACTGCAAGCTTTTCTTCGCATATTCAAATGTGGCTCATAGGGATGAGTGTTGTTCTGCTGCTATGTTCAGCCTCTTTTTCACCAATTTCACTATCACAATTATTCTCTGTTAACATAGACATGCCCAACAGCAGCCCCAGTGGCCTAATGGATAAGGCACTGGCCTCCTAAGCCAGGGATTGTGGGGTCGAGTCCCATCTGGGGTGACACACAGCAGAGTGGCGCAGCGGAAGCGTGCTGGGCCCATAACCCAGAGGTCGATGGATCGAAACCATCCTCTGCTAACTGCAAGCTTTTCTTCGCATATTCAGAATGTGGCTCATAGGGATGAGGTGTT
>CM051007.1:5701237-5703737 GCA_027704905.1 Muraenolepis orangiensis
ACTCTGGTACCACTGGTACCCTACCCCAACAACCCCCCTCCCAGACTCCGCCCCCCCCCCTGTCTCCCCCCCCCCCACACCTACCACCCCACCCAACCAATACCCCCATCTACTCGCACATCTCTCCCCTGGCTCCACCCTGTCCTCCTTGTTTAATAGAGCATTTCCTCCTCTGGCTCGGTTTGTATGTATTATGGGCTCGTATCTCATTGGCAGGTATATCTGCCACCTCGGATGGGGCCCCGCCTCTCTCTCCTCTCTCCTTCGCTCCCTCCTCTCTCTCCTCCCCTCTCTCCTCCTCTCCCTCTCCTGCATCCCTACCTCATCTCCATCTCTCAATCCCTCTCTCTTCGTCTCCTCTCCTCTCCCTTCTCATCGTCCCTCTCATTCTCTCTTCCCCTCTCTCTCTCTTCTCTACTCTTCTCTCTCCTCTCTCACGCCTTCCATCTCTACTCTCCTCTCCCTCTCCTCCCCTCTCTCCTCTCTCCAACCTCTCTCTCTCTCCTCTCGTCCGGGACTCTCTCTCTGGTCTCCCCTCCTCTCTCATCCCGTCTCTCTCAATCGTCCTCCTTCGTCTCTCCTCTCCTCGTCTCATCCCATGTCTCCCCCTCCGTCTCTCTCCTCTCTTCTCTCCTTCCCCTCCTCTCTCGCCCTATCTCCATCTCCTCTCCCTCTCGTCTGGGGGTGTCTGCAGCCATACCCCAACAACACACACCATACAGGAAACAGAATACAAACAACAGGCTGGGTTACTTCCAGAGGCCTCTGAGAGGAGGGAGGAGGAGGAGGAGGAGGAGGAGGAGGAGGAGGAGGAGGAGGAGGAGGATGAGGAGGAGGAGGGAGGGGGAGGGAGGATGAGGAGGAGGAGGGGGAGAGAGGAGGAGGGAAGAGGGAGGAAGAGGAGGAGGAGGGGGAGGGAGGGAGGAGGGGGAGGAGGAGGGAGGATGAGAAGGAGGAGGGGGAGGGAGGGAGGAGGAGGAGGAGGAGGGAGGATGAGGAGGAGGAGGGGGAGGGAGGAGGAGGGAAGAGGGAGGAAGAGGAGGAGGGAGGAGCAGAAGGAGGAGGCGCTGATGCAAGCAGAAAGTATTCCTGGCCACCCCATGGTCCCTGAGCAGACTTTATTAGAAGGCTGTGTGTGTGTGTGTGTGTGTGTGTGTGGGGAGGGGGGGGGGAGGTGAAGGTTCGAAGGTCAAAGGGTGTGGTTAGACTCATGGGGGGGGTACCTCTGCTTGATGACTGGTTCCATGCTTCGGTGACCAGCTGCCCCTGACTAAGCACGTGTAGACACGCACACACACACACACACACGCACCCACACACACACACACACACACACACACACACACACACACACACACACACACATCCCCAGCCCCTGGTTCTCAGCACTGGACACAAACATCACCCTCTTCCTCTCTGAGGGCCCTCCTCCTCCTCGTCACTCTCCTCCTTCTCCCTCTCCTCCTTCCCCTCTCTCGCTCTCTGCCTCCTCCTCCTCCCTCTCCACCTCCCTCTCCTCTTCCACCCCGACCTCTTCCTCCTTCTTCTTCTCCACCACCTCCCTCTTCCTCCTCCTCCTCCTCTACCACCTCCCTCTCCTTCTCCTCCTCTCCTCCCTCCTCATCCAGCCTCTTATCCCTCCCTCTCCTACTCCTCCATCTCCTCCTGTGTGTGTGTTTATTGTGTGTGTGTGTGTGTGTGTGTGTGTGTGTGTGTGTGTGTGTGTGTGTGTGTGCGTGTGTGTGTGTGTGTGTGTGTGTGTGTGTGTGTGTGTGTGTGTCTGTGTGTGTGTGTGTGTGTGTGTGTGTGTGTGTGTGTGTGTGTGTGCAGGTGTCTCCTGTCTCCTCAAGAGCCTCAAGTCTCCCGTGTGGCGGCTTGTCCGTCTCCCCCCCCCCCCCCCCCTCCCAGGATGGACGAACGGACGGACGGCGTCCTGCCATAAATGACCCCCCCCCCCCCCCCCCCTTTCTCTCTGTTGTGACAGGAATGCCAACAGAAAAGGACTGACTCCCCCCCCCCGACTCCCCCAAGCCCCTAACTCTCTCCTGGTCCTCTTGTGTCCCTTCTGTCTCCGGCCGCTTCTTAAGTGGATACTGCTGGAGAGGTGTGTGTGTGTGTGTGTGTGTGTGTGTGGTGTGTGTGTGTGTGTGTGTGTGTGTGTGTGGTGGTGTTGTGTGGGAGGGGGGTAGTTTAAGGTGTGTGCCATGTCTGTGTACGACCGTCTGGGTGGGTGGTGGGTGGTGGTGTTAGGGTGTTAGGGTGTTAGGGTGTTAGGGTGTTAGGTGGTGTTGGGTGGTGGGTGGTGGTGTTAGGGTGTTAGGGTGTTAGGGTGTTAGGGTGTTAGGGTGGTGGTGTTAGGGTGTTAGGGGTGTTAGGGTGTTAGGGTGGTGGGTGGTGGTGTTAGGGTGGTGTTAGGGTGTTAGGTGTTGTTTAGGGTGTTAGGGTGTTAGGGTTGTTAGGTGGTGTTAGGGGTGGTGTTAGGGTGGTGGTGTTAGGGTGG
>CM051007.1:5708737-5713737 GCA_027704905.1 Muraenolepis orangiensis
AAATAAAATTAAAATGAGTAGACTTGAAGTCAGTTGTTTCATAAATGTGATCTGAACGATATGAAGCTATTGCAATTTAAGATGCTCGTCTGACGCTTAACTAAGTTGCATCCTCAAATGAATTCGCTCCTTATTTACCTCAGACTCACTCAATGCCTCCATTGCCTCGGAAAACTGTTATATTCGCCTTCAGAGAGAGATTCGCTTTCTTCTTTCGCTCTTAAACATCTTTTTATGTCCAAACATTTTCATAGTTACTCTAGCTCTGGGAACACTGAAAATGAGAATAAAAAACCCCATCCTGTCACACGGCTCTGCCAAGAAAACTAGGATCTGTGGTCGGCTCGTCACGACTCTCCGTGATTCATGATTCCGATTGTCGGCGATTTCTGGTGACACGAGGGCCTTGTTCGCCGTTACTGCGGTTCATCGACCTCCAGCGAGGGGGCAGCTATTATCCGCCATTCAAGACGTTTTTTGACAAATTTGTTGGCTAAAATATCACATTATTACGTCAGCGTTGGTTCTTTGTGTTTTGTGTTTGGTTGCATGAGGTAATAGGATACGTCTCAGCGGCTCACAGCCTCTCCCTGGAGGCGGCGGGACGCCTGCACGGCTCTGTGTTATTGCTAGGCTTTGAGTTTCTTGAGGCTGATGTTTTGAGGCTGATGTTTGACTTGGGAGCTGATCTGATGTGAGGCTGGCCTCGCCTCGACACGTGTTTCCATCCTCCAGACGAAGCGCAGGCCGCCCGGAAAAAAAGTGCAACCGGGTTCTCGTCTCGTGGAGAAACGCCGATTGCTCCGACGCCGCCAGACTTCCGCGGCCCGGGGGTCGCTGGTCCGTCGAGGCGCTTGCGTTCCTGTCCGTCAAGACGCTGAACTCGCCACCACCTCCTGTCCCGCCCCTCCCCCCTCCCCCCCTCCCCCCCGACCCCCACACCCACCACCAATCCCCCTTTGTTATCCTCAAGTCCATTGAGTAGCGCCGAAAGCGCATGCCTCTCTCTCTTCTCTCTCTCTCTCTCTCTCTCTCTCTCTCTCTCTATCTCCCTCTCTCACTCTCTCTCTCTCTCTCTCTCTCTCTCTCTCTCTCCCTCTCTCTCTCTCTCTCTCTCTCTCTCTCTCCCTCTCTCTCTCTCTCCCCTCTCTCTCTCTCTCTCTCTCTCTCTCTCTCTCTCTCTCTCTCTCTCTCTCTCTCTCTCTCTCTCTCTCTCTCTCTCTCTCTCTCTGTAGCCCTCCCCCCCTTGTGTTTCATCTCCCTCCATCACTCTGTTTCCCATCATCACAGACTGATTGATTGTTATCCTTTTGATTAGAATCTCCCTCCCCAGATATTCAGCTCTTTAATGGGCTGACAGAGAGCGATGGAGCCCCCGCCGCCCAGCCAAGATAAAGACCCACACAGCCTCCACTCGCGTGTTCCTGTGTGTGTGTGTGTGTGTGTGTGTGTGTGCGTGCATGTGTGTGTGCACGTATGTGTGTGCGTGTGTGTGTGTGTGTGTCTGTGTGCGTGTGTGCGTTTGTGTGTGTGCGTGTGTGCACGTGTGTGTGTGGGATTGTGTGTGCCTGTGTGCGTGTGCATATGTGTGTGTCTGTGTGCCTGTGTGTGTGTGTGTGCCTGTGTGTGTGTGTGTGTGCTTGTGTGTGTTTGTGTGCTGCAACTGAAATGATTGAAACAATCACAAGACAAAAATGTTGGCATAAAAGCTTCCTTCTGCTCCGGCTCACAGCAGCCGATCTCTGAAATTGTGCGTGCAGGTTTTCTTTTTTTAGCGTTTAATGAAAACAATTGTTGGGCTGCGACTCGAAGACTTTAGAGGGGGAAAGGGGAGACTTAAAAAACCTACAAGCAACAAGTAGCTGAGTTTGATGGGAGACGCTGGGAGAGAGATGGCTGTGCGAAAGTCACCCTCACTGTCACTCTCCTCTCGAGTGTTGCATGCTGTTACAGCATCCATGTTTTAACTTCCTCGTGTTGCGAGTCTTAGAACACACTTAAACACTAAAGCCTCTCCCTTCGCCTTCCCTCTCTGACTCTTTCTCTCCTCTGATCTCTCCATCGCCATCCTAAGCGTACACAGATGCCAAAAAAAAACATGCACCAATATACAGTAGGCGCACACACACACGCGGTCATAGTTAGTGTGTGTGTGTGTGTGTGTGTGTAAGGGGTGTGTAGTAGCGTGTAGTAGCATGTAGCAGCGTGTAGTAGCGTGTAGCAGCGTGTAGTAGTGTGTAGTAGCGTGTAGTAGTGTGTAGTAGAGTGTAGTAGTGTGTAGTAGCGTGTAGCAGCGTGTAGCAGCGTGTAGCAGCGTGTAGTAGCGTGTAGTAGCGTGTAGTAGCGTGTAGTAGTGTGTAGTAGCGTGTAGTAGCGTGTAGTAGCATGTAGTAGCGTGTAGCAGCGTGTAGTAGCATGTAGTAGTGTGTAGTAGCGTGTAGTAGCATGTAGCAGCGTGTAGTAGTGTGTAGTAGAGTGTAGTAGCGTGTAGTAGCGTGTAGTAGTGTGTAGCAGAGTGTAGTAGTGTGTAGTAGCGTGTAGTAGCGTGTAGTAGCGTGTAGTAGTGTGTAGTAGTGTGTAGTAGCGTGTAGTAGCGTGTAGTAGCGTGTAGTAGCATGTAGTAGCGTGTAGTAGCGTGTAGTAGCGTGTAGTAGCTATGTAGCAGTGTGTAGCAGCGTGTAATAGCGTGAAGTAGCGTGTAGTAGCGTGTAGTAGCGTGTAGTAGCGTGTAGTAGCGTGTAGTAGCTATGTAGCAGCGTGTAGCAGCGTGTAATAGCGTGAAGTAGCGTGTAGTAGCGTGTAGTAGCGTGTAGCAGCGTGTAGTAGCATGTAGTAGCGTGTAGCAGCGTGTAGTAGCGTGAAGTAGCGTGTAGTAGCGTGTAGTAGCGTGTAGCAGCGTGTAGTACCGTGTAGTACCGTGTAGTAGCGTGTAGTAGCGTGTAGCAACGTGTAGCAGCGTGTAGTAGCGTGTAGTAGCGTGTAGTAGCGTGAAGTAGCGTGTAGTAGCGTGTAGTAGCGTGAAGTAGCGTGTAGTAGCGTGTAGTAGCGTGAAGTACCGTGTAGTAGCGTGTAGTAGCGTGTAGTAGCGTGTAGCAGCGTGTAGTAGCGTGAAGTAGCGTGTAGTAGCGTGTAGTAGCGTGTAGTAGCGTGTAGTAGCGTGTAGCAGCGTGTAGCAACGTGTAGTAGCGTGTAGCAGCGTGTAGTAGCGTGTAGTAGCGTGTAGTAGCGTGTAGCAGTGTGTAGCAACGTGTAGCAGTGTGTAGTAGCGTGTAGTAGCGTGAAGTAGCGTATAGTAGCGTGTAGTAGCGTGAAGTAGCGTGTAGTAGCGTGTAGTAGCGTGAAGTAGCTTGGGTGTTTCAAAGGAAACATGGAAGATAAACAAACCGCTGCAACAGGAGGGCGCGTGCAAGCGGCCCCAGCCACTGATTGCAGGCCTCTGATTGGCTGGGGCTGGGGGTTTATTTGTCCATGTCACAGAGATAAACATCACAGCTGGAGACTGAGGGATGGAGCCTCTAGAGCCCCACAGCTGACATGCTGCAGAGCGTGGGCTAAGGAGGGGACCTCTCCCCCCGCCACACTAACTCTCTCTCTCTCTCTCTCTCTCTCTCTCGCTCTCTTTTTCCTCTTTCTGTTTGTGTGTGCGTGTAAGTGTGTGTGTGTGTGTGTGTGTGTGTCACAAATATATACTCACACACACACACACACACACATACTCATATACTCTTATACTGGAATATGTATGGGTGTTTAGTTTAATATTATACTTGAAAGACAGAGCTTTATCTCTGCCCCTTTATCTGTTAATCTTGAACGCCCACTCACTTGGGCATTGACACACACACACACACCCACACACACACACACACATACACACACATACACGCGCTTGCGCACACATGCACACACACACACACACATGCAAACGCATTCACACATGCACAAATGCACGCACAAATGCACACACACACACACACACACATACACACACACACGCACAAATGCACGCACACACACACGCACACACAACACACACACACACACACACACACACAAATGCATGCACACACGCGCGCACATACACACACATACACGCGCTTGCGCACACATGCACACACACACACACACTTGCAAACGCATTCACACATGCACAAATGCACGCACAAATGCACACACACACACACACACACACACACATACACACACACGCACAAATGCACGCACACACACACGCACACACAACACACACACACACACACACACAAATGCATGCACACACGCGCACACACACACACACACACATGCACACACACACACACACACGCACAAATGCACGCACACACACACACAACACACACACACACACAAATGCATGCACACACGCACGCACACACATGCACACACACATGCACACGCGCACAAATGCATGCACCACACACACACACACACACACACACAAGACAAGACACACATTCAGTCCATGTTATCCCTGATGCTGGCCCCCGCAATGAAGAACCTTCTTTCACAGCTGTCAGTCACGTTTGGTCGCCATGGTGTTGACTCCAAACTTCTAACAAAGGGCCCTTAAGAGTTTCTCACAGGGCCCAAAGGAAAAAGGGCCACAGAGGGAAATAACTGACAGACCCAAAGGCTGAAAGCCAAGCACTCCCTATAGAGGGTTAGATGGGCATGGGACCGAGAGAGAGAGAGAGAGAGAGAGAGAGAGAGAGAGAGAGAGAGAGAGAGAGAGAGAGAGAGAGAGAGAGAGAGAGAGAGAGAGAGAGAGAGAGAGAGAGAGAGAGACTGACTGACTGACTGACTGACTGACTGACTGACTGACTGACTGACTGACTGACTGACTGACTGACAGGCAGATAAAGACACAGATTAAGACACAGATTAAGACAGATCAACACAGATTGTGACGGATAAACAAGACGGTAACCTGTTGAGGAGGAGGAGCCAACATAGACAGAGAGAGAGAGAGAGAGAGAGAGAGA
>CM051007.1:5726237-5728737 GCA_027704905.1 Muraenolepis orangiensis
AATCCAACGTTAAATCATAAATCAACCGCAAAATAAACATTTGTCTGAGTGTTGCTACTGTATTTTCGATGGAGGGAGGAGAGGAGAGAGAGAGAGAGGGAGGAGAGGAGAGGAGAGAGGGAGGAGAGAGGGAGGAGAGAGAGGGGGGAGAGAGAGGGAGGAGAGAAGGTGGAGAGGGGAGAGGAAAAGAGAGAGAGAGAGAGAGAGAGAGAGAGAGAGAGAGAGAGAGGGCAGGTGGACCCATTCTTCTTCGGGTGTTGTTGACCGTGGATCCTCCGGGGTGTTTTCATGAGCTAAAGAGGAAACTCTGAATCTTTCTCTCCATCCTCCTCTACCCCCCTCCCGCCTCCTCCTCCCCACCACCACCTCCTCCTCCTCCTCCTCCTCCCTCCTCCTCCTCCTCCTCCTCCTCCTCCTCCTCATCTTCCTCCTTCTCCTCCTCCTCCTCCTCTTCCTCCTCATCTTCCTCCTCCTCCTCTTCCTCCTCCTCCCCCACCACCACCTCCACCACCACTTCCCTCCCTCCCACCATCTAACCACCTCCTCCTCCTCCTCCTCCTCCTCCTCCTCCTCCTCCTCCGACTCTCTCCCACCCTGGTGTATTTTCCCCTACCCTCACCCCCCCCCCCCCCCCCCCCCCCCCCCCCTCTCTTCAGCTCTCTCTCTAAAAACAACATCTCTGACACGTTCTGAGCGGAGGAGCTGAGGGTAACTGGAGAGGGGGAGAGGGGGAGAGGGGGTGAGGGGGTGAGGGGGGGGTGAGGGTAGGGACAGCGCTGGGCTGAGAGGGGAGGGTGGGGGTGGGGGGGGGGGGGGGAACAGCGCCGAGGAATCCAGTGTCAGTTGAATGAGGTCCAGTCAGACCACGTCGTCCGTGCAGCAGCTCAGGGGCCAGAACCGACCGGTTGGGGGGGGGAGGGTGGAAGGGGGGGACCCCCGGCCATCTGGTTAGGGGAAGGGCCCTAGCTGGAGTGCGCGGTTTGACACGGGGAATCGTGTGTTTTGGGAGGGGGGGAGGGGAGGGTGGGGGGAGGGGAGGGTGGGGGGGTGGGTGTGTTTACGGTTTGCTCTGCAGAATTAAAGTTAAAGTATTCTCTGTTTTACTCACTCTCCAAAAAAAAAGCAGCTGGGGCCCCCAGGGGCCCAGGTGTGTGTGAGAGACACTGTGTGTAGGAGAGCCAGTGTGTGTGTGTGTGTGCCTCACACACACACACACACACACTGGCTCTCTCTCTCACACACACACACACACACAGAACGGTGTCACCGAGGATGCTGGCTGATCACAGAGGTGCAGTCAGGCCTCTGTAAACATCTGTCACTGAGCCGCCCCCTCTGCTCCAAATCCAGCAATTGCCAGTTTGCACTTTGACCCCCAAACCGACTGACGGAAGAAGAAAAACTGCTCACTAGTTCTACTCTCGCTGGTGGGGGGGGGGGGGGGGGGGATGAGAGGGGGGGTTTGGTTCATTGACAGGCTCTCTCTCTCTCTCTCTCTCTCTCTCTCTCTCTCTCTCTCTCTCTCTCTCTCTCTCTCTCTCTCTTTTTAAAAAGGGGGAGGTCTGTGTTCTAATGAGGTGAGACGTGGAGCTGAGTGTGTGTGTCTGCTCAGTGGATAAATCAATCAGTATCAGGGAGAGAGAGAGAGAGAGAGAGAGGAGAGAGAGAGAGAGGAGAGAGAGAGAGAGAGAGAGAGGAGAGAGAGGCTCAGAGCTCAGAGGTCCTGCGACTCCACTTGATTGCAGAAGAATGTTCCCGGAGAACATGACTCATTTGACCCTCTGTGGGGAGGACCATCAATCAATCAATCAATCAATCAACCAATCAAGGGCCTCCAAGACATAGGATCAGGGCCCTTCCGATTGGCCTGTTGGAAACCGTTTCGATGGTTGTGTGAATCCCCCGCCTATTAAAATGCACCATTACTTTAATGCATTAACTTTAAATTGTGCGTTCATATTTTTGTTCTTTTCATCCATTCATGCTCTGTGTTGGTTGGTGTTGGATCTCCAAGGAGCTCCTAGTGGCTCCAGGACCTCCAGGGGCCCCCACCAGGGACCCCCCCCCGGCGCAGAGGACAGTGACCAGGGGGGGGCCTCTGGCCTCCGGGTCCTCAGGTTTCCCATCTGTCCTTCCCACCGAGGAGGTGGCCCCTCAAACAGGCCCCTCCCCCACCCCTCTCCTCCCCCCCCCCCCCTCCTCCTCACAACATCAATTACTCCCCCCCCCCCCCACCCCCCCCGCCACAGCGCCGGGGGGGTGGGGGGAGGCCCTGACCCCGGGGGTCTCTGAGTCAGGAGGGGAGGGGGGGAGGGGGTCGGAGGTCGTCCACTCTCCTCAGCCATGCCAGGCATCTCTCAGAAGTTTCCAGGGCCCCTGCCACACTCGGAGCCCTGCGGCCCTGCAGGAAGTCCCGCCTCCTCGCATGAGAGGGCGGGACTTCCACAATCAATGGTCTCTCTCAAGACAGAGTTTAGCTCTACCTCAGTGGGCCTTTCCT
>CM051007.1:5736237-5768737 GCA_027704905.1 Muraenolepis orangiensis
ACTCTATAAGTTATTTTATACCTGTTTTTATACCTAGTAGACTGTTTTAACAACTGTACATTGTATATTACTATGAACTTTACTGTAACATTTGCACTCTGGTTAGATGCCAAATTATTTTTATTTATATATTTATTATATTTATATATCTATTTGTATTGTATTCATTTGCTGTACTGTACTAGTGCTGTGCAATGCCAATACATTATAATCTAAATGTATCTTATCTAATCTAATACTACTTCTTCTGGTTCAGATATCAGACTTCTGGATTAGGCCACATATTTAAACTGTTAAGATTCATACTGCAGGGAGTTATCATTCTATTGTACTTGTGGCAAATGGCTAATAAAAACATCTTGAATCTTGGATCTTGATATACTTTCAGTATGTATTGCAAAACATTGTCATGGTTTACTAAAATACAACTTAAGTTGATTATTAGATTAGATTCAAATGTATAGTGATTGCACAATTACAGTACAGCGGAAATAAGTTGGCATCTAACGTGCAAATATAAAGTGCATATTAATACACACTGTACAGTTGTTTTAAAAAAGTTGTAAAAACCGTCTTCTAGGTATAAAAACTGTCTACTAGGTATAAAAAAACGAGTGTGTATACAGTATATTTATGAACAGAGATATACTAGATATCTGTAGATATCTGTAACTGGATTATGGACTTCCTGACGGGCAGGCCTCAAGTGGTGAAGATTGGGAACAACATCTCATCCAGCGCTTCAAAGGGTGGTGCGGACGGCCCAGTATATCGTTGGAGGTGAGCTCCCCTCCCTCCTGGACATTTACAACCAGCGGTGCGTGGCCAAGGCCAAAAGAATTATAAAAGACATTGCCCACCCCAGCCACGAACTTTACTCACTATTACCGTCAGGCAGGCGATACCGCAGTATCAAGTGTCGTACAAATAGGCTTAGAGATAGCTTCCACAGTCAGGCCATCAGGCTGCTGAACAAGGGCGTATAACATATAACAATGTATATTTTATTACATTGATTTATATATATATATTGCTCTTTTCTGTGCTGATTTTTGCATTTTATAAATTGCATTTTTTATTTTATTTTATATTCCTTATTCTATTTTTTATTCTATTTTTTATTCTATTTTTGTCTATTTTTATCTATTTTTATTTTATCTTATTCTATAACTGCTGTCTGTCGTCGGGTATTGCACACAAGAATTTCACATCACTGCTTTATACTAAACTGTAAACTGTGAAGTGACAATAAACTTGACTTGACTTGACTTGACTTGAGTCTGGTCCTCAACAACGGAGCACCCCAAGGCTGCTGCCTCGGTCCCCGGCTGTACTCGTGTACACACATGACTGTACTGCCACGCACAGCAATAATCGGATTATCAAGTTTGCAGACGACACCACAGTCATCGGCCTGATCAGCGACGAAACGGAGTACAGAGATGAGGTGGTCCAGCTGACGCGATGGTGTGAGGACAACAGCCTCGCACTGAATGTCAGCAAGACTAAGGAGCTCATCGTGGACTTCAGGAGCCACCGGGGCCCCCACTCCACCATCAGCCTGGACGGGACACTGGTGGAAGTCGTCAGCTGCTTCCGTTTCCTGGGACTACAGATTTCCGATGACCTAGCGTGGACCCGCAACACAGAGGTCATGCTGAAGAAGGCACACCAGCGCCTCTATGCTCTGCGGTGGCTCAGGAGAAGCGGTAAAGGCCAGAGGTGGCTAGTGAACTTCTACCGTGGCACCGTAGAGAGCGTCCTGACGGGTGGCGTCACTGTGTGGTACGGAGACACCACTGCACAGGACAAGAAAGACATCCAGAGGGTCTTGAGGACAGCGGAGAAGATCATCGGGTGTGCACTTCCATGCATTGAGGAGATCTGTAGGACCAGATGTCGGAAGAAGGCCATGTCCATCATAAAGGACTGCAACCACCCTGGGCTCCATCTTTTCTCCCCCTACCGTCTGGTCGTCGGTTGCGCAGCATCCGTACAGCAAGGACTACCAGGTTTAAGGAGAGTTTTTATCCACAGTCAGTGACCTACTGAACTGCTAGGAGTGCTGCCACTTTCACTTTCATAACATTGTCATTAACATTACACTTACATACTTTGCTGGACTTTCTGGACTCATCACAGTTACTGCTCTGTACTGCACTGTATTCATGATGCTGCTGCACTACTGGCACTTTAAATGTTTTTGAAACGTTTTTGTAAAAAATTAATAAATAAAAATAAAACATGTACATGCTGCTCTTTTTTGGTTTATTTTATTGTATATATACTTTTTATTTTTATGGTGTTGTTTTTAAGATTTATATTGCAGGAGGGAATGGGGAGTAAGCGTTCCTATGTACTTGTTACAAATGGCAAATACAAATCTAAAAATCTTGTATCTTGATATGAGATACATGCAGATATAGGTGTATATATATATATATATATATATATATATATATACACAGGTCAGTAGAAGTATCAACAAGTAGTGAACAGTTGTATATATATATATATATATATATATATATATATATATATATACACAGGTCAGTAGAAGTATCAACAAGTAGTGAACAGTTGTATATATATATATATATACAGCAGGTAGTGAGCAGGGGGTATGCAGTTATATCAACAGCTGTAGATAAATATATATACGGTATATAAGTACAGTAAACATGTACATGGCTATCATACAGGTATGTAAACAAAACATATGTACACTATAGGTAGAGGTAATGGAGATGGTGATTACACACAGTGCAAGGTTACAGTGAAGACATGGATGGTGATAGGATATAGTCAGCAGAGTTCACAGTTGGGTCGCACAGTGGGCAGAGGGCAGAGGAATGATGCCAGTGTCGCCTACCTACCAGTGCTTTACACCTGAAGCAAATATGCACTCGAATATACCAAGTTGTGGTATGTTTTTGTTGTGGTATGAGTTTTCCCCCAAAGTTCAACGTGCAATACATTTATCTACCAGGAGGGGGCAGTGCAGGGCGGATATAAAGCAGGTCAGTGGGACAACCGGGACAAAATCACAGTAATATCGTAGTAGTATCCACTTTAAAAAGTAATGAATGGTCCGACTTTCACAGAAATAACCCCACGATCAAAATAAATACGCAAAACACATATACACTATATAACCAAAGAGTTGAACTCTGTCGTTAAAAAAAAAACATATGGGCTGAGAAAATATATAGGTTAAAATATGAGGACGGGATCTGACGTCGAGCAACAACAACATTGAGCGTGCTCTCCCATTGGTCAACGGGGCTGCGCCGTCGACCAATCACACGCTGTTGCGGTGGAAGCTCCCGCATTAGTTATGCAAATGAAGCTCCGGCTAACTGACGGTCCTCCTCCCAGCAGCACGCGACCAGCTCCTACTACTTCTTCTTCACACTGTGGGACATGTCGTCCTCATTACTTCACTAATGTTTAGGGTTTAGATATTCATTTAACGGCCCGTTGTGTGCATCAAGGGACTCGAGAGCCAAGGGCTAACTTTATATAGATATCGAGGATGACGCCTCTGACTGTCACCTGAAACTGATAGCTCCCTCCAAGCTAGCGGCTGTTAGCTGTTAGCTGTTAGCAAACCGGCAGCGGGCGGACGGGCGGACCTCTTTGTCTGACAGGGGAACTCGTGGTTCTATTGTTCGGGTTGTTCTCCTCCCCCCCCCCCCCATTGGGGTTCGTTCAGAGAACACAGGGAACATTCATTCGCGTATCAAGTATTGGCCTAAGCAACGGTGGTGTTAAGTAATCACTGTAAAATGCAAATCGCCAAAAAATATCTCACCGAAGGCCTGATCCAGTTCACCATCCTGCTGAGTTTGGTGGGAGTTCGTGTTGATGTGGACGGCTATCTGAATGGCTCCCTGCTCCTCCTCCTCCTCCCTCCGTCTCCCCATCCTCATCCTCCTCTGTTCGCCGTGGACCTGGGCCCCAGCTCCGCGTACTCCCAGACCCCCCAGACTCCGTCCTACCACCACAGTCTGAGGGACGACCACCCGGACACCACCGGGTACAGCAGCCTCCTGCACCCCAAATGTCCCGACCTGGACTACTTCTTTGCCACCCGTCGGCTCCTGGACGAGGTGCGGGCTTTGGGTTCTCCGGGCTTCGGGCAGCAGAACACATGGCTGGTGCACCAGGTGTCCTCCGACCCGGGGGACTCGTCGAGGCAACAAGGCGACGACAACAACAACAACCACAACAGGGTCCACATCGACGTGGACGAAGAAGAAGAAGATGAAGACTGCAACAAGCCTCTGCAGAGCAGTAGCCAAGGAGGAGAATGCACATCATCATCATCATCATCACCATCAACATCAACTTCATCTTCATCCTCATCAACAACAACACGTCTCTCCGAGCAAGGGCCGCCTTGCTCCTCCTCTGGGGCCTGCCACTCACCCACGGATGTAAGTGTCTACTGAACAAAGTGACGTCCTTAATGTTGGGGTGCTGTACGCTGACAATACAATTTGAATATTATTATGTATGTTGACCCAAAACCATGCAAAGTACGCACTGTGCAGTTTGGTAAGTGGTAAACCGACTGTGTTCTGTAAGCCCTACACTTCACAGGGGGGGGGGGTGCCTAGTAGACTTGTTTGATACCTATGTAATGTTGGTTGATTGTGCTTTGCTCTCATTTCCATGGCCCCTATGTTTTTTAAAGTGAATCATTCATTCATAGAGCCGGGGGGTATGCGTATTGCCATAACTTTATACGCACGTGTAGTGTCGACACATCAGTGACTGTTATTGTTTTACTATTGCTGTATTGAAGTGATTCTTACACTGGGTTGTTGTGCCATCTGCAACAAAGCACCGTTAACTGTCCCATGCACCTGTCGGCGCATGTCCGGACTCGACTTACCGAGGAGGGGGAGGAGGAGGGTTAAACCAACTTTCTCCCTCCCCCTTGTTTTGTCTGGCTCCTTGTTCATTGCTAGTGAAGAGGCCACACTTGTTGTTTTTTGGACCAGGATGACTTTTTAGGAAAGTTGACAATGTATTGCTTTGAGTTTGAGGGCCTACATTGTGATGTCCATGGTGCTGCAGGCCTCCTGGTGTTTGGATCCAGAGTAACAGCTGCCGTGTGGAGCGGGCCCTGAGGTGGTTTGATGTGGTTGAATATGTAACGGTCTATCCCCCTGACTTTGGGTTTGGCCACCAGCTGTGAGCCCTGAGAGGAGTGGAGGATTAGGGGCTTGTTCCAGATCGTATTCACTCACACAGAATCACTCACTCACTTTGATTATCTATTCATTGTGTAGATAAATCATCTAAAGGCGGTAAGGTTTCTGTTGGTACCTTTTTTTTTTTTTTTTTAAATAACGTACCTGTTTGTAAGGTAAATAATCCAAGCTTTTAAGAACAAGGTGTCTAGTGTCAGGATCTTCGCAGCTATTGACTTTGTAAAGTGAAACCGAAGAGGACGAGCCCTAACAAACAGAAACCACAACGGGACTGTGTCAGTGTGTGTGTGGTATGATTGTTACCTCCAGCAGTGTTATTTGGTAAGAAATTAACGGGTCATTAACTTTGCACCGCAAGTACCCTTTTCGATCTTCAAAAGACACCTGTAGAGTGTGTGTGTGTGTGTGTGAGCATTGGCTCATGAGAACAGATAAAGCCTTGAAACTTTTGTTTTGGATTCCTGCAGCTATCCTGCACTCTAATCTGGTCGTTCACGGATACATGGTCATGTGGGACTTGTGTTTAGTTGCTCCGATTATACTGCTATAATCGGAATTGTTCACAGCCTCACTGGGAAGTCCCATTGGATGAAATAAAAGCTTGCGTTCATTTACTTGATGTAAATGTGCTGGCCTAGATGTAACCCCTTTCTAGATGAAACACTCATTTTGGTCAGTTGGGACTTGTCATAGGAACCAGAAGGTTGCTTGTTCCAGTGCCAGAAATCCAATCCTAATCCTAAAACTCCTAATACTAGGATGGGTTAAGTACAGAGAAACAAATGTCACGGTGTTTGTATGTGACCAATAAAGAGGATTAAATCCTCCAGCGTTAGCTTTAGATTTGTGTAATGGAGAGATTCTTCCGTTGTTCAGCAGTGCGACGGGTTCGTTTTCAACGCTCCAATCGGTACCCTTTGTTATTTGGGGCGTCCAGACGGTGTTGCAGTATTATCATCACCAGACACCTGCTCACACATTCTTATTCCAAAAATCCTCTTGATATACACACATACATACATACATACATACAGTTGTATAGGCGTCGACTTCATAGATGGCCTTTACCACAGATGCCTGCAGGACGATAACAGTTGTTGAGGACTGTGGTCAGAGTCTGTTAGGGCTGCCGTTATTCCGTCAGCAGCTTCAAACACTGCTCATTACAATATGGCCTTCCACCCCGCCCCCCCCCTGGAACAAGTACCATCGCATAATATGTCCACTCGTGAACAATGACTGGGTTATGTTCCTTGAGCCAGATATGTGCCGATTTTATTTGGGTTGACGTGGAGAACTCTGCATTATTTTCCGGCATGAGCATGTCGTCTTCCCCTCATGTTGTTTTTTTGTCTCTGTGCACACGACGACTAGGAGGATGACGGCGGCCCGGAGGAAGAGGAGCATGCGTCCCCGAGTCAGCTGACTCGGAGCTCTAGTCTGGAGCAAGAGGTACGGTATAGGCCCATGTACACTGAGTCTAGTCACCGCACACACTTCATATCCTTTGGGGTTGGACACATGGTCTTGATTGACATAAAGGGTCTAGTGTACAACTGGGTCACATCTGTGACCAATTGGCCACAGGAAACCTAAACACTAATGTTTAGGATGTTAATTATAGTCCAAGTGAACCCTGTTGAACCCCGTTTCAGCTGGAATTTGAACACGATAAGATTTTGTTTGGGATTGAGTTCTCGGTGAAGAAGGGGGATCGTTAGCCATTATCCCCATGCTCAAGACCCGCTTCCATTTTGTGATTTTTAAGCTAGTACACGTCGTTGATATAATTAGATTTGAATTTGGGGCTTGGTGTGTAACATCGTCACACTCCCATCCACGTTGTTTCTGCTCGCTGAGACTTTGACCGAGTATCATCCCTTTAATCCCCCTCCTAGATTTTTAAAGACATTATTTCGGGCCGTTCATCAGAAAAATATACAGACTAACATAATTATCAGATCATCATATTCAAACTTCTGATTTTCAACTGGGTACAATGTCTGTTTCTCTTAAACAAGAACCACACTCATGCTCTTTATCTCCAGAAAAATAGGATTAAAAAAAAAAAAAGTTGAAGTTGATGAGATGTTGTTTATGAAATAGCACCAGACACTGTGGCATCATGCTATACGTGTCCAAGACGCTTAACCCACTGAACACAGCCAACAACAGTAGCCGCTGCTCGCATAGGTTAATATGTGGAAGATCATAAGCATACTAGGGTGTGCAAAACCCCACTTGATTACTAACTTAAAATAAATAACAGGTCTAACTTATTTAGAGTTCATATTGAGTTCATATTGTATCCTCAAAACTGTGTCTATAGAGGAAACCAGTTTTGATTGTCTGTATGGATGTTTCATGTATGGCAATAACAATGAGTTACTCTTCTGGACTACTTCAGGATCCACTTGATCGCAACGCTGTCCTCTCTGACCCGGCAGCAGAACCTCACGCTGCTGCCGTCATCAACCAGCATTGGAGCAACTTCCTGTCTCTGCCCATCACTGACCTGGATGTAAGTTGTGCTCCTGGACTGTGTTCTAAAACAGTCTGTTTTTGGTTGGGTTTCCATCTACTTCACAAGATCCCTTATGCCTTGTTCACACTGCAAGTAAAAGTGACCAGCTCATATGTAGGGATGCTCCGATCGATCAGCCACCGATCATTATCGTCCGATATTCACTGTAAACCGATCGATCAAAGCTCTCAATTAAAGCTCTCAAGTCCAGCCAATCAGAAGAGCCGATCAAATTACGCTAAAAAAAACAAGAAACTTTTCTCGGTGTACGGCAAAATAAATGCAATGTGTGTGTGAAGCAGAAATGCCGGCAGCACTGCGGAAAGCTACCGGTAAATACAGATCGATCATATTGGGCTCCTAGATCGTTTATTTTATTTTGGGTGTGTATGATTGCTCAAAAGATGTGCTTTATCTCGTAGTGCTGCTTCACATTAACGCTTTTAATAATCACCACGGAACAAATGAGACGTACTAGGTTTGAACTGAAGAACCAACATGGAGGAGTTTCCCACAGATCTTAAATATGCGTGTGGTGGTGTCTGGCGTGGTTTGGGGGTGAACAATACAAATACCTGGGACCCTTTTAAGAACATTTTGATTAACTGTTTTGATCGGGCAATCTTATCGTGAACTTTTATGCCGGTGCACCGATGCAAATCTGTGAATCCTACCATCAATAAGGCCGATGTGTCTTGTATGTTTGACGCATGTTTGATGCTTGTCAGCAGACGCTTCACGCGATAGCACAGGAGAAGTAGAGCGAGGGGATCATTGATCACTCGTTTATCGATCGTAGATGCTGTCGTGCACTTGGACCCTGAATACTACACAATATATGGAACTTTAAGATAGATCCCCATAGCCCCCACCCACGTGATCGGCGATCGGCTATCGGCAGATTCTGATATAGGTGATCAGCCCAAAAAACCCTGATCGGAGCGTCCCTACTTCTATGTGACCCAGATCTCCCTCCTTAGTCTGCTATTTCAATTGATTATTTTGCAATTCATGCAAATTTAGCATCGACATTCATCACAATTCTACACTGCTAGGAGTAACCAGTGAGCATAAACATGGAAGACTGCTGCGATGGAGGTTGTCAGTGGGAGGACGGTGATGAACTCGGTTTCAGTGAAGCCATTCACGTCACGATCCACCATCACCACCCCTGGCTCCTGCGCGCGCACACACACACACACACACACACACACACACACACACACACACACACACACACACACACACACACACACACACACACACACACACACACACACACACACACACACACACACACACACACCACACACACACACACACACACACACACACACACACACACACACACACACACACACACACACACACACACACACACACACACACACACACACACACACACACACCTCTGTACAGAAGTAGCAGCCAAATGTGCAACAAAAAGCCAGAATTCAAAATGTGTTTCTCTGTCGCCCCCTCATCATCTGCTTATTCATTTTGCTGGCGTCTTCTGCACATCAACTTAGAAATAAAACCGTATAGGCCTCCAGGAAGTGATATTGTTTTTAAAAAAGTCTGAACATAATGTGTCATAAATATAAATCTGAATTGAGCACTAAGGATTGCAGTGTGAACAGAGCCTTTGACATTGTGCTCTGCCTGATGCTCCTCATGAAACGTGTCCTTATCCTCTCACCAAGGACTTGGATTCCTTGGTGACGGAGCGTCTTTCTGACCTCCAGCGGGACATCACGGGGGCCATCAGCCAGGATGTCAGCCTGCGTGATGCGGTGGTGGGCGGGACTCAGGCCGAGGCCAGACCGGTCACACGACAACAACAACCGCAACCGCCGCTCCTCCTCATGGAATCCACCAACTCCTCCCACATGGACTCGTCTTCGGGGATGACCCTGGATCTGGCTGGCGCCTTCGCCTCTGGATACAACGTCACGGGGAACCGGACCTCCCATGACACCATGGGCGGTTGCCTGGATGAGGCGGTGTTCGACCAGATCAACCTGCTGGGTTTGGGGGGCATGGATGCCATCGATGGCCATCTGCTGAACTGTCTGGAGAGCATGGACCCAAGATTGCTGGAGGATCTGGACTCTGACTCTGGTCTGTCCTTGGAGAGCGGCTCCCAAGGTCCAACTTCACCAGGTGGGTTCTAACTGTCCACCGCTACAGGAGGCATTTTAAAGTGGCCGCATCGAAAAGTTAAGTTCATTTCATACTAATGGGCTAACCCTTTTGTGTGATGTTTTCCCAGGCACCTCAGTGGTCTCGTCCTCCTCCAGCACCTACTGCGAGGACGAGCGCGGTGCCACGGGCTACAGCAGCGAGGTGGACTCCATCCAGTCTAAGGGCATCGCCGACTATTCCCCCGTATGGTCCCTGGAGGACCTCAGCGATGGCGTGTGGCACGACCACAGCTACGCCTCCCCGGCCCTCATCCGCCGGCCGTCGGTCACCTCCTTCCCCCACAAAGGCATCAAGGAGGAGCCTTACAGCGAGGATGAGGACCAGGGCCTGGACGGCAGGGAGTCGAGCCGCGACGAGATGCGGGCGCGCGCCCTCTGCATCCCCTTCACGGCGCTGCAGATCATCAACATGCCCGTGGACGAGTTCCTGGAGGTGCTGGAGGCCCACGGCTTCTCCTCCGCACAGGTGACCCTGCTCAGGGACATCCGCCGGCGGGGGAAGAACAAGCTGGCCGCCCAGAACTGCCGCAAGCGCAAGCTGGACGCCATCACGGGGCTCCAGGAGGAGGTGTCGAGGCTGCAGGCCCGGAGGAACCGGCTCCTCCGGGAGAAGCAGCTCACGGCCAAGACAATGGGCGCGGTGGGCCATCAGATCAAGCAGCTGAGCAGGGACGTCTTGTCCCGGCTGAGGGATGATTCGGGACGACCCCTGACCCCGGAGAGGTACACCCTGCAGTGCGGGGCGAATGGACGGGTCTCGGTGCAGCCCGTCAGGAGGCCTGCCGTCTCTACGACGACGGGCAGTAAAACGGATAAAAGAAAGAAGGACAAAAAGCAGTGAAGCGACACGACCAGCTGGGACACGTTTTGTTTATGTCTGAGCCGGCTCGCCTGGTTCTGGTGATGGTTTGCTCCTCTCCCAGGGTGTGACGGATGAACTGTTCTTCATGGGTATAAGGGGTGATGACGGCACAACCGGAAAGACAACCGCTGTAAATAAACTTCCTGTTGGGATCAAATGTAGCTTACACACTGGACAATAGAATGTGGTTCACTGTTCATTGGCAGAGGTAAAGGGACACTTTCAGAGTCCACTTGCCTTTCCAAGCCACTTGTTTCTCTCTCGGTCTTGCTCTCTCCTCCCTCTCTCTCTCTCTCTCTCTCTCTCTCTCTCTGTTTGTGAATTTATTCATTTTTATTGTACCACTTTCTGATTGGAGAACACTTACCACAGCCAGTCTTGGGATATGGCGTCATGGCAGGTTTACAGTGATCTGTGAATTAGATGCATCTATATATAGGTGGTTATATACAGCTCCCGCCCTGACTATACCTTACTCTCCCCGTTTACCCAAACAATAAGTGATAGTAGGCTGTACCTATTTGTGTTTCTTTCTCTGAGGCTGTGGAGACGGTCTGTATTTAATAATCCGTGGCATTATACATTAATCTGACCGCTGGGGGAGGAGAAACAACCAATTCCTTTTATTGAGGGCACAATCCAAAAAATACCATTTCAAAAAGCACCGCAAAGATTACCGAATGTGGGATGTTGTGGACCCGTCACTTTGAGACATTCAACCGTAATACTTTTGAGATAACTTAAAGGCCTTAATTAAAATGTAATGTTTGTTTTTGTTTATTTGTGTATCTGTGATACATAGACTGCTCTCTCACCGGTGTGATGTTTGACGTGCAGCATTTATTTGTCAGTTCTAGAAGTTGGTTTGCATACATATGACATTCTATTACTTAGTAGCTATCCCTGCCCTACTTGGTACTGTTCACAGCCATTGATGCTAATGTATGGATCTGGAATTAATTGCACCTGCAGTCTATCCTTAATTGTTAAGCAAGCAGAAATTACTTTCTTGTCTCTTGCTTTCAAAAATGAGACCAAACATCTCTTATAAGATGTGAAATACTGATTTTGTGATGGACAGACTATACACAATATCTTTATTTACAAGCACTAAACTTACTTTTGTTACAAATCTTGAATCTTGAAATCTGCTTTAGCTTTTCTAAAGCTAAAGCAGATGACCTTTGAGTTGAGCCTCAGGTTTACCATCAATGGCAGTGAACGGTACTCGGCAGGATAGATGGCAGAATACACCTATGCACAGGACCTTGGCTGGAGTCCAAATTAATCACATGATCAAGGTGTGTGCAGTCTGATGTCATTCAGTAGATTCACACGCTGTATTGGACTATGGATTTTGGTACGTTTTGAGATACAATATTTGTGCCTATCATATGTTTATGCACTCCCCTCCAAAACCCACGTATGTTTACTGGTGTTATGGCCACGCTCGACCACAACTTAAGATATTCCTTCACCAACGATTGGCCCAAGTAGCTGATGGTTTAGTGTGCATTTCAGATGACTTGAGAAGATTTACCAATGAAAACCCCAATATGCAGTTGTGTGTGTGTGTGTGAAAGTGATATACGACCGGATGAGGGAAGAAAGGTGCACTTCATGTATAACGCTTTAGTGCCGCTCGTTTTGGTTCTTTGATATTCACCTTTTTTTTGGCCTGTCATTTTTCTATAGGGGACATTGGGTTGTAAGTGTTTATGCATGACATGACAGAACAGTGATTGAAGAATGCTGTGCTGTGCACTACTCGATACAACAAACGTTTTGTAGTTCTTTTTGGTTTAAAAAAATTAATAAAGTACAAAAAACCTTTCTTCTACGTTTATATTTCTTTGCTATTCCATTAAGCACACTAATCGCACTGTTGCACGGCCGGCATTCGGGAAATCAGACCACGCCTCCGTGCTTCTACTTCCTGTTTACAAACAGAAGTTGAAGACCACGCCCACAACTGAGGAACATGCAGGGTGGGCTGGAAATCACGGACTGTGTATGCAGATCATGTCACAGCATCCATGAACAGGCTAGTGGAGGAATGCATCCCGACCAGGTCTGTTCGCTAATTCCCAAACTGCAAACCATGGATGAATGCTGACATACGGAACTAACTAAAGGAACGGAGTACCGCTTTCACAACAGGCGACTGATCACTACAAGAAGGCCAAGTATGAACTCAGAAAAGCCATCAAGAAGGGGAAATTGTTACAGTTTGCACATTACACAAGGACTACAGTACTTTCTACAACTGTCCGAGTCCGAGGTCTGCAGAACCTTCAGGGGGGTGAAGGCAGGGAAGGCAGCCGGCCCAGACGGAGTTCCATCCTGCGTCTTCAAGACCTGCACCGACCAGCTGGCTCCTGTGTTCACCGACATCTACAACGCATCACTGCAACAGTCTGTCGTCCCAGTGTGCTTCAAAGAGACAACAATTGTTCCGTTACCCAAAAAGACCAAGGCCTCAATGATTATCGTCCAGTAGCTATAAAACCCATAGCCATGAAGTGCCTGGAGAAACTTGTCATGTCACACATTAACTTTTCCATCCCTGAGTCCCTAGACCCACTCTAGTTTGCATACAGAACAAACAGGTCTGTAGACGACGCCATTTCCCTGGCACTACACACGGCCTTGCAGCACCTAGACAGAAGGGACACCTACGTCAGACTGCTGTTCATTGACTGAAGCTGGTCCTGAAACTGAGGGACCTAGGACTTCCTGACGGGCAGGCCTCAAGTGGTGAACATCTCATCCACTCTGGTCCTCAACACCGGAGCACCCCAAGGCTGCTGCCTCAGCCCCCGGCTGTACTTACTGTACACACATGATGTACTGCCACACACAACAGCAATGATTGATCAAGTTTGCAGACGACACCACAGTCATTGGCCTGATAAGACATTGCCCACCCCAGCCACAAACTGTACTCACTTTTACCGTCAGGCAGGCGATACCGCAGTATCAAGTGCCGTACAAACAGACTTATTTTTATAACTGCTGTCTGTCGTCGGGTATTGCACATAAGATTTTCACATCACTGCTTTATACTTGTGTAAACTGTGAAGTGACAATAAACTGGACTTGACTTGACTTGATTAGCAAGGCCGTCGTGAGGACGGCAGAAAAGTTCATTGAGTGTGCACTTCCATGCATTGAGGAGATCCTTAGGACCAGATGTCGGAAGAAGGCCATCTCCATCACTAAGGACTGCAACCACCCTGGGCACCATCTCTTCTCCCCCCTACGGTCCGGTCGCTGGTTCTGCAGCATCCATACAAGGACTAGCAAGTTCAAGGACAGTTTTTATCCACAGGCAGTGACCTACTGGACTGCTAGGAGTGCTGCCACTCCCATAACATTGTCATCGATATTACATTACATTACCATACGTTTGCTTTGCATTCTGAACTCATTACAGCCACTGTACTGTTCTGCACTGCACTGCACTGTATTCATGATGCTGCTTCAGTACTACAGTATTTCTGTTTTTATAGTATAGTGTTTCATATGCGGGAGGTAATGGGGAGTAAGCATTGTATTGTACTTGTTGCATATGCAGTACTGATCAGTACTGATCAGTACTGATCCTTCTCGACCTGTCTGCGGCGTTCGACACAGTGAACCACCAGATCCTTCTCTCCACTCTCGCCGAGCTTGGAATCGATGGAACTGCGTTATCCTGGTTCACCTCCTACCTCGCAGATCGCACTTATCAGGTCACATGGAAGGGTTCCCTGTCCAGACCCTGCACCCTGGACACCCCAAGGCTCAGTATTGGGACCCCTTCTGTTTTCTCTTTACACTAAATCTCTAGGCTCTGTAATCACATCTCATGGCTTCTCCTATCACTGCTATGCAGATGACACTCAACTGTTTCTCTCCTTTCCCCCCTCATAAAATCGCAACACGCATCTCTAAATGCCTGGCTGACATCAGCAGATGGACAGCCGCCAACCACCTGAAACTCAACCTTGACAAGACTGAGCTCCTCTTCATACCGGGGAAAGACTGCCCTCAGATGGACCTACTGGTCACCATCGAGAACACCCGTCTCCACCTCAGCCACAACACACCCTACCACCAGCTGTCCTGCAATGCCAACGTCACCGCGGTGGCCCGATCTTGCAGAATTGCCCTCTACAACATCCGCAGGATCCGGCCCTTCCTCACACGTGAAGCGGCGCAGATCCTGGTCCAATCGCTCGTCATCAACCGCCTCGACTACTGCAACTCTCTCCTTGCGGGACTCCCCGCCTCTGCAACCAAGCCCCTCCCTGGCTTCCGGTAAATGCTCGCATCAAGTTCAAGACTCTGGTACTGACCTTCAGGGCAGTCAATGGAACTGCCCCAACCTACCTCCAAACGTTGGTCAAGCCCTACATCCCAGCCAGAGCGCTCCGCTCAACTTCTGCCAGGCGACTTGTTCGACCTTCACTGAAAACAACCAAGCATCGCTCTTCCAAGACCCAGCTCTTCACGGCTCTGGCTCCACAGTGGTGGAATGAACTCCCGTCTCATGTCAGGACGGCAGAGTCCCTCGCCAGTGTCCGCAAGAGACTCAAGACCCACCTGTTCAGAGTCCACCTGGACTCTCCGTGAACCCTCCTTCTCCCTTGTGAACCCCTAACTTGCTTAAGTCCTGACATTAATAGCTCTCAGCATTGTCTCCGTTGTATATTCTAGCAAGTGTATATCCTTAATGTTGATAACACGCTCTTATCACAGCTACTTAAGCAGGTGACCTAGCAGTACCAAATTGTGTTATTCATCTTGTTAATATGAATGCTTGTGAACTGCTCTATTTTTATGTTTGCGTACCTCAGTGTTATGCTATTGTCTACTTCAACAAATGTACACCTTGTAAGTCGCTTTGGATAAACGCGTCTGCCAAATGCCCTAAATGTAAATGTAAATGTAAATATGCAACAAGTCCTTGTATATATATACCTATAATTCTGCACATATCTCATACCTACTCTATAAGTTATTTTATACCTGTTTTTTGTTGTAGTTTTTTTTAGTAGACTGTTTTTACATCTTATTTAACCACTGTACATTATATATTCAAGTCAAGTCAAGTCAAGTTTATTGTCACTTCACAGTTTACACAAGCATAAAGCAGTGAGTGAAAATCTTATGTACAATACCCGACGACAGACAGCAGTTATAAAAATAAGATAAAATAAAATAAAAACAGAATAGAATAAAAAAAGTTTAAAAAGCAAACTGTATAAAGTTAAATATATAACATAAAAATGCAATTTATAAAATGCAATATATCGGCACAGAAAAAGAGCAATATGTATATATAAATCAATGTAATAAAATATACATTGTTATATGCTATACGCCCTTGTTCAGCAGCCTGATGGCCTGACTGTGGAAGCTGTCTCTGAGTCTATTTGTACGGCCCTTGATACTGAGGTATCGCCTGCCTGACGGTAACAGTGAACACTACATACAGTTGGTGGCTGGGTGGGCTGTTATGATGTCTTTTATGACGCGTTTGGCCTTGGCCACGCACCACTGGTTTTACCAGGCACTTAACTGTAACATTTGCACTCTGGTTAAGATGCCAAATTCCTTTTCACTGTAATGTACTTGTGCTGTACACTGACTATAAATTAGAATCTAATCTAATCTAATATGGCTAATCAACATCTTGAATCTTGAATCTTGTACTTTAATATTGTACTCTCATATCATTTGTTTGTTCGTCGAATGGACAACCAACCTTCAAGTGGAGTGGTGTGCATGTTTAATTATTTACTGAATGTAGTATTTGTAGATGTAGGCCAAATGCTCAAAATAAGTTCCAAGATGAGATGAGATGAGATGAGATGAGATGAGATGAGATGGGGGGGGGGGGTCCCACATTAAGAGCTGTTCCTCTACTCCTGTGCATTCTGATTACTCTCTATGCTGGCCTCCTGGCTGGTTGCTCCCCTTGTACATTGTCTGGCTATAGTCTAAACTCTACAATAGTTCCCGATATATATATATATATATATATATATATATATATATATATATATATATAATATTTACAACCGCATACCCGGTTTATCATTACCGGTTTATACTTGTATACTTACCTTGTATATATAGAATTCTGCACATATCTCATACCTACTCTATAAGCAATTGTATACCTGTTTTTAGTTGTAGTTTAGTTTTAGTAGACAGTTTTTTCATATTATTCAATAACTGTACATAATATTACCATGCACTTTACTGCAACATTTGCATTTGGTTAGATGCCAAATTCCTTTCGATGTACTGTACCTGTGCTGTACACTGACAATAGATTTCAATCTAATCTAATCAAATCTATCATTTCCCCGATCCATGAATCCACGTTAAATCAATCAATCAATCAATCAATCAACCGTACAAAATAACATTTATCTTAGTGTTGCTGCTGCATTTTCGATAGAGAGAGGAGAGGAGAGGGGAAGGGAGGAGAGGAGAGGAGAGGAGAGGAGAGGAGAGGAGAGGAGAGGAGAGGGAGGAGAGGAGAGGAGAGGAGGGGAGAGGAGAGGAGAGGAGAGGAGAGGAGAGGGGAGGAGAGGGGAGGAGAGGAGGAGAGGAGGGAAAGGGAAAGTAAGAGAAAGAGACAGTGAAAGAGAAAGAGAAAGAGAAAGAGAAAGACAAAGAGAGGCAAATTCCTTTCGATGATTAGATTAGATTAGATTCTAATGTATTGTCATTTCACAGCACAGTACAGCAAACATTATTTAGCATCTAACCAGAGTGCAAATGTTGCAGTAACGTGCATGGTAAATATTTACAGTTAATTGACAGGTTAAAAGACATGTCTACTCTTACTCTTACTTTTAACAACTCTTAACAATTATTTATATTCTAATTTGTTAGAAGTTTGAGAGTTTGTGTATTTATTGTAAACATTCAAGTCCCCCTATCGGCCACGGAGTGTAACTGACAACACCCATGTTGCTCCGCGGCACCCGTACACCACACACACACACACACACACACCGTATAAAACCGAGGGGTTTGGGCGCGCGGTGGGTAGTACTCTCGCGTGTAGAGTGAGCATCAGGACAACAGGCACAGTGGCGGGCCGCGTGACCAAGACCCCAGACCCGGTTGGCGTAAGCGCTCCTTTTATCACTCCTTTTACCGCTCTATCACACACACAAAGGTCAGAACCGAATCGCTTCGACGTGGAATCGATTTGAAACCGCGTTTTAACTTGTAAACGTCGTGAACGCGAGGCTATGTTGTTAGCAGCCATTTCGTGTGCGGCGCGTCGCCCCATTGTTATTGCATTGCGGTCGACGTATTGAGTTAAGTGTTGATCGTGTGATTATTATTAATAATCCATAACCGCGTCTCCATGTCTGTCCTGCGGCTCCTGTGCCGCCGTCGAGCCTCTGAGCCCCGGGGTCTTTGTTGGCCGGGGGAGGAGGAGGAGGAGGAGGAGGAGGCATGCTCCCTCGGCCTACTGTTGTGTTAGCCTAGCCTTCTAGCCTGCTCTTAAGATGCTACAATGGGGCCCTGTTTATTTTCGTTGTTTTTTTTTTTGTTTTACACACAAAGAACATTACGACGACGACAGTAACGCAATCGGATAGTGGCCGTTCGACGTGTGCCCCCTAGTGACCGACTACATGTGCATAAATGCGAATATAGAAGTTGTGCCTGCATGAGCGGTAGATGAATGGTAGTTATTCTGCTGGTAAATGAAAGACTTGCAGAGGGCGAAGTACATTCAAGGTCTCCCCCCTACTCGGTGTCCCTCCCCCCTACTGGGTGTTCCCCCTATGAGATGTCCCCCCCCCCCCCCCACGAGGTGTTCCCACTACTAGGTCTCCCCCTCCCCCCCCCCCCCCACGAGGTGTTCCCCTATGAGATGTCCCTCCCCCACGAGGTGTTCCCACTACTAGGTCTCCCCCCCCCCCCCCCTACAAGGTGTTCCACTACGAGGTGTTCCCACTACTAGGTGTGTCCCCCCCCGAGATGTTCCCCTACGAGGTGTCCCCCTATGAGATGTTCCCACTACGAGGTGTTCCCCTATGAGGTGTGTTCCCCTACGAGGTGACCCCCCCCCCCCTACGAGGTGTTTCCCTATGAGATGTCCCCCCCCTACGAGGTGTTTCCCTATGAGATGTCCCCCCCCTATGAGGTGTGTTCCCCTACGAGGTGACCCCCCCACGAGGTGTTTCCCTATGAGATGTCCCCCCCCCACGAGGTGTTTCCCTATGAGATGTCCCCCCCCACGAGGTGTTCCCCTATGAGGTGTCGTCCGTTCCCCTATGAGGTGTCGTCCCCCCCCCCCTACGAGGTGTCCCCCTATGAGATGTCCCCCCCACGAGGTGTTCCTCTATGAGATGTCTCCCCCCCCCTACGAGGTGTTCCATGAGATGTCCCGTCCCCCCCTACGAGGTGTCCCCCTATGAGATGTCTCCCCCCCCCCCTACGAGGTGTTCCTCTATGAGATGTCTCCCCCCCCCCCTACGAGGTGTTCCCCTATGAGATGTCCCGTCCCCCCTACGACGTAGCTGACCTGAGCTTTGCGTTGTGTTGCAGAACACCATGGGCAAAAAGCAGACCGCCAAGTCCGTGAAGAAGGACGAAGCGGAGGAGCCCGAGGAGTTCGTGGTGGAGAAGGTGCTGGACCAGCGGCTGGTCAACGGGAAGGTGGAATTCTTCCTGAAGTGGAAGGGGTTCACAGAGTGAGTTTGCAGGTGGGGGCCCCCCCGTGTATAATTATATTATTATTTAAAACTAATTCCTGCCCGTCGTTCCTCAGAGCCGACAACACGTGGGAACCGGAGGAGAACCTGGATTGCCCGGAGCTCATCTCGGCGTTCTTGGAGGCCCACAAGAGCATCAAGGAGAAGCCGGCCGCTGTCAAGAGGAAGGCCTCTACGGATGAAACGGTAGAGCCGGAGGCCAAGAAGAAAGAAGTGGTGGGTTTGTTTGAGCTGTCGCCCTAAATCATACATACATACATACACACACTCCAGACACACACATCTAACAGACTCAAGAGCAGTTCCACCCCAGTGCCATACGCAAACTCATATAATCATTAAGTATAGTACATAGGTTGGTATAAAGTGTTTAAATTGTAGGAAACTCGTACTACGGTCAGGGAATTTGGAGTGACTGATCGTTCAAAGTAACTACACCACAGTTCTGTACCGACTGTTTTGTGTAACTTGAATGCTGTGTGTGTATGTATATATGTATGTATGTATGTATGTATGTATATGTATGTATGTATATATATGTATGTATATATGTATATATATGTGTGTATGTATGTATATATGTATATATGTATATATGTATATGTATATACACACACGCACGCGCGCGCACGCGCGGACACTTCACTAGATTTGTCATTTGCACTACTGTAGTTTAGTTATTTTACATTTAGATTAAAAACGTGGTGTTCTGACGCTAACTCTGAATTGTGACTTTTGTCCTCTCAGAGTGACAAGCCTCGGGGCTTCGCCAGGAGCCTGGACCCAGAGCGCATCATCGGCGCCACGGACAGCAGTGGAGAGCTGATGTTCCTGATGAAATGGTAAAGAACACATTATTATTGACGGGATTGAGACTACATTTGCATTGTGACGTTGATTAAGATTTAGCAGGTGAAGTAATTTTGTTTAATACATTTCTCCACCGTTTCAAAATGGGCATTGAAGGCGGGGCTTATCCTCCTACAGCTGTTGCTGAAGGGGAACCTGGGCAGGTATTCTCTGTGGCCAGTGTCTTGGACAGGTGTTTCAATATGGTTCGAAAAGCACCCATGCCTTCTACAGCCCTGTGGAAGTAGTAGACTTGTGAGGTTACCTGTGCGACAAGCATGCAATTCCAACAACAACATGAATGGTTGGTGTGGCAGCGCAGACTGAACGGGGCTTGGTTTGGATGTTGAATTTGACCAATTTGTGAGTATAGGTTACCCTTAAGGGCGTTGGTAGAACCATGTAGTGCACTGGTAACAAATGGATTTGTTGACACCAGTGTATCAATGGTGCTAAAGAGGACTATGTACTATGTAGTGTCCTCTGACGAACTAGCATCAAAAGTACTAGTATTGACCATACGTTCTTTGGCCTCCGGTGCAGGTTATTATTTATTTATAAGGTTATTATTTGCCATATGCAACAAGTACAATGGAATGCTTACGCCCCATTCTGTCAATACTGTACAAGATAAAACAAATATGGAAGTGACTGATGGATGAGGTGTATAACGTGTGTTAACTTGTGCAGAAGGCATTTTAAAGCGCCAGTAGTGCAGCAGCATGTTTGGCGACAGCGTTTTACGTACAGGAGAATGTGCAGAGTGTTGTAGTGTGGCTGTACCAGGATGCTTTAGGACCCCCTTCGTCCAAAAAACCGTTGTCAAGGTGTGCAGCACTGCCATACGGTTAACTTAACCATTTGCATGGCGTCCCGTGCAAATCAAATGAGTATCCAAATCATTCCACGTAGACTATCTGAGTAACTAGAGTAGGACAGGAGAACCTGGGACAGGTGCCAACTGTCTGTTAGGACTAGGATGGGTTCAATTTCACTGTGTACATGTGACCACTAAAGAGGATTCAATCCTCCAGCTTTAGAACCAGAAAGTATACAATCACCGTTTACAACCGACCCCCTGTCGGACCCTCATGGTTTTTGTGAATCTCTCTTTGTGCTACAGGAAGGACTCTGACGAAGCGGATTTGGTTCCGGCCCGTGAAGCGAACTCCCGCTGTCCCCAGGTGGTCATCTCCTTCTACGAGGAGAGGCTCACATGGCACTCCTGTCCAGAGGACGAGGCCTAGCGCCGAGGTCCCGGTCCGGTCGTTCTGCGATCCCCCCCCCCCCCCCCCCCCCGCTGGAAGCTGACGCGTTTTTAGGCTACCCTTTTGTTGTTTTTAGTTTTTTTTGTTTTTTGTTGAACGTTAGCTAGTGTGGTTGTAAATAGGACAACTGCTTTTTGTACATATTTTTAAGACTAAGAACATTGATGCTGTATAACCCAGTTGCGCCTTTGGGGAAAAAAATGCCTTTTTTGTATTCTACCCCCCCCCCCCCCCCCCCCCCCCTGTAAACGTTCTTTGAAATTGTTCAATAAACATCTTTTTCTTTTTACAACCCAGTTATGTGGATTTTAAAAATTAATAACTGCACAGTTCTACTTTCAATGGATTTAACTAATGGGAGTTTTGATCTGAATAAGTGACCACGCCAATATCTTACCGTCCCACTGGGAAACTTGTACAGATGAGACTGATTTCCGGTCATCGGATGCTTCGTGAAGACTATTTCTGGCTATAAATACCGTTTACCGCAATGCCGCGCAGGCAGAATAAAACTATGCATGTGCTCTGAATTTTGTTTGCTGTTCTTAACGATTGCGCGTCTCGGAAATGTAAATTCCGGCAGTGTGCCGTGTTGCCAGTTGGCCTGGTTATCTTGGCATCCGAGTTGGGGAGGGGGGAGCTGTCCATGATGGGTTTTGGGGTACTCACAATGGACTTTGGCCTTTCGCAAGCAAGTTGTTCTATGGCACCTCTTTAAGATTGTCTCTTGCATGGAAACCCCTGACTGACCCTATGTAGGTAAACGGCTGAGGGCTTGTAGATGGGTTAGGCTAATCAGTCCAGTGAGTAAGCATTCCTTGTTCACTGATATGGAAAGAAACTGATCTGTATAATATACCTACGCTGGTATAACTTGAAGGCTTTTCTTCCCTCGGATCATCTGAGATCAATGATAACCAAACACTGAACTGACCAACCTCACTATCAAATTGACTTCTCTACTTACTTGGGAGCCTACATAAGTGAATAAAAGTATTTTGAATGGGAAGGCTGAAATGCCATGGCTATTACCCTGTGGACCGGACCGAGAAGCATAATCAAATGACTTGCATTCAGACGGATATCTTGTACATTTAGGGAACTTGTGTGGTGTGTGCCCATTCTGAGAGACGGGGTTGGTTCTGTTTCTTGGAAAGGGGGGTGTCCCTCCCAAGAACGGTTAGTCTCCTCGGGGGGGGGCTAACCGTAGGATTAATAGCTCATGACCCGAGCCATTGTATGCAAATGAGCAGACCTTAGCCTCCTGTTGATTGTGGTGATGTTATAAAGGTCCTACGTATCTTTGGATTCGGTTCAGGAGGATTGGATCTGAACCCTGGAATATCTTGGATTTTTGGAGTCACTTGGGACCCTCCTGAGGAAACTGGTATGTGATTCATAACTGAGTTGAATGATAGACTTAACGCTCACCTCCCGTGATCTATTATTGTGTCACGTTATGCATATGCAAATGAACACATCAGCATTGCCCTGGGCTAAAACGAATGTGAACCCATTTGACGCAAAGAATTACAAAATGCATAATTATCTTGCAAATTCCCCCAATACTATTACAAAATGTTACAATTAAAAAGTTAATGGAACTCAATTGACGCAAAGGAAGTCTACTGATTTTCAGTATAAGCAATACTTTCTACGTTGAAAAAACTGTTTTAAATATAAAAGTATATATATAAGTGTATATATATATATATTATATACTATATATATAAACTTTCTTAATTTGAAACGAAGCACCTCCCCTTCTCCAGGTGATCGAATTTAGCAATCATCGCCAGGTGTGCAGACGGGCCGCAGGTTAGACATCAGGAGGCCTACTGCTACACGATTATATTATTATTATTATAGTTGGTTTAGGAAACGAGAGTTGAGAGTTTTTGAGATTTTTTTTACAACAATTATTTGTTGGTTGAGCACAGCACAAGCTTTTTTTAAACCCCGTGTGCCTCTGAGCAGTAAGACAGACAGACAGACAGACAGAGAGAAAGAAAGAAAGGGAGACCGAAAGAAAGCCGAACCAAACGTCGCTTCATCCAGAGGTTTCTTCAGGTCTGGTTTGGGCTTCAGTTGTTGTAAGATCCCCCATTGGGCCGCAGGAAGGTGAGCGTCTTTTTTTCCCTCCAAACTGTTCCATTGGTGTCGTTTAGAGGCTCTCCTTGTGTGCGTAACAACCCTGGGTTCCTACTTGCATGTTGCATGCGTGGTTCACTTGTTGAAGTGGACTAATGAGGACGGATTTTTTGGATCTTTCTCCACGGTGGGACCGGTGAGACCACCTGCAGAGAACACTTTTCAAAACTTTGTGTCGTTTCGTTATGTTTTGGTTGAGTTGGTTAGCGGGAGACAAGATAGATATTACGATGTTTGACACGTAGGCAGGCCTACGTGTATTGCGTTGGCATATGTGAAATAGGCCTACTGTTTTATTTGAGGTATTGGTTTGGTCTAGTCCAGTGGTTCCCACAACTTATATTTTTTTTAGAAGGTCCTGTACCCCTCAAACATGTAACCTCCTGCTGTGTACCTCTTCCTCTCATCTGATGTTACATATGAAGACAGGACAGTGTTATGAACTATTTAAGGTCCTGTACCCCTCAGACCTCTTGCTGTGTACCTCTACCTCTCATCTGATGTTACACAGGAAGACAGGACAGTGTTATGAACTATTTAAGGTCCTGTACCCCTCAGACCTCCTGCTGTGTACCCCTCTACGCTCTCTCATATTTCCAACATGTGATATGTAAATCACACGATGTGAATGACTTCTCTGGGAACATGATCATCAAATGTAAGCCATAAGAAGAAATGCCGTATTCTGTTCTTGAAACGACCAAATATGTGACCGATTGAAGCAGCGTAGGGCTGGCTGTATGGGTTGATTTTATTTGTAAGTGGGTTTATTTTTTGACACAGAGGCTATTAGAGGCTAGTTTGTTGATGTAACCATGGTACCCCTGGGGGTACACTTACCCCACTGTGGGAAGAACCTTGGATCTAGTCAATCCAAGGTCCTGTCTCTATGTTCCAGGAATGTCGTGTCTGTCTAATCCGTTTTAGCCATTAGACAACAACACACTCTTTACTGTCTCATGTGATGTTTTGCCGAGTGGGGGGGGAACCGCTGGGGTTAAGGGTTACGGTTCCATTGGAAGCTCATCTCCACGCCGTGTCTCTGGCACGTCTCTTGGCTGTCTCTTGTCATGTGACCACGGGACATGGGCCTCACAAAGTGTCCTGACAGCCCACATAAGTATGCAAGGAACTGGTTATGTAAACATAACTTATGACTGACCCCGGCTTCGGTAATGGAGGCTGGATAACAGGCTTTTATCAATGAGCTGAGCTGTTAAGCTGAACGTTTTGTTCCAGGTATGAATGGACTTGTTCTCAATCCTGTTGTTATTGCAAGCGAGGCTGGAACCACGGTTCACTTTGAATACTGCGGCCTTATCCATATCTTTATTTAAAGTAAACGGGCAGGATTTGCACCCGGGCATCTATGCATTTAATACAATTTGCCTGGATTTATTCCTCTAACTGGCTCCAACCTCTATAGATTTTCTACGATATAATCTAGGCCCATTATGTGAACGTATGGAGCGTTAAAACCTATTTCACAATCCACATCCACGGTACATTGCCATGTGTGTTTTGCTTGTCATTGCTGACTGGTTCTTGATAAACTCTGACCCTTTTTGCAGGTATCGTTTCCCATGATGGAAGATGTGTTGGACAGTCTCATGAAGACAGTAAGTGACGTTTCAGAACAACAATAATAACCAGGTTCAACATGTTCTTTAGCTGATGCTTAGCAGTGCCAGATGCATCTATTTAAAGGCTTTATTTCTATTTGTATGTAGGAATTCGTAAGCGTCAGTGTCCGGGAGCCGAGGTTCCACCGAGATGATTTCTGGCACGCGCACACAGACTACGAGATATGTTTACACGTGAGTTGATGTTTCCATGTCGTTTTGGGGTGTAATTAAAAGGATTTCCAAAACCCAAAAAGTCCCTTCTGGATGGACCGTTCTAGTGGTAGCGTGACTTGACTTGTGGTGCCTTCTCTGTGTCTTGGGTCTCCAACAGACCAACAGCATGTGCTTCAGGAAGAAGAGTTCCAGCGTCCGTCGACGGTACAGTGAGTTTGTGTGGCTGCGCCACTGTCTGCAACAGAACGCCCTGATCATGTAGGTGTTACCCCTTATACTATATATACCCTTTAACCTTATCACCCCTCATACTCTATACCCTTTAACCTCACCCCTCCTCATACTATACCCTTTAACCTTATCACCCCTCATACTATACCCTCACCACCCCTCATACTATACCCTTTAACCTTATCACCCCTCATCCTATACCCTTTAACCTTACCACCCCTCATCCTATACCCTTTAACCTTTAACCTTACCACCCCTCATACTATACCCTTTAACCTTACCACCCCTCATCCTATACCCTTTAACCTTACCACCCCTCATCCTATACCCTTTAACCTTACCACCCCTCATACTATACCCTTTAACCTTTAACCTTACCACCCCTCATACTATATATACCCTTTAACCTCACCACCCCTCATACTATATATACCCTTTAACCTCACCACCCCTCATACTATACCCTTTAACCTTACCACCCCTCATACTATATACCCTTTAACCTTACCACCCCTCATACTCTATATACCCTTTAACCTTACCACCCCTCATACTATATATACCCTTTAACCTCACCACCCCTCATACTATATATGCCCTTTAACCTCACCACCCCTCATACTGTACCCTTTAACCTCACCACCCCTCATACTCTATACCCTTTAACCTTACCACCTCTCATACTATACCCTTTAACCTCACCACCCCTCATCCTATACCCTTTAACCTTACCACCCCTCATACTACACCCTTTAACATTACCACCCCTCATACTATACCCTTTAACCTTATCACCCCTCATCCTATACCCTTTAACCTTACCACCCCTCATACTATACCCTTTAACCTTATCACCCCTCATCCTATACCCTTTAACCTCACCACCCCTCATACTATACCCTTTAACCTTACCACCCCTCATACTATAACCTTTAACCTCACCACCCCTCATACTATACCCTTTAACCTCACCACCCCTCATACTATACCCTTTAACCTCACCACCCCTCATACTATATATACCCTTTAACCTTACCACCCCTCATCCTATACCCTTTAACCTCACCACCCCTCATCCTATACCCTTTAACCTCACCACCCCTCATACTATACCCTTTACCCTTTAACCTCACCACCCCTCATACTATATACCCTTTAACCTTACCACCCCTCATCCTATACCCTTACCTACCACCCTCTCTATACCTTTAACCTTACCACCCCTCATCCTATACCCTTTAACCTCACCACCCCTCATCCTATACCCTTTAACCTCACCACCCCTCATACTATACCCTTTAACCTCACCACCCCTCATACTATACCCTTTAACCTTACCACCCCTCATACTATACCCTTTAACCTTACCACCCCTCATCCTATACCCTTTAACCTCACCACCCCTCATACTATATACCCTTTAACCTTACCACCCCTCATACTATACCCTTAACCTTTAACCTTACCACCCCTCATACTATACCCTTTAACCTCACCACCCCTCATACTATATATACCCTTTAACCTTACCACCCCTCATCCTATACCCTTTAACATTACCACCCCTCATACTATACCCTTTAACCTCACCACCCCTCATACTATACCCTTTAACCTCACCGTCCCTCATACTGTACCCTTTAACCTTTAACCTTACCACCCCTCATACTATATACCCTTTAACCTCACCGTCCCTCATACTGTACCCTTTAACCTTCAAACTATTCCACAAATCAGTTGTCCTTGGTGCTTTTTGGTGCATATGACCACTTTATGGGGAATCCTTCAAGTTGTAAAAGTTGTTTTTCCAACTTTTATCTTCTGCCAATAGTTATTTTACATTTATCTTATGTAACTGTTACATATTTATTGTTTACATACCTGTATGATGCCATGTATATTTTACTGTGTGTGTGTGTGTGTGTGTGTGTGTGTGTGTGTGTGTGTGTGTGTGTGTGTGTGTGTGTGTGTGTGTGTGTGTGTGTGTGTGTGTGTGTGTGTGTGTGTGTGTGTGTGTGTGTGTGTGTGTGTGTGTGTGTGTGTGTGTGTGTGTGTGTGTGTGTGTGTGTGTGTGTGTGTGTGTGTGTGTGTGTGTGTGTGTGTGTGTGTGTGTGTGTGTGTGTGTCACTATCTCATACCTTCTCTAGAAGTTATTTGATACCAAATAGACAGTCTTTACATCTTATTTAACCACTGTACATTATGTAATACCATGCACTTCACTGTAACATGTGCCCTCTTTGAACAACATTTGTTGTTGTTTATTGAGCAGAGATTTGCCCAAGCTTCCTCCGTGGAATCCGTTCTTCAGCCCGAGGAACACGGAGCAGGTCAGCCAGCGCATGACCGGCCTTCAGGAGTTCTTGGAAATGTACGTTTTTTATTTAAGCTTGTTTTTGTGTTTTTTAAAATAAAACGGGATGGTATTTTGGAATTGAGATTTGAAAGGTAGTTTTACCACGCACGCGCACACACCCCTTCCAACCCGGTCCTCTTCCTCCGGTGACTATTCCAGGGTACTTGGACGGTTACTCATGGCCCAAAACATAAATCTTGAACTTGTAGTGCTTGATAGAGAATGTGTCGTATTGTAGCCAGGATATAATCCAAGAATGCTTAGTCAGTCAATGAATGAATGAATGAATGAATGGCAACCACATGTTATTGACTGGTAGAATCCTATCCATGAGCCCATCGTCTCTTTCAGGATGTCATTTGTAAATATGAGTTGGAGTTGCCCCACCTTTATAGTTAAATATAGATAGACTGTTGCTGGTTTCTGATGCTGCTGATGTCTGCTGGGTGCTTATTGGGTCAGGCATATGACAAATGCAGGCCCTTCAGCTCTTTGGTACAAGGCCCACCCCACTGCCTCGGCCCCTTTTTGTTATGCGAGGGCCCGACACATCGCGGTATCGCAGTGGTATGTCATACATGCGTACAGCCAGCCCTTAAAGGAGTTGACGTATCATGACATTTATTGGAGCATATATGGGCTTCCTTTCCACCTCTCGATCCATCGCTTTCCTCCCTTTTACTTGCCCCCCCCCCCTTCTTCTTCCCCGTTGCGAGCGGCCATTGTGTTTTGTAAGCTGGCGCTCTGTGATCTCGAGGGTTGTCCTCCTCCTAGCTGTACGTCAAGGCCCCAACATCCAGCCTTCATCCTGTACGTGTGCATGTGTTTATCTTCTGTTCCCTCAGTGTCCTCCAGACGCCCCTGCTGCTGTCGGACAGCCGGCTCCACCTCTTCCTCCAGTCGGACCTCACCGTGGCCCGGATGGAGCGCTGCGCCTGCGGCCAGACACGCTACTCTGTGGCCCAGGCCATCCAGCGCTCGGGAGGCTGCCTCATCTCCTCCAGCTTTCCCCTGGAGGACGCGGACAAGGCGTCCTGCGACTCGGACTGTGAAAGGTTGGCCGGTTTTTAAAGTTACTTACTTAGTTGGTAGGGGGGGGGGGGGGGGTTAATGGTTTGTTTGTTTTAAGGTGCTCCATGTCTCCGTCATTGACGTCCCGTTCCCCTCCTCTTACAGCAGCGCCTCGTCGGGGTTGGGGATGAGCGGGGACGTCCACGCCCGCTGTGCCGGCCCCACCTCCCTGGAGTCGTCCAACGGGGACCACGAACTCTACTGCACTCTCTCTCACTCTCACTCGCTCTCGGGAGAGAAACACATGCATTCTTAACGCATTTTACTCGCTCACTTTGCTGGGTTTTGAACGTCCATGTTTTTTTTTTGTATTTTGTTTATATTTTTACTACTCGTGTTGCAAATACTTTTTTTCGCTCCACAAGTAAAAGCCTTTTCCGCCCTCTGTTAATCCATCTCATCTCCTGCTTCGGTTCTTAATGGTTGCGTTTGTTTCAACGCCGTCGGTGTCACTCGCCCAAATGGCGTTTCTTAACTTCCTGTCTTAAAGAATTAGCCCAGTACTTTATGTGAATTTTGTAAAATATTTTTAAATGTATCAAACCTCTGAAGGTACTGGGGGGAGTGATGTCATGTGTGTGTATATGTATGTCATCTTAACTGTTGTACTTGAACTGAGTCTAGCCAGGGAAATGTGTTAAAACATGCACCAGCTTTTTAGAATTATATATTTATATAGCATTGAAAAATAGCTTATTTCTTTTTTTAGTTGTCAATGGATGAATAAATGCCTTTCTTTGAACAGAAATCGTGACTCTTGATAAATATATATTTTTTCATTTTTCCCCCGAAACCCGCCTCATGCACCTTCCTCCCCGACCACTAGAGGGAGTGTAGACCTCAGAAGACGACGACCAGGAGGATAGGGGAACACTATTGAATCAACGCTTAATGTATTTATCTTGGAACCTGAAGGATTATACATCACCCCAATTGGAGTGAATCGGGAGTCGTTTGTGTCTTGTGGTTTCAGTGCTGGCTCACTTGGTCCTACTCTAAAAATGTTATTTAATCTCATACTTGATTTAACAACTGGTATATGTTTTAAGGACCAGAGATGGTCTCCATTCCACAATTCCTGATGTATTTCACAATTGCGTAAATGTAAGAAGAGTTTAGTTAGGCCGGTGCAATTCCCAGGGCTCCATTTCCCGATGAGCAGGGAATCGGAACAAAGACTTATCCCCTTCTCCCTCACATTAATTAAACCCTGGCTGAGTGCCTTTTTTTTGTGCTATAAATTAAACTAGTGTATAAAGTATATAGTGTATTTCCCGGACAAGATGCCAGTTTTCCACAGTCGACACTATTTTCAATTTTATATATATATATATATATATATATATATATATATATAAATAAATAAATAATAAAAAGTGGTCGGCTTTGCCAATACTGGGACTGTCTGCCATTTAATTCTCCCTGTACGGTGCGGCTTTCCCTGTCGTGAAGGTGTGTGTGTGTGTGTGTGTGTGTGTGTGTGTGTGTGTGTGTGTGTGTGTGTGTGTGTGTGTGTGTGTGTGTGTGTGTGTGTGTGTGTGTGTGTGTGTGTGTGTGTGTGTGGTGTGTGTGTGTGTGTGTGTGTGTGTGTGTGTGTGTGTGTGTGTGTGTGTGTGTGTGTGTGTGTGTGTGTGTGTGTGTGTGTGTGTGTGTGTGTGTGTGTGTGTGTGTGTGTGTGTGTGTGTGTCCAAGATGAATACTGAACCACACTGATGCGTACGGATACTGGCGTGAAGGCCCGGAAACTAAGGGGCAGTCTGCTCCTTTCATCACTGCTTGTCATTCTTTAACTCCCGGTGTTTGGTGTGTGTGCTGCTCTCAGTCTCTGTGTTTGCTGTTAAGGGGTTGACCTTATCAAAGACACACTGACTGCATCGCTACTGAGCAGCGGGGGGTCACACACACACACACAGGCGCAGTACAGGCACATGGCGAGCTGCCCGGCCCGGAGCGTTGGTTCACATGCCATCTGTATGCCGTTCCATTAAATCTCTAAGTAGACACATTTGCGACACAGACACGACACGCGTTGTTCCTTAAGGGGCTTTCCACTGGCAAAATAATCTACCCACTAGTGTACACGTGTGTGTGTGTGTCTATTCAAAAGCCTCTGCCTTTTATAGGCGAGAGACTCTCTCTCTCTCTCTCTCTCGTTGGATATTGAGTATTTACGGGCGACGCCCTGTTTCTGCTCGGTAATTTATAACTCAATTTGGAGTGTGCATTGATGCGCTCCATACCTCGGAAACACCAAACAAAGCCCCGCAGCCGCTCGTATTTCAAGGCAATTAGGGTGTCCAGTGAGTTGTGAACGGGCTTCGGGTTTGAGTTCTTTTTGCACTGGGCTCAGACTGTGATATTCTTTTAAATTGTTAATTTTCTGTCACATTGGTTCAGTTGTCCGGCTCTGGTCAGGTGATGGCGGGCCGTGTCCCGCGGGGCGATGATAAAATGTCAGAGCTGAGCCTTTGATGAAACCCGGCATCGAACCCTGCTGTGTATTTCTGTTTTAAGATTAGGCGCGAGATGAAAACCTCCATCCTATCCCCCGTACTCCTTCCCCTTGCAGGGTTCTCCCCCGATGTGGTTTCTTTGGTTCGAGGACGTCGTCGATATCAGGCTTTATGACTCTGAATTACAAGCTCATTTAGACTCCCACCAGAGGAACAGGCTTCACCTTTCCTCACCCCCTCAAAAGCACGTCAATGGACAAAATCCATAGGTGCAATTAGCCCGAATAACCTGTGCTTTCCTTTCGCACCTTTAGTGTCTCTCGTCCGACATCTCGGACCCCCCGCCGCTCCTCTGTTTACCTCCCCCACCGAGCATCACCCTCCCCCCCCCCCCCCCCCACGAACCCTCTCCTGGGCCCTGACCTCTGCTGCCTGTCTCTCTCCCTCTCTCTCACCCAACCTCCACCCCCCACCACCACCACCACCGTAGTCCTCTCTCCGTCTCTCCTCCTCTTCCTCGGTCCACCCCCCCCCCATCACCACCACCACCGTAGTCCTCTCTCCTCCTCTTCCTCGGTCCACCCCCCCCCATCACCACCACCACCGTAGTCCTCTCTCCGTCTCTCCTCCTCTTCCTCGGTCCACCCCCCCATCACCACCACCACCGTAGTCCTCTCTCCGTCTCTCCTCCTCTTCCTCGGGCCACCCCCCCCATCACCACCACCACCGTAGTCCTCTCTCCGTCTCTCCTCTTCCTTGGTCCACCCCCCCC